>JAQFVV010000145.1:2182532-2782532 GCA_028023455.1 Epiperipatus broadwayi
AATAATCAAAAAGGCATTAAAGAAATCAAGTAATAGGGATTTACAACAAGCAATTGATAATGCAATGCTGTGGCAACATGCAATGCCAATAACAGCCACGAGAGAAATCTATAGAACAATTAATGAACAGGAAAATGCGTATTAAATTAGACTTATTACTAACAGATCCTGTCGAAAATGACAACAGCGACAAAAATGTAAACATGTTTGTAATCGGGGGATGAAGTTTGGGTCAGGGATATGTTGCAAAATAATTGAAGAATAATTACCCGAAACTGTTGTCTCAACAAATAGTAATCATGCAGCTACAGGATGGTACTAGCTATAGAAGACATGTAAACCACATCATCCGCCGAGTTGTCGATGTTATACAAATGTTACCTGACATTACAAACGCGAGTTATTGTTGAATGAGCAGCAAACCACAGAAATGAAATGACAATGACCAATGGAAACAGAGACAGCACAACAATGCTAGTGAGAATGATGCAGCATAGAGCTCAAAGTCAGATGAAACAAATAAATACAGCCAGACCAAGCAGAAAATCCAGAGACCAGACAAACTAAAAGACTATATATAGTGCCATTATACATTCTCTTTCAGGAGTAAGGGGGTGTTGTATACATACATATGCAAATAGAACAGTAAGGCACACCACCCATTTATTAAGTAAAAATAAAGTAATTCTGATCAAGGCTGCATTAATAAATAAAGTGCGGAGTTTAATAGATTGGGTATCAAGGAATTCAGCAATAATGGCTTAAAGTCTAATACATGAAAAAGTTGTCTTAATACTCCAGAAAAGAAGTGACAAGAGTGGGATTTTCAAACGTGAGAGTATAAAAGAGCAGAAAAAATAAATATCGCCCTCTTGTCCTTTGATTCTCCGTGAGTGCTGCCACTACGGACTGTGATCCCAGGTTCTCAGTGCCTGTAGGTGAATCCAGCCAATTAGGGTAGAAGCAGACCGCACTGGTCTTTAATATAATTTTTAAATGCCCTAAGTGGCTTTTTTACGAGGGTTTATTTTTGTCACCTAGTCAAGGTACTGTGCGTTTTAGTATTACTGTTAGACAGAGAGGGGGGGAGTTGATTTGTAATGCAGTCAGATTATGTATATTATAACACCACCGATATCTTTTAAACCGCCATTGCTTCGGCTTTAACCCGTAACCGAATGAAGATATTTGTGAGCATAGTTTGATTCCATCTCACGCGCCAATCTTACACGTGGATGAGGATTATCTCATCAAAGAAAAGCAGTAAATAAGGGTTCTGGTATGTATATCTATTTATGGTAGCACTGCCTAAACCAGCTCAATCTCTAGGGTTTGGGGACGATAGTCTAACTAGAGAACAAAGCTAAAACAATACCTAACTAAATCTTATATGTCTATTATTATGTACGATAGTTTATTTATTATAAATCCATTAATCTAACCCGGACCTTATCATAAAATTTATTCTATTTTACTTTATACCCATTACCAATAAATCCCATTTATACACGCATATAAATATATCAATATTCAAGCGCACAGCCCATTTATTCTGATACACACATATATAATTCATACACGCATCAAAATAGTGCAATTATACATCAGAGCTGTTTATTTAATTTTATTTTATTTAATTTTAACAGAGACTTATTATAGTAATTAACATTGAGGTAACACTAGTTTCTTTATTAAGACACATTCACTGAACATATATTTTTGTGCCACATCAATTTACCTTAGTTCACGCGATCAAAGACAAGTCCGCATTTATAACTCTCCAAGAATACTGGTCTGGTAGATATAACGGATGGCAAACAGTTCCAATAGGTATATCGAATAGCTTATCCCAGAGGTGGAGTAGGTGACTCACTCGCTTTATGAAAGGGTCCAATTTTCAAAGATCTTTCGTCACCATTACACTTGATGAAACAAAATTTCTTTATTTTAATAACGCAGTTCGTAAGTCTGCTTCAGGTGAGTTCCATGACAAGTGTCCACTGGGCCGATTAACGAAACTCGCACTATAGAATTACCCCGACATTTTGGGTGGGGAACTATTAATGACTTCTTAAGAAAAAAATTACACGTCCACACAATCTGTAGTTCAAGCCGCGTCTCCTTTTTTTTCTATCTATATCTCTCCTTTCGAGCACAACAAAAAGTTCTTTTGTTTTCACTTTTAACTTTGTAAAATTTTCTCTGTGTATCCGTACGCCACTGACCAGTTCTTCCATTGTTCTTCAAAAATACCCACTTGACCAGTTTTCAGACTTCTCGACGCCAGTTATTGACTAAACTGCCTATAACAATTGATTCATTTCTATTTCTGTCCTCATATGTTCAAGAGATTAATTACCAAAAGAAAAACACGTGTTACCGACAATATTATTAAAACTTTAAAAAAAAAAACTTAACGGATAAAATATATATGAATAATCAATTACAATTTATACAGCTCTATATATAATTGATTGTAACCATCACCGTTAATACATACGCATATTGTACACTCGCACATACAACTATATTTACATATGCATACACACATAACTTTCGCATCCTTGTAACAGGGTTCGAATGACTATTTACATATATATCTTTTCGCATATAATCGCTCCATATCAACACTCTCAATTAGCACTATTGCCTTATCTCTTGTATTCGAACCCGTCTGTTACATACCCCCCTGGTGCAATAGCCTTCAAATACCTTCTGTGTATTTGAACGACTTCTTAAACGACTCTTTTCTATCCTTTATTCCTCTCTGGGTTTGCGAGGGGCTTGAGTGACCGAGCATTGTATGAGGCCTTTACTTGATCGTAATTTGATTTGTCTGGTGGGCCTTGCGCGCTTCTGGTTCGTACTTCCATCTCTGTCCATAACTATCATCGCCTCTTTTCTGTACGTTGCATCGCCTATCAGATCGTCCTTCTATCCCAACCTTAGCACTTTGCTGATCTTGGACTTCCTTTCCTCATTCCAACAGCATGCTATGGTCATATGCGCTCAGGTCTGGCACATTAAGTAGTTCTGCCTCACCGGCCTTCCGCTTCTGTTTCACACTCTCCTCTCGTACATCTAAACTCTTCTACTTCTTTATTGTTCGACTTCTCAGTCTTTCCCATACTTTCACTTTCATTTCCTCATATTCCTTTTCCCTTGAGTACTTTCACTTTCCTTCCCTAGTCTCTGTTCTAACTTCTGGAATCTCATTCCGCACCTCTCATCCATTTTCTGAAATCGGAGTTCTATGCTTTCTAATTTATCTAAAATTTTCTGCATCAAACTTAGTTTCTTCTCACTTGCCTTCTGCTGTTCCACTTTCTGCTTATTTTTTTGCTTCATTTTTTTATATAGCACTATTAAGGTTAAATGTGCCAGGTTCGTCACCCCGGCTTCCAGTGGTCCACTGCATGACCCACCTGATAGACCTTTGTCCCTCCTTCTTATCATATTGAACGATATTGTTTTATAATATCTCAATGTTAGATAAATTCTTAAACCTCTATTTTATAACCCATGACTTTATATATATATCACAGGACATACATCAACGCTATTTTCCCCCTCTATCCGTACATTCACCACACAAAATATGCCCATCTACTATCTTTCCAATATGTGTTCAAACTCTTTCCGATTTATAATAAAACTATCACTTTTATTTTTCCCTTTTTTTTTTAAAAAAAAAAAAAAAATCCACTCTCGTTTGTGAGCTCTTTTACGTTTCGTTAGGATGCCCTTTTAAATGCCCGTTCTCTAACATTCGCAGCCCCTTTAGTTGGGACACCATTATAACACCACCGATATCTTTTAAACCGCCATTGTAGGCTTTAACCCGTATCTTCGAATGAAGATATTTGTGAGCATGGTTTGATTCCATCTCACACGCCAATCTTACACGTGGATAAGAATTATCTCATCGAAAACGTAAATAAGGGTTCTGGTATGTATGTCTATTTATGGTAGCGCACCGAACCAGCTCAATCTCAGGGTTTGGGGACGATAGTCTAATTAGAGAACAAAGCTAAAACAATACCTAACTAAATCTTATATGTCTATTATTATGTACGATAATTTATTTATTATAAATCCATTAATCTAACCCGGATCTTATCATAAAATTTATTCTATTTTACGACTATACCCATTACCAATAAATCCCATTTATACACGCATATAAATATATCAATATTCAAGCACACAGCCCATTTATTCTGATACACACATATATAATTCATACACGCATCAAAATAGTGCAATTATACATCAGAGCTGTTTATTTAATTTTATTTTATTTAATTTTAACAGAGACTTATTATAGTAATTAACATTGAGGTAACACTAGTTTCTTTATTAAGACACATTCACTGAACATATATTTTTGTGCCACGTCAATTTACCTTAGTTCACACGATCAAAGACAAGTCCACATTTATAACTCTCCAAGAATATTGGTCTGGTAGATATAACAGATGGCAAACAGTTCCAATAGGGTATATCGAATAGCTTATCCCAGAGGTGGAGTAGGTGATTCACTCGCTTTATGAAAGAGTCCAATTTTCAAAGATCTTTCGTCACCATTACACTTGATGAAACAAAATTTCTTTATTTTAATAACGCAGTTAGATAAGTCCCTTCAGGTGAGTTCCACGACAAGTGTCCACTGGGCCCGATTAACGAAGCTCGCACTATAGAATTACCCTGACATTTTGGGTGCAGAACTATTAATGACTTCTTGAGAAAAAAATTACACGTCCACACAATCTGTAGTTCAAGCCGCGTCTCCTTTTTTTTCTATCTATATCTCTCCTTTCGAGCACAACAAAAAGTTCTTTTGTTTTTCACTTTTAACTTTGTAAAATTTTCTCTGTGTATCCGTACGCCACTGACCAGTTCTTCCATTGTTCTTCAAAAATACCCACTTGACCAGTTTTCAGACTTCTCGACGCCAGTTATTGACTAAACTGCCTATAACAATTGATTCATTTCTATTTCTGTCCTCATATGTTCAAGAGATTAATTACCAAAAGAAAAACACGTGTTACCGACAATATTATTAAAACTTTAAAAAAAAAAACTTAACGGATAAAATATATACGAATAATCAATTACAATTTATACAGCTCTATATATAATTGATTGTAACCATCACCGTTAATACATACGCATATTGTACACTCGCACATACAACTATATTTACATATGCATACACACATAACTTTCGCACTCCTTGTAACAGGGTTCGAATGACTATTTACATATATATCTTTTCGCATATAATTGCTCCATATCAACACTCTCAATTAGCACTATTGCCTTATCTCTTGTATTCGAACCCCGTCTGTTACAATATAGATATATATGTTAACCAATTACCCATAACTGTTGTTTTAGTGTGAATTATTATGTAACCAATAAAGATCTAGTGTAAATGTCGGTAGTTTTTATTTTAATTAAGTATTTATATTTGTGATCGTTCAGCTACAGCTGAAGACACTGCAATACTATAGAAATTTTGCTTGTTTTAACAATAGATATAGTTATTGTTGGAGTTATGTACTTATTAAATGTGTTTTAGAATTGTAAGTCAAAGACAGGAATGGGGCAAAGCTAAAAATGCTCCTTAAATGCCTTAAGGTTTGATTGTTTGCTTTCTTACTTGCATATTTATTTATTTGTGTGTAGATATATATTTATAATAATTTATAGATTATGATTAGTTAATCCTATTGGAATTTTTCAAATACACTTATTAAATTTTTGTATTAATAAAAATGAATCTTATGTTCAACCACATTTTAACAAAGTTTAATGTTTATGTAAAATTATCTATTTTTTTAATACTAATGCATAATACATCCACACTATATTATATATTTTATTTTTTTACACATAAACTCATGTTTATTTCCACTTTTGTATGTTATTTTTTGTAGTATTTTAAGATAAATCTATTTATTCACTTAATCATTTTTATAGTTAGTCTTTTGGTATAACAATATATTTTTAAAAAACAACAATCAAAGAACTTTCATAGTATTATGCAAGAATTATTCTATTTATATTGAAATGAGATGTTTAAACTTTGCAGTTAAATACTACTGTATAAATATGATTGCGCTAATGATACGCATGCGCTAATGATACGCATGCGCACGTAAAGCTGAATTTTTAAATTCTTTATATATTAAAATAATTATACAGTAGTTATTATTTGTTTTCATTTTGTAATAAAAATTTTCTATCTGACTTTGTACTTTTTTATTTAGTTTAGATTATAAATTATTTCTTTCAAAAGAACTTTTATTTGTGCCTCTTATTTGATGTGAATTATAGTAAACTGACTTACTGTGCCTCCCATATGTATTAGAACCCTGAGATACTGCTTTAATGTGGAGGATGATGAATGGAGGAGGGTGACATAATTATTATGCAGTATTTAATTTACTTAGGCACCCACTCACATACATGGAATATGTACACACTTTGAGAAGATATATTTATATGATAAAGAGAAGATTTAATGCACTATTATGACATCTATATTTGACCTATAATAAAATATATTTTGGTGTGTATTTTTATTATTAGAAATATTTTGGCTTAATTTAAACACAGACATTGGATGTGTTGAAATTTTATTTCAACTTAAAACAGTTTGAATGTAATAAAATGTACCCATTGCCACCTCACACCAGTTTGATATCTGCATTTTCTTCATATTCTCCATTCACGTGAATCATTTCTTCAAGCCACTATGAATTGATGTTCTTTACCATTACGATATATATATATATTGATAAAACTTTTTACAAGGATATCATTTTCAAAATACTTCAATAAATTTTAAACAAATTTGTTTCCTGTTCATAAAGTTCTTATCAAAAAAGAACATTAAAGAAAAAAGAGGAAAAGATAATTAACTAAGACACTTCTTGATCTTCTATTAAAATTTTCAGAATCATTTAATCAATTAGAAATAGGACGGCTGCTAATATTATTACTTAAAAATAATTATTACATTGTATAAATATTATTTATATCTGTAGTAATTGTGTGTTTGATAAGGAATTATATTTTTATGCATTTTTATTATTAATTGCATGAAAAAAAAACTATAGTTAGGATTTGATAAATTGATATCTTCTGTTAGTGTAATCATGATTTGATGGATTTTTTTCTTAAAGTCTTGGCAGATAGTTTGCACCTTTACAGCATTAATGACTTACTACAAAAATCATACGCTTATATATATAAATAAATATTTGTCAACCACTCATGGTTATTTAGATTGATAGCTAACATATCCTCCTCTTAGCTTTCATTTCGGTTATTGGAATCATTGGTATTAATTATACTTTGTTTATTGAATGATTATCACCATTTGCAGAAATATAGAATAAACAAAATTATATCTATGTTACCCCACCAATCAACAGCTACTTTCAAAACATATAATGAGGCTATTGATTATTTAATCATAACTTGATCTTCAGCAGTAAATGATTCATTTTAATATGTCCCATCAAGTATAATATATATCAAGAAAGTAATGTCTCATAGCATACTACAACCTATTAGTGTTTATATATATATATGTAATATAGAGAGCGTACCAATAGCTCTAACAAGTTCTTATTGATAAGTGCCACAAGAGAAAGCATTTAAAATCTCTATCTAGAATTATCCCTATCCTCAGACCAATCAGTTTCAAACTTTTGGTTCAACTCAATGAGGAGTTAGGACATTCCGAGTCAAAAGCCATTACTTATCTAATACATAACTAGTAAGTAGAAAATCTGAAAATTTCAAACACATAAATGTCTTATATCCTGCGATGTAACTTAAATAGCTATATGGGTCTAAAAACACCTCAGTATCACCATATATTAATAGCCTTAGCAATATAACATCTACAAAGCCTCAAGGACAAAATTACAATAATCACTAAAACAAGTCATAGTAATATAAGGGGTGTACCAATAGCTCTAACAACCTCTTATTGATAAGTGCTGCAAGAGAAAGCATTTAAAATTTATATCTAGAATTATCTCTATCCTCTTATATATATTTAAAATATATGAATTGGAATAACAGATTAATGTTTTAAATAATAATTTTGATATTTAAAATTACTACGAATAATTGTATTTTAAATCAAGCATTTAAAAAAAGGGTATATTTAATGTTTTATTTAATTCTGATTTTGATAATTAAAAATAAACTAAAACAAGCTTGTTTTCATTTTAAAATTGATAACATATTATAAAATTCTCCCATCTATTTTTATTTGGATTAAGTAAGATTTTTTTTTTAAAATTAAAACTACTTTTGATAAATGAAAATTATTATAATATACTTTGATTTTAAGTTCCACAATCTGATTTTGTTTAAAGTATTAAAGATTTGAAATACCGGGCACTTTTATACCTAGAGCCCAATTGTAAATATAGGGGATTTGAACTCAGACTTTCAATCCCCTTCACTATCCACACTATCTCATACTATTGATACACATGACCACACACATATAGAAAAAATAAATAATCACCAATATAGGTATTTTGTGCTAAACCAGCACTCATCAGTTGGTCCAGACTACCATCCCTCATACATATATATAATCAGTGCTCATTTATATTAAGATAGCAAATCCTTACACTTTAATGGACAGGCTTCAACCCACCCCAAACTTCAACTTTTTAGCCACCCATATCATTAAAAATCTGATGATAAAATTTCCAAATACCATGCTGATGCCAATATTGGTGCTCAAATCCCTTATATTTAAAGTATTAAGAAATTTTTAAATAAAAATTGGTTTTAAGTAATGTGAATTGAAAAGATAAAAAAATAAACTTTATTGTAATTTCAAATTCTTCTATTCACTATAAAAATGGGTTTGAAAGAAAAAAGGGGACATTATTCATTTATATAAAAAAAAAACAGATATAGAATGAAAAGTCAGTTGCTGCTAGCTTCATGATGGTCAAGTTCACATGGAAATATGATCTGGCTTTAGCCTAAATGCATGTACTAGACTGGTTGATTACCTGAAGTTCACTGAACTATAAAGACCTAATGCAGTTAAATGACCACCAATGTTTACCTAATATATGCTTAAGCTGAAAATGTCAAAAAGCCAATATACTGTTTTATTACTGCCATGATTAGAATAAGTCAGCATACTGAAAGGCTATCATGCTATATTTCATAAATATGCTATTTTATCTATATACAAAAAAGCACAAATGAAGTTATTGTGGCCATGAATATATTGTGAATACAGAAGATCTATTTCATAAACAAATAATAGCTGGTGAATAGTATATATTACTTATTGAACGTGACATTATTTCCAACACTTAACTTTACAGTTAAAGTTAAATATTTAACTGATAAGTTTTAAAATAATAACTTTTCACTAAATTATCCAATAAAAAAATAATAATAGAAGGAAATTATCATTCATAAAATTTTTTATTTTGGAATTAAAAAAGTAAACTCAAAGATCTTTCCTAAGTATTGGAGAAATCCAGAGTTTTAAAAAGAACTTACAAACTGAACTGTTAAAGATAATGCTTTTTAAAAACTTTTTATTTACAATTAAAAACTTTGATTTGTAAGAAGGTAATGTTTAAAATTTATAACACCTATTTTATTTTGTATTAGAATACACTCTTATATATGCATTTGTTTTAAGTATATTTTCAATGTTGTGTTAATTATGCATTGTGAAAATATAATAACAGGGATATATGGATTTAATAAATTTATTATTGACAAATAAAATATTATCAGATATAAATACCAGTGTATGCACATCTTTGTATGGGTACCCATATATATTAAAATCAGTCATGTATGTGTTATTAAAATGAATTGTTGTTTTTTTTAATTAGTTTATTGATAATTCGAATATATTTATTTTATTTTATTATACTGTGTGTCATGTAAACATATTAAAGTATCTGTAAATTACAATGATATAGCATATTTCTTTATTATTTTTAATCAAAATCAGAATGATGTATTTATATTTATAGCATACTTTAATTTGATTTTATTGTTATTGTTTCTAATTAATACATTTTTAATCCTTAACAATGGTCAAACAAATTTGTCATATGATTGTATTAGAAAAGTGTATTTTGAAAAGGCCCTAATATAGGGTGAAAATTGCTTCAGTAATAAAGAAAATATTTATTTTTATGTAGTTGTTTTATTTCAATTGTGTTGGAATCATTATTAATTAATCAATTTATATATAATTTTTTTATGTTATTCCAGTGAATTTATTTAATACTAAAATAAGTCTAAAATATTATATGTTGCAAATATAGGGGATTTGAACTCAGACTTTCAAGCACCTTTCAACTATCCACATTATCTCATGCCACTGATATACATGACCATACATACCTATCCACAATATCTCATATCATTGATACACCTGACCACACACCTGTTGGTTGAAGGGTGCTTGAAAGTCTGAGTTCAAATCCTCTATATTTACAATTAAGCTCCAGATATATGAAGAATGCCTGTATTTCAAATAGTATATATTGGTATTTTCTCTTGTTTACAATCACAGTCCCTAGGGTACTTGCTTTCCAAGCTAGCCTGAGCAATAATGGTTGGTTTATATACAAGTAAAAGTTTATATTTGTGGGTGGACTCCAGATAGTTCTTTGGATAACACCAAGATATCATCTTTAAAGTTCATTCTATGATTTTATTTTTTAAAAGAAAATTGAGTTTAAAGTTGGCCTGTACACTCATGATACTCTATTATCAGACCATTGATAGTGATGCAGCTTGTAACTTATAATTATTGTCATAATTAGTTATAGTTTTGTCCTATGCTGATAGTCATGCTCTCATGCTCTTATTTCTATTATACATTCTCATTTTCTTTATATATTCATTTTATCTGTGATGATTATTTATGTTAAATGGGGATGACAATTTTCTATCTCCCCATAATTACCCCTATTTTCTGAACCATCACTATATATATATATATATATATGTATATTCATATATACATTCATGTTTTGTTCTTATTATAGCATCTTTCACTTTAGCACAATCATACCAAAAACATCCATGACTCCAGAAATCAGACAAATATTTTTCACTTTGGGTGCATTTTTTAAACATCCACTTCACTTTTTTCAAGTGAGTAAGATATAGATACCTTATATTGTAATTTAACTCCATATACACATATTTAGATAAATAAACTTTAACTTCATATATATAGTACCATCGATTGGTATCTTAGGGTTTATATGATTTATATTCTTTGTATTTGGTGACAAAACTACATTCTCATTGATCTCATTGATAATTCCCTTCATTAGAACTTGTCAGGTAATTTTATCAAATGCAATTATTTTCTGATCACACAATTCCACTTAACTAAGCTTCAAAAATAGTTGAGGACAGAACCAGCTTTTAATTTACTTGAAAAGTGCCAGAATACAAGAATCTACTAGCCTATCCCCCTATTTTTATTAGTTACTATTATAAAATTATTTGCTATCCTGGAGGATTGTACTTTTTAATTTGGCCTCGGCAATTTATTTGGTAAAGTAGCAATTGTTGAATTTAAATAATTTTATTCTATTAATAATAAAATTTAAATAGATAACAATGCAAGTTTTATTTCTATGATTTATTAAATTATAATTATGATTATTTTAGAAACTAATTAGAGAATAACAGTATAAAAACAAATAAATTCAAATGGCTATTAAACACTACTGTTTTTAAAATTCAGGTTCTTTTTTTATATAATCTTTTGCAACACAGCATTTTCTATACTTATAATTCAAAAAGGTGATCAGTTTTAAGTTACAAAATAAAGTCCCTTACCAGTAAGTTGAATTGTTCAATTTATAACACTGTGGAGATTGCCATGCATGATTGTTTTTGTTTCTCTGGGAGGGATTCATTATAATCTCTTATCACAGCTTGTAGGTAGTCTGGGGTTCAAAGATTTAGGTAGGCAATGGCTTCACTCTCAATATTCTAAGACCTCAAGAAGAAAGAAAGAAGCATTGGCAAATGAACTTTCTTTCTCACACATGTTATGATTATTCAACATGCTGGTGAGAGTAACTTGGAGCAATTTTTATGAGACCATAGAAAAATCAATTTTATAGTAATGTGTTTTCTTTAGAAGACACAGATCTAAGACCACTGACATATGATATATTTTCATTTTATACCCCCTCCCTGATTTTACTCAGCTGTGCACATCCTGTTGACACCTTTTAACTTTGACAAAATTTAAAGAAATTTTGTCTACAAGGTCATATTTTTTCCCTTTGGTGGCCACCTTTGCTGATAGCAATGGTGACTTGCTAATTAATTTGCGATAAGAATTTATATTCTTATCTTAGCAAAAATCAAAGTAAGGTTTGGTTATTCTCTTTGTCTCTTTTTTAATCTATTTTACTTAAATATATATATAACCTACATTGTCAAAAAAAATACAAACAGATATTTAAAAAGAAAAACATTATTTTCTTTTCAGGAATTTGATAATTTAAAATTCTAAATTGCCAATGCAAAATTGTACCAAACATATGGTACAATACCTCTCTCATCAGGGACAAAAATAAAATAGGGTTTTAACCTTGTTTTTATTTTTAATAATCTTTAACTTCTCAGTTTATCCCCCCATCTCTTTTATTTACCTATCTGCTTACTGTTCTATGTGCTGTGTGGCTATGAAGCTCAGGTTTTAGGGGTTTAACATGGTGCATCACACAAGGAATATTTCTATGTTCATGGTATGCATACAATATTCATCTACATGTATGATAAGGAGTTCATGTCTGACCACATTGGAGCATTGCTCATCTATTTTGAGGCTTATGTGCTCATGGTGATTTGGTCCACCCTTTCTTTTTTCTAGAAGCCTACTAGTGTTAAGTATATGAATTTTGGGCTATGATGTTCTCTTACTTTCATATGCATCTCCTCCATCACCACTGGCACTCAGCCTATTCTTCCCAACTCAATAAAACTTTGTCCTAATCACTATTCGGTCTCATTTATCACTAAAGCATGCTCTACTGTTATCTATTGGGATATTCTGAAGATGGTCAAGGTGATGCTGATTGAGCTGTTTGTTTATGCTGCTTGCAACAGTCTCTATCAAAGCATTCCTGCCTTGGATTTATCTTGATTCTAAATTTTTCCCCTGTGGATGAAGAGGCTGCAAGTATTACTTTCCCTTTGTTTTTAGCAGGGGACCCTTATCCTTTCTTTTATTTTTTGAACTATCTGTAAACATCATACTATTAAGTTGGAGTTTGCTCTTTCGGTTTGGTATTTTGTCCTCACGTGTTACCATTTGTTCATCTCCACCTTTATTACTGTCAAATACACTTAGCAGTTCCATCATTTGTTTGATGTTTCCACACCCCATGATGATTAACATGTAACCCACTGTGTTGGGAAAATTTCTATGGATGATCTTGATAATTTGTTTTTCCGTTATTTTACACACCATAAGTGCCTTTAGCTGTGTCATCTGTTTCCTAAAAAAGAATATATACCATTTCTTCTTCCTTGCATTTTTACTGCACTACCCTATTTTTGACTGCCTCCTGGTGGTTCTCATTCCAGTAAGTTTTTATTTATGCTTGACTGTGTTGCATAAAATCCTCTGGTTTTATGAACAAGGATTTTTACCATGTATGTGCTTCACCCTGTAAATGACATGTCCACTGGCAATTTGACATATTTGGATATTGCATTTATTGCAAAATATTTTTTGAGGCTATTTATGTGGTCCAATGGTGATTCTCCATCTTGCCCATAAAATATTTTTTATTTTTAAAAATGGGTTAACTACACTAAGCACATTTCCCTTACTTTTTAGTACCTTTATCTCTGGACTCACTCATTTGTCTGTGAATCTGTACTCTGTGCCTCCTTTAATATCTTCTTGTTTAGAACTTTTTCTAATACTTCTCACATTTTTTTAAATTCTGCCCTAACTTCTTCTTTGAACTCAGTTATTTCTTTTTTTAATTTCTTTTTTAAATTCCGCTATCAGCTCTTTTGAAAAAATAGTAAGACAATGGAAAAAGACAAAAAGAAGGAGTTAAAAGAAATGAAGCCCTTAATAAAAAAAATATTAAAAGAGCTGATAGCGAAATTTATCTTACTATTTTTTCAACTTAATTCCATACACTTTTATTTTTATTTTGCATATCTTGCTTAGTTTTTATTTTCTTATTACTTATATTTTATTAACATATCTGCCAATACTCTTTCTCATGTTGTCACTTTACCTTCCGAGCTACTTTATATATATATATAAAATGAAAAATATTTTCTTTTTGAGAATTTGATAATTTAAAATTCTTAATTGCCAATGCAAATTGTACCAAAAATATGGTATTATATATATATTGTGCTGGTCACACTATGAGTAACCACATACAAGGTGGCTGTAGTGAAGCTACAGGTCATTTATATATATTTAGAAAGATTAATTTTATTTAGCTATTATATAAACTGTATAAAATGGATGAAGTTGTCTGTGTATATATTTCTTACCCCCACACACACACGCAAGAATATTAACTTCTCAAAGTGTAAATTGACACAGAATGCTATATATGCGTACGTTTTTGATTCATTTCATTTATTTTTTTAAAATATAAATGTATTACATTTATAATTTTATATTATAGTTATTTGATTATTTTTCTGTAAAAAGTTGTTTACATGTTGAAACACATTTTAAAGAAAATAAAAATAGATAAAATAATTAGAAAGTAATTCTAAATGTTCCAACACATCAATATATTTTTTTTAATTAGCAGATTTTTGATTAATCCATTAAGAAAAATCAGGTGGCTATTGTGCTACCAAATATAAAAATGCACTAATGTATTTTTAGCCATTCTGCTTTGTACTCTTAATTTTACTAACAAAAGAATGCAAAGAATTTGGATGCCAAGAGAGATAGAAAATCTTGTTAATTTTAATCTATAGCAAAATAATTTTTTTCCCCTTCGTATGTAAATTTGAAACTGATGTTATCAATTAGTGGTCTGAGTCGCCCAGATAAGTTAAATTAAAAATATTGTAAAATTAATTAAAAATAACATTCTGTAAGAAAGAAACTATGTAAGTTATTTTTAAATCCATTAGCCACCAAGATATAAACTTGGGGCAATGATTTGAAGGGAGGTAAACAAATTGACCATGTAATGGAGGTGCTATATATACTGTTCACCCTGTGCTGGGTGATCATTATTCTTATTACTCATCTCTGCTTATTCTTGTTTATTTTCCCAGACAGAGATTTCAAGATATTATTCTTCCTGCTCTGCTTAATTTTATTCATTTTTCCAGAGAGACTTCAAGAGATTATGATTCTTATTATGCTTTTTAACCAGAGAGATTGAAAAAGCAAGTTAAGCCATTTTAGAAGATATCTTGTGTGATCATAGCAGGCCGACTAGTATTATATTTTAGTCCCTGTCAATATTTCATGACCCCTAACTAAAGCTAAGGTTACTTATGCAGAATACTACAGCTTTGGGGCACAGACCTAAAATTAAATGGTGAGAGCCACTGTCAGTTTGGAGGAGGGTTAAGTTGCCAAAATCTTGAAGTGCTGAAGAGTTACTGTTTCCATCAGTTGTATGCAGTACTAGCCCCCCACCTAGACCACAATTTAAAAGACATGAACTGTCAGGAAAGAGCCTAGAGCTGAGTCTTTACGGAATCATTTCCAAGAAAGTAAATAGTAGTGTTCATCTGATTGCTGCAGTATTAATAATCATAAAATGAATACCCTTCCTACATCAACCAACAAGATGATTATGGGGTAGAAGCCAGCTTCAGTACACCCATCCAGCTCCTTCTAAAGTCGTTAAAATGTAGCCATCCAGATCCAGCAAATATTGATGATGAAGATCACCAAACCACCATAGTAAAATAAAAAAGTCCTTGCCACCCTGATGAAAAGAGGTATATAGCACATCCAGAGATCCCAAGTTCAGATGAAGTCCCAAGATACCAGAGGGTAAAATTTGTTTCTGCCTTTTTAATAATATTTTTTTGTGTGTGTTAAAATTTGTTCAACCTTTTTAATATTATATTTTTTACAACTTATATATTTACATTATATCACATCTTCAAAATCTATTTATGCTAGAGGTATAATTTATGTTTCAGTGGTGCATGTCCGTAAGACATTTATCCACTACGTGCAGGATTCCCTAAGTCAGTCATTCATCCACATTTGTTTTAAAAATGTACATAAATTGTAAGATGATTATGTGCTTCTTACATCATACAGTAATTATGCTCAAACCATTTAAATGCGTATACAGTAAGTTAAGTCAATACACATAAAATGATGTTGTTATTTTATTTCTTGATATGTTTAAGTGAATGTTAATGCACCATTTTAAAATATTATTAAACTGTGGAATGAATGCAGAAATGAGCATACATGTACAACTAAATATTTAATAATCTCATATTATTTTTTTTATTATTGCCTAATATCTATGTGTGGGTATAGAACTCGGACCACTTCATCCAAACATTTTTTATGAATTAAATAAGGGAAACAGATTAGATCATTTATTTTCTTTTATTTATGTAATTAGTGATGGGATAATGAGATTTAAAACCTTAATTGATATGTGTAATAAATAGTTTATAATTTATTTAGTTGTGTGTGTTATATTTATTTTATTTCATTTTCTTAAAATACAACAAAAGTAAATATATTTCCATGAGCGACTTTTTACATTTCTTTTATATCACCTGAGATGAGAGGGCTGAGTCTAGCAAATGGGATACAACTTTATTAAGCCTTAGAGAGTTGTTAGATGTTAGGTAATGGGTTGGGGGTTGTATATCCTTCAGTCGGTGATTTTCTTTGTCTGGGAATGGCATGCAATGACACGTATTATTTACACTCTTTCAAAGGTAAACAGCCATTAACCTTTTGACATTCATTGGCATAGTAATGAATTAACCATGTTCAAGATCTTGCTTAATTTATAATCTATTAATATAAATCAGATTATTCAATGTATATTTTTATTAAAAATAGTATTTATATCTCACCCCTATGAGCTACTATCACCTCATGCCTGATATGTATGCTGAGAGTTAGAATGGGGTTGAGGTATGTCCGGTACAGGAGGAATTTTGGCACCAAATGTATAGGGCCTTTATCCAACATGGCCAGCATAGTAAAAAAAACACAGACGCTGAACGTAATTTATTAAAATAAAAAAAAGTTCGCAAAATTGGAAAAAAGTTTTTATTTAAAAAAAAAAAAAAAGTTTATCGTGTATTTGAAATAAATAAATTGTTGGAGAAAGAAAAGAGATATTGTGCATATATATAAATAGCACATAAGTGTAAGAATGGGCATAGGACTTCAGTAAGAAAATATTAAATCATATTTATTTAAAAAAAAAGAGTGATATCTGAAAACAGTTTTTTTAATAATAGCATTAGAATAAAGTTTCTCATTAGATTTTTTTTTTAAATATAAAGTAAACATACATAAAATAGTATAGCTGGAGCATAGTGGGGGAGAGATTAATGGTGAATGGAATACGAAGGAGCTAGGTGTGTGGTGTACTGAGTATTTGAATAGCAATAATATAAGAATATAATACTAGTAAGCAAACTAAATAGTGAGATAAACAATTTTAAGGTTGAAAGCAATTACAATTTTGGTCATATAAAATAAATACGCAAATTAAGTACTGTATACTGATAAATAGTATATCTATTCATGTGAACAAGGTCATGCTCTAAGAACATGGAGCAGCAACAGGTTAATGAAAGTCTTGAGAGCAGTATAGAAGTAGACAGTTTTCAACAAAGCATAGTAAAACCCAAAGGGTAAAATGAAGGATTAAGAGAACTAATGGAATAATTTATGCGCATCGTGAAAGAAGAGATTGCTAAAGTACCATGCCAGATGTGGCAAGACAGATAAGAGAGATGTCGCATAGAATAGACAATTTAAAGGAAAAAAAATAATGAGATAGAAACAAGAGTTCAGAGAGTAGAGAGCAAACATAAGAGGGATAGTGATATAAATAAGGGTGAATTGAATATAAGTGATAGGGAAGATAAAGTAATAGAGGGAGTTTAAGCAAATACAGCTGAGAATAAGAGCAGTAAGGAACAAAAATATGGTAAAATAGAAAAAAGGAAATGAGATAAATTAGTAGAAAAGACATTAGAGGATGGAGAGAATTACTCAAGTATAGTGAACATAAATCAGTTCCTAAAGATTAGGGTATTCAAAGGACAACCAGGGAGGCCCCTGTAAAATGCCTGGTGGGAGTCATTATTCCACCACCATTGTTACAAAACTTTTGAAGTGAGGAGTTCCAAGAAATGGTTTTGTACCAGATCATGCAAGAAAAGTATAAAGTGGGTGCCAGTGAAAGTGATACAAAGTTTTTTAAAAGGCAGGTGACCATGTTGAGGACATTAAATGCCTGTCCCACATCTGAGGGACAGATTATTAGAATCACCCAGCATAATTTCCCATTTTGGATTGAACAAATGCTGCTCACTGCAAATGTTCATTCGATGGAACATATAGCAGAATTACTAAATGCCATTGATATGAGCCAGCAAGGTAAACCAGTGGACAAAACCCAGGAAAACATAGATGTCAACTCTCTGAGTTGGAATGAAGATAGATATGAACAAACCCAGGGCCATATGAAAGCGAGGTTTAGAAGTCAAAGTCCAGAAAAGAACATCAATTATACAGGAAGTATATTTAATGACCCCGGAAAGAAATACAGAAAGGTAGGGTATATAGACCACTTTTGCCTAAGCCAGGGGGTAGTAAAAATAAAGATTATGGGTAGACAATAGTTGTAGCCAGTTAGTCATGTCATTTGAGTCATAGGTGTGGACCGATAATTTCCTGGTGTTGGGTGAATAGGTCAGTCTGTGTCAGTGTTTACTGTACTCTAGGATTGGAGATGATGAGGGTTCAGAGGATTGGTCAGGGATCTTTATGTAGTCTGAAATTTTTGTGGCTATATGACATTGTACGCTCCATCAAAAAAGGGGAGTGGTACTACATTTGCAGAGAATAAGAAAAAAAACATTTTTTTTTATTTCTCTGGGACCACTGCCTTGTAATGCAAAAAACTCTGTAAGCCTCAAAAGGAATGAACATGAGCACATTTTACTAAGGTTTTAAACCTGTAAGGCTCTTCAAAAATGGAGAGTCCCTTTTCTCTATATATAATGATGCAAAAGATCCTGTAAGACTCCAAATGAGTGAGCACAGATGCATCCATTTGATTTTGTACTTTAAATACTTTGTACTGTCCCAAATCTCTGGACAAAATAGGGATCTTTAGACCAATGTTCTGGGTTTTTTGTTGTTTAGAACTCGGGGATTGGGAGGATGATGTGGTCTTGGCTTGTCATATTGATGCTTGAGAAATGAGGGTTTGCATCTCCAGCAATCGGATGTTATGTCTGCTGTTCTATAATATATAGGATATAAAGTAAATTTTCAACAGTAGATATTTTTTTTTGTTTTTGTCTAAGTATAAATAGTTAGTATAGACATTAAATGGTCAATTCCATTTGAACATCTTATCAGAGGGAGGGGTATTGTGCGGGTCACTCTATGAGTAACCACACACAAAATGGCTGTAGTGAAGCTACAGCTCAGTTATATATATTTAGAATTATTAATTTTATTTAGCTATTATATAAACTGTATAAAATGGATGAAGTTGTCTGTGTATATATTTCTTATCCACACACACATGCAAGAATATTAACTTCTCAATGTGTAAATTGATACATAATGTTATATTTGCATACAATATTTTTGATTCATTTTATTTTTTTTTAATAAATGTAAATGTATCACATTTATAATTTTATATTACAGTTTTTTGATTTTTTTTGTAAAATTTGTTTACATGTTGAAACATGTTTTAAAGAAAATAAAAATAGATAAAATAATTAGAAAGTAATTATAAATGTTCCAACACATCGATACATTTTTTTTAATTAGCAGATTTTTGATTAATCCATTAAGAAAAATCAGGTGGCTATTGTGCTACCAAATATAAAAATGCACTAATGCAGGGGTCCCCAACCCTATGCCTGTGGGCACCATGATGCCCGCAGACCATTTTACGTGTGCCCACCGCTATCTGAGCATAATAAAAAATTTATTTATCTGATACAAATAAATTTAATTTTTAAAATTTCTTATAAATTATTGTATTATATTGTAATCAAATTGTAGGGCATACTATTATATGTTAAAATTTTATTTTTGAAATAAATATTTTTTTGTACATTGTGTGTGTTTTTAAAAATATACAACTATAAATTTACATTGAAAAAATAAATAGTGTCCCCACCTGGTTGATAAAATAAATGGTGCCCGCCACCCGGCCAGTATTATAGAATGTGCTCTTAAATGCAAAAAGGTTGGGGAACCCTGCACTAATGTATTTTTAGCCATTCTGCTTTGTACTCTTAATTTTACTAACAAAGGAGTGCAAAAAATTTGGATGCCAAGAGAGATAAAAAAATCTTGTTAATTTTAATCTATAGCAAAAGAATTTTTTTTTTTTGTATGTAAATTTGAAACTGATGTTATCAATTAGAGGTCTGAGTTGCCCAGAAAAGTTAAATTTAAAATATTGTAAAATTAATTAAAAATAACATTCTATAAGAAAGAAACTATGTAAGTTATTTTTAAATCAATTAGCCACCAAGATATAAGCTTGGGGCAATGATTCGAAGGGGGTAACAAATTGACCATGTAATGGAGCTGCTATATATACTGTTCACCCAGTACTGGGCGATCATTATTCTTATTAGTCATCTCTGCTTATTCTTGTTCATTTTCCCAAAGAGAGACTTCAAGAGATTATTTTTCTTGCTCTGCTTATTTTTATTCATTTTTCCAGAGAGTCTTCAAGAGATTATGATTCTTATTATGCTTTTTAACCAGAGAGATTGAAAAAGCAAGCTAAGCTGTTTTAGAAGATATCTTGCATGATCATTGCAGGCCAACTAGTATTATGTCCCTGCCAATATTTCATAACCATAACTAAAGCTGAGGTTACTTACACAGAATACCACATCTATGGTGTATGGACCTAAAATTAAATGGTGAGAGTGATAGTCAGTTTGGAGGAGAGTTCAGTTGGTAAAATCTTGCAGTGCTGAAGAGTTCCTGTCACTGTTAGTTGTATGCTGTGCTTGCATCAGACCCAGGCCAGAATTTAAAAGACATGAATTGTCAGGAAAGAGCCTAGAGCCAAGTCTTCATGGAATCATTTCCAAGAAAGTAAATAGCAGTGTTCATCTGATTGCCACAGTATTAATAATTGCAAAATGAATACCCTTCCTACACCAACCAACAATATGATTATGGGGTAGAAGCCAGCTTTAGTACACCTGTCCAGCTCCTTCTAAATCCATTAAAATGTAGCCATCCAGATTGAACAGATATTGATGATGAAGATCACCAAACCACCATAGTGAAATAAAGAAGTCTTTGCCACCCTGATGAACAGAGGCATGTAGCATGATTAGAGACTCCAAGTTTGGATAAAGTCCCAAGACACCGGAGAGTAAAATTTGTTTCTGCCTTTTTGATAATAATTATTTTGTGTGTGTTAAAATTTGTTCAACCTTTTTAATACTATATTTTTTTTACAACTTATATATTTACATTATATCACATCTTTAAAATCTATTTATACTAGATATGTAATTTATATTTCAGTGGTGCATGTATATTAGTCATTTATCTGCTATGTGCAGGATTCCCTAAGTCAGTCATTCATCCACATTTGTTTTAAAAAGGTACAAATTATAAAATGAGTTGTATTTTTATATTGGACTATTTCCATAATCTAATATGTGTGTTGAATGTCTTTAGAAAAGTTTAATTTAAGTTAAATATTCCAAATGCATTCAACTGTTAGTAATATCACAGCAAACAGGTTAGTATATGCACCAACTGTTAGTAAGATCATAGCAAACAAATGTTAATAATATCACAGCAAACAGGTTAGTATATGCACAATGTTTCGAGAGGTATTTTTCTCCCCTCTTCTTTAGGTGTTGCTGGCCTGACCAGTGACAGTACTAGCATGGGATTTGAACCTGAATTCTTAGATTTTTTGATTATTGAAATTTAAGGTAATGCTTTAACCAACTGAGCTATCCTGCCAAAGGCAACAGTATGTAGTAATTTCATATACTTATCTATGAGGTTCCTCCTGATTTCTCCACTTTTTCCTCAGAGCAAAGTTGATTAGTGGTTTCATACATTATGTATAGTCACACTAGGTTGGCTTATGGGATTTTTTGCCATTGTCATGTGAGCAGCTTCTTTAAATTTTCTTCTTTGTACCTTTTCTTCTTTATCCAATATTTTTGTATTTTCCCAATCGAACGTATGTTCATTGGTCTATACATGGTCTGCTACCTTAGATACATCTGTTTTCTCTCTTCTAATCATCAGTTTATGTTCTTGCAAGCACTTTTGAATGGGACAGCTGGTCTCACCAAAAATTGGTATGTTCTTCCACATTCACATGGTATTTCATAGATGCAGTTTTTTTTTTGCAGCATTTCAAGTTTAGGCTTTGTAGATGTTAGAATTCCTCATAGTGTGATATGGCTCTGGAAAGCTGTTCTGATGTTATACTAATTGCAGATTTTTCTTAATTTGCCTGCTATTTTTGGAATGTATAGATACACTACAGTACCAATAATTGTCTTTTCTCTTGATGGTTTTTTTTTGTTGTCTATTTAATGTTTCCTTAGTAACAGCTGATGGATAACAATTTTTCTTAAGAGTTTGTTCTATATAGATCTTTTCTTTTTCCAAATCACCAGTTTCTGAACAAACTTATTTTTCTCTGTTTCACAGTGATAGTATAACTCCATGTTTTGTGTTTCTGGTGTGATTAGATGTATAGGCTAGGTATTTTCCTGTATGTGTAGGTTTTCAGTAAGCTGTAGTTTTGATTTTGCCATGAGGGAGTCTTGTCACAAGAACATCTAAGAATGCCAATTTTTGTTCTTTTTCTGGTTCTATTGTGAATTTAATTGAAGGGGATATGTTGTTGATGTGTGTCCAGAAAGTTTGTAGCAATGCTTCCCCATGTGGCCATACAACAAATGTATCATCCACATAGCAAAGCCAAACTTTAGGTTGATAAAGAGTAGTTTTAATGGCTGTGGTTTGTGAGCCCATAGCCATTCCTTGATTTTGTTGGAAGAATTCTGTGTTATATTGAAAGTAGGTTGTTTTTATACAGAATGTTAATAGTTCCATTATGCTATCAATAGGAAGAGCTGTTCTGGTTTGTAAACTATTATCACCATTTAATCTTTTCTTTACAATAGACAATGCTTCTTCACATGGTACATTTGTGAATTAACTTTCCACATCAAAGCTTACCAGTAAGTCAGTTCTTTCAATTTTCATGTTCTTGATTAATTTTACAAAGTGTCTAGAATCCCTGACAAATGATTGGGTCTTGCATGCCAAAGGACTTAGAACTTTGAAAAGAAATCTTGCCAAATTCTGGCAAAGTGAATCTCTAGAAGTAACAATAGGTCGTAATGGAACATGATCCTTATGGATTTTAGGTAGACCATAAAGATGAGGAATTTTGCTGAAATATGATGTTATTTTACTCTTTTCTGAATCTGTGAAGTACTTGTGATGCTTTCTGAGTAATGCTCGTAATTTTGTTTCCATACTTGGTATCGGATCTTTTGCCACTTTTCTATATTGGCCTGCTGTGAGGAGTTCTTGTATTTTATTGTTGTAATCAGTTGTATCCATTACAACTGTTGCATTGCCTTTGTCAGCAGGGAGTGGCGTTATATATATATTTCTACATAAATAAATCTTTGAAATCATTTAAAACTAATTTTGATCTTTTATTTTAGTGATTCCTATTACTGTCTCGGTCTATATATCTATTTTCTACATTTCTTTTGTACATCCATAGACATTAATTAGCAACCCAAACTTATTTTAGTATAGTCTTTTTGTTTCTCCCTGACCACCAGGCACCGGTAAAAGGTTATACTAGTAGTAGCATCAGATGCATGGTCATGTAGGTGGCACTGTGAAATTTAGACTTTAGATTCAAACTTAGTATATCTAGAAGGCAACCCCTCCTAGAATGTTCAGTTTTGTATTTGGGGTTTGAATTCTGCAGTGTGTTAGTGAGATAGACAATTCTGACCATTACAATATATATATATATATATATATATATATATATATATATATATATTAGTTCACATTGGGCAGTACTGGATTTCTTAATCATGTGGGATGATTTAATTGCTTAATATTTGTATATTTATTTCAGAATAGCATTATGCACTGGGATTATTTTCTATACATTTGTGTTAGGTGGTTTAAAGATTAAAATTACTAAAGTTTAGTTTGTCTTTATATAATAATAGTAAAAATATGTTTGTTTGTAGCAAAATTTAAGATCGTTGTTTGCTAATTTTCAAGTTCTTTGTTTGAGTTTGTTCGTATTTCAATATATAACATCTGATAGCAGACAGGTCAAAGTGAATACCATTTTGACCTGGCTATTTTGAAGTACGAACTCTAATGTATTTATATATTAGTTCACATAGGGCAGTACTGGATTTCTTAATCATGTGGGATGATTTAATTGCTTAATATTTGTATATATATGTATGTTTTTTTCTGAAATATTTATTAGAATACTTTCTATAGACAAGAAGATGGCTATTGGGATCAATTCACAATGTAGATAATGATATTAATAGCAAGGAAATATTATGTGGATTAACCAAAACATATTTTTACATCTTCTATCTGTAGAAATCTTGGGTTTAAAATATATATATATATATATATATCCATTCTTATGTCTATTTTATAATATATAGGGTATAAGAGCACAGACTTTCACACGACCAACCACTCTCCACTCTATCTAATAACACTGATACACTTAAACACATATATGTTCAAAAGATAAAGAATCACCAATATATGTATTTCATGTTAAACCAGCAATCATCAGTTTGTCCAGATTATCATCTCTACACATATATACTATAAGTGCTCAGATATATATTAAAATAGACAATCTTCATACTTTAATGGACAGGTTTCAATCTACTCCACACTCCAACTCTTCAATCGTCCATCCAATTGAAAATCTGATGATGGAATGCTCAAAGGCCACCCTGAGGCCAAGATTCTTGTCACACCCATGTTGACCTAAGGTCATTCTGAACCCCACATGTGCAGGACATAATCCATTTAATACATATGCAAGGATGGGCAGACATCTCTACAATGTAATAACTGAAACACAGGCTTATTATATATATATATATATATATATATATATATATATATATATATATATAGGGTATATGAGCACAGACTTTCATATGACCAACCACTCTCCACTCTATCTAATAACACTGATACACTTAAACACATTTATGTTGAAAAGATAAATAATCACCAATATATGTATTTCATGCTAAACCAGCAATCATCAGTTGGTCCAGATTATCATCTCTACACATATAGACAATCTTCATATCTTAATGAACAGGCTTCAATCTACTCCACACTCTAACTCTTCAATCGTCCATCCAATTGAAAATCTGATGATAGAATGCTCAAAGGCCACCCTGAAGCCGAGATTCTATAATATATGAATTTGAGTTTATATAGCTTTTTTTAGAGTGAAAATTTACAATTCTGTTGAAAAGACTTTTTTTTAATATGTTAACTTTCTTTACGATGGGCATTGGGAGCTAGGAAAAAACTTAACACTCCAACCTCCCTTATTGTCAATGGAAACTATGTCACTGGTCATCACATGATTGAACACATTGGTCTTCACTTCAAAAACCGACTTCAAAATAATATTCCAAAGACTATCAGTGAATGGCTGGATCACCCATCTGCTATAAACCATGGCATAACAGCAGCTGATCTTAAAAACCATCTATCAGCCCTTTCTGACAGTGTTCATCCTGGGATGCATGCTATACCAAGATTTCTAATTTCCCACCTTGATAACTTTGCTATCCCAATCATGATGAACATGATCAATCATCTATCCACTAAAAGAAGGGAAATAAATAATCTCTACCCGATTGCCTTAGTGCCATTCATCAAGAAGAACAAAGATCCAACCAACATCCATAACATAAGGCCTATCTCCATGACACCAATTTTAATCAAAGTTACCGAAGGTGTAATTAAAGAGAAAATCCAGCAAAAAATTTTAGACAATATTGTTCAGTCACAATATGCAAGAAAAGGATCTTCAGCCCTAACAGCAATGGGTGAAGTCAAGATTCTCCTTGATCATATTAGATCTAATTGCTTATCAAAACCCATTGCAGTCCAGCTAGACATAACAGAGGCTTTTGACTCGATTAATATTCACACACTTCTTACTCTTCTAAAAGACCTCAACATTCCTTCTCATATTATACAGATTCTGGAGAATCTTCTCTACAATAGGCTAATTCACATCTCCTTAAATGGATTCTACACAGATGGGTTCTCCCCCGACCTGTCTATTCCTCAAGGATCTTTATTGAGTGCCATCCTTTTTATATACTATCTCAACCCCCTATTGAGAGATATAGAAATCTCATTCACCAGAGTATTCATTCCTCACATCAAAAAATCCTTCAAGTTGTTTGCATATATGGATGATGTCCTCATAATACTACCATCTCAAAAACATCTCCCAACACTCTACAAGATTTTGGATAAATTTGCCCATGATTCACAACCCAAATTTAACTCCAACAAATCTTCATCTTGGAAAATTCTATCGGGAAAGAAAGTCTCATCTAGATTTCTGGCTGAGCCCCAGGACTTTCTTGGCTTCCCTATCTCCATGTCTCAAATAGCCATGTCAAAAAAACTACAGAACTCCTTAATCAACTCCACATCCCAGATTATTCAATCCCTTTCCAGGGTGTATCTCTCCATACAGGGAAAAGTAGCGCTACTGAACATGAAAGTCATGTCCAAGATTGCATACTACCTCCCCATCATGACAGCAACAAAAGCCTTTACCAAAAAAATCAATAGTCTATGTGCTAAACTCTTTTGGAAAACCAGTACAACGTCTATAAGCATGACAAGGATGCAATACCATCGCAAATCTAATGGGATGTCCTTTCACTCCATCCCCTCAATTATCTTTCAAAAATCTCACACATTAATTCATAACCTCTTACAAAAACATGATTCCTTCAATATTTCAGAGGCCGTTCAACCGATGGACAGACCTCCTCCTCAAAAGTGCTGGCTAAACCAGGTTCTCCAGCTTCTCAATCAATTTACATCTAATTTACAAAATCCATATAATACAAAAATCACCATCTGGGAAGCCCACCATAAAATCAACCCTGAAGTCAACTCAATGTTGCTAATGCTTGGCATCACTAATCATAAAATTACTTCAATGTTCAAGTTCTTAGCATTAGAGCCTAAATTTTTAAACTACCTAGTAAAAGTAAATCTGGGAGCCATGCATACCAACTGGTTCCTCCACCACAAGAGATTTCTTAACAACATTGACCCTATCTGCCCAATATGCAAGAGGCATGATGAGACATTTGACCACATAATTCGCTCATGTACCAGACTTAGTAGTATCAAATTTTTAATTTTCCAAAACAGTAAAACTGATATTTACAGAATCCTCTCGCTAAAAGAATCTCTACAAAGTAAACAATTCCCAATTATAAGAATGTCAGTATTTCTCACCCACTCTATCTGGAATGTGAGATGCAAATTAGTATTCACAAATCCTCCACCAGACCCAAACAGTCTATTCATTTCTCTCTTAAACAAAATCAAAAATAAAGACATGATCCTTTCCTCAAAATTTTTATTTGAAGAAACCTTGAATCTATTCCAAATTCCAAAGCCCAATACATTTCCAAATAGCTTATGACAACAATCTATAAACCACAGGATTTATTCCATACCCTGGATTAATATTTTCATAAATCATCGACTACCAACCCAGTAGTGACATTATAGACTCTTTTTTTGTCAATGTACTATAAAAAATTAATGTATTAAAAAACCAATATTCTCCCTAAATAAAATTCTTTTAAAACTACATTGTAAATATTTTTTTACTTCCAAATTATTTACCATTTAAATAAAATTTAATACATTTGTAAAAAATTTATAATCTAATACAAATCTAAAATGTATTGTAATCCTGTCACAAAGTTTTCATAACAGAACTAAATATTAATAAACAATGTTATGATCAGTTTTCTTGGAAATCAAAGGATGATACTATATTATAATAAGCACAATATTTATCATTCACGTGTTTAAATGAGTATTTTATATTTATTTTGAGGTAGGAATCAATGTGACAGTTTTTAACTTCTTACTACATCATACTCAATACTACACTAAATTACTTTTCAGCATAAGATTCTATTTACTTAAAATGAACCTATGCTTAAAATTATAAATATTGTTAATATCTATCCATTTAAAGAATCTTTTGTTTTTAGAAAATATCACTTTTGTAAAATTGAATACGTATATTAATTTAAAGAAAGTAAAATCAATACATGTCGCAAAAGTAAATTAATAGTCATTATTTTAAATAACAAACAAAATATAACAGTGGATAAACTTCTTTATTAAATATAGAGTATAATTAATTGATTTTTTTTATTTTTTTTTAGAGAAAAAAAGTAAAGCATAACATTTCATCCCGACAAAAGTTCTTATCTGAATTTTTATTTTATTCAATCAAAACGAATTTAGACTTTAAATCAATTATTGATAATAACTTACCATATGCTGAAGTTATAATAGAAGAGATGTAACAGGCTTATTCATATTTCTTTATATAAATTAAAGAATAATTAAAAAAAAAACACTTCTATTTTATAAATTTTTAATAAACCATAATAACATATATATATACTTAGTAGTTATAAGTTTTATTTTTATATCCATTAAACTAAAATCTTTCTAATTTAATTGAAACTTTTTTACTTGACATAAAATTTATTTAATTTTAATTATAGAAATAAAAAATAATAATTTAAAAATAGCTAAAGTAACAATTGAAATTGAAAATAAATAACTGTCACTAATAGAACAAGTCACGTTATTTTTTTTTTTATCTATCAAATTTACAGCCAGCATCCTGATTTAAAGATCTAATCTACTGATTACTAGATAAGTAGATTGTTTTAATTTGAAAAGTTTTTTACTACTGGTAATTTGATAACAAAGCAATATAAAAAAAATCGTTGACTATTGTCATTGGTATTTTCTAGTGTTTTCTATTAACAGTTATATAAAATATAACATATATTATTTTATATGGGGGGAGGGGTATTTGGAGCTAGGTAGTTTTTTATTATCTTTTTTTTTTATCTCATATGTCATAGCATCTGCCAGGATGCGAACCCACAACCGTCTGCAACCAACTACTTGCAAGGCAGCTGCGATGACCTCTCGGCTAACAACACTTGACTAGTTTTTTACTATCTTTGGGGGAAAACATTTAAATCTTTAAATGAAAATTTATATAATTCTAAAATTTAGATGTTTAAATAAATGTATTAAGTGATTAGTAAACAATTACTACTGATGATATTAAGAATTATTGCACGACCTAACTATTATCTTGGCTTGTTACTGTATCTGTCTTTGGGGAAAAATTAATAGTTTTTAACAACTCATTTATTAAAACAGGCAAAACTCACTATATGTATTGCCACACACAGCAAGCTAGAGTAATCAATGGATGCCAGAAGGCTTGTGCGTAAATTCCCTATCTAGTGTCTATTCATCCAATATCCCCAGACTAGTTTCTGGCTTGTGGCCTTCGTCAATGTGGAGCCTTGGATTTTGAATGAGTAGGCACTAGATAGGGATTTTATGCACAAGCCTTCTGGCATCCATTGATTACTCTAGCTTGCTGTGTGTGGCAATACGTATAGTGAGTTTTGCCTGTTTTAAAACAGTTATACACAAGCATAAGAAGTGATGGTCATGTGATGTTTATTGGCTTAAAACTCATTTATTATTTAAATAGTAAGTTAAAAGTAAAAAAAAAAGCTGATATTTAATTTTCTAAATTATTTTATTTAGACTACTTTAAGTAACATAAGAGAAAATGACAAAGAGAGAAACATATACATATATAATCAAAATTACCCCAAATCCACAACTCAACCAGACTAGCTAAAAATAAACTCTAAAGCACAACCAATGGTTTCACTACTACAAGCAGACTTCTCAAGTGCAAAGAACTCCAAAATAACAACATATTTAAACTAAAATTAGCCACAGTTCCACTTACCTCCCATACACCCTTAATATTAAAAGCACTTTTAAATAAGTTAATTGATTCAGAATCATAAATTTTTAATAATAAAGATTATTTAATTCTTCTTTTTACTCCGTTTCTGTCAAAGAAAATAACCATAGCATCATTAAAATTAATAGTAAAAAGGTTGGTAAATGAGTTTAATTGTTTTGATTCTTCTATAAAATATGTTATAGGAGGAACGGTTATAGATTTTGTTAATATAAAATTTTTAGATCTATTGGTGATTAGAAATGTAAGGAATAATTGTTTGGTGTGTAGTCATTATGTTAAGAGTAAAGAGTTAAGATCTATAATTAAATCGGATAGCTATCAGTCTGTATCTCATAAAGTAGCTGCTTTAAGAAATTATTGTTATAGAAATAAGAGATTAAATAATTCAAAGAGGGGGTAGCTTTGTTTCAAAAAGGTCAATTTTATAATTTGAGTGTTGGCTACTTTAATAACTTTTTAAAAGTATTTTGTTAAATGGCAGTCATATTTGTTTCACAGGTAGTCACTATACCAGTATTCCAAACTGTATCACACAAAACAGTAATATTTGCTATGATATAAAAATAAAGAAAAATATGATTTTATATCTTTGCCATTTAAATTGTCTTTTTATAAAATTGTATGTAAAAATAGGAATTTGTTTGGAAATAAGAAAATTGGTTGGAAAAGACTATCCCTAGAGTATTGTATATTATCCATTGTTTTTTATAAATATATATAATATCTAAAGAGCCTGCTACTAGCTCTAAACAAGATTAATTTTTTTTTATGATAAATGCTACAAGAGAAAATACATGAAGCTTTTATCTATGATGGTCCCCATCCCCAGACCATTTTCGAGCTTGTTTAGATCTAGTAGCAGGCTCTTTAGATATTACATATTGGTAATGCAAGCTATATATGTCATGTGATTTATGAATGATTTTTACTATACATATATATATATATATATAGTTTTAAAATGTAGCATTTAAAAATTGTTTTTTGTCCAAAAAGTTCTTGAAATTCTGGTTAAATAGGCTTTATTTCATATAAAAATGAAGTTATCAAAGAGAACACATTTGGTATACAATAGCTTGTGTTAAATATAACAGTTGCATAAAATTCATTAAAAAGTAGATTAAAATAGTTTTAATATTAGTATTAAATATCTTGGATGTTTTTGCCTAAATCTTGGAAATGATCTTTTCTAAATAAATTTACATAAAATAAAGTGTAAAATTAACAAAGTTTTTACAATGCAGAAATAATATTTTTGGTTAAAATCTATTATTGCAATAGATTTTTAAGACAACAATTCATTTTGGAAACAATCATGGTAGAATTTCCCATAATGCAATTCTTGTTGAAATTTTTAAAGTGTCAATAAATTTTCATCTGTAGAATATATCTGTATAAATATTTCTTTTAGTAATACATATTAATAACATATCAAAATAAAATTGGCTAAAATGAATTAAAACTAGATAGTTTAGATAAATGGGTGTTTGGATCAGATAGGTGTGTGAATTGGATGAATGTATGCATGAATTGTCTCACATCTAACTTATATAAGGCAAATCGTGAACTGTACTTGACTGACATGATTGACAATCAAAATCCATTCTCAAATGTCCTAAATAATAAAAAGTTAAAAATTTTTGAACATGTGATGGAAAGTTTTAAAAATGACTGCAATTACTATAATTCCAGAACTTTTTAAAGACAATCATCTAGATTTTTAGTCAAAACAACTAATTCTTTGGAGATTATATTATTTTTTAAACAGTTATTTAATACTGAAATATATTACTGTAACAAAAATTAATAAGACATTATTTAAATATATTAAAAATTTACACTATTTGACAAAAAAAGCTATATCAATGAAAAGTTAACAATATTTATTTTAAACATTTTTGTAAAATCTCAAAATATTATCTTTATTATTGTATCTTTTAAAAGGGGTACATTTTAAAAACATTATCTTTAAATATCAAATTTCTATCCAGGAATTGTTTTAAATAATTGCTAACTTTTACATGCAGACACATTCGCACAACCTATTACTAATTTCTTTATTTAAGAATGCTATCTTTAATATAAGAGATAATTACTGGTTTTAAAATAACACACTTTTTAGTCTGTTAAACTTTTAGAACTATCTAATTAAAACTAGATTACAATATACTTAAATAAATAATACTCTTTACTGACAATTAATTTAAATATCTAAGACCTACTTTGAAATTTAAATTTATTTTATGGCTTTCCTAAAATATTTTACTCTAGTAAAAGATATGCCAATTCAAATAGGTTTATTTTAGCTTTACTACTTTAAATGTTAACTCATTAGTATTTTAAGTTAGTAATAACTCTATGATTAAATGCTAAAAATTATAAAATAGGTACTTATGAAGTTTAAACATTATGAAATTACACTTATAAGACTATGTTGAAGTTATTACCATCTTATAATTTTATGCTAAAATGATTAATAAGTTATATAAACACATAATTATTATCTAATAACAAAGTTTATTTATTGGAAAATTAAACTATTAAAAAAATTGTTTTTAATTTATTATCACAAAACTTGACATTCAACTTTAATACAAAAGCTGAGAGTCACAATATCTATGTGTGTGTGTGTGTTAATATTGATGAATTATGAAACGTTGGTTATTTACATGGAAATGGAAATATTGCATGATATTGATGAGATTTCTTTTACATTTGAAATTTTAATTGCAAAATGCTACTATTTATGATGTTAAGCATGTTGTAAACTGATTATAGTTATTATTTATTTTTGTATATTGATATTTTGAATATTGTAGAGTTTATTCCAGAGCTTTTTGTTTATATATATATATTGCATAGTAGACAATAATATTTCAGCATCTGTTTTTATGACCATAATAAATCATGTATTTATGGTTTTGACTTCAATTTTAATAATGTAAAAATATTGCAAATTGAAAAAAATAGCAATAAAAGAAAAATAAAGGAAGCTATGCTAATATATAAATATAAACATGACTTAATTAACAGGCAAGCAGCAAACATTAAGATCATGGAATTGTGGGAAAGTTAGCCTTTCAAAGCTATAGTTGACAAAGATTACAGGGATAATCGAAAGCACTCCTAAGTGGATAAATTTTTTTAATTATCTAATTACTGTATTTACAAATATTCAATTATATAATTATGTATATTGCTTTAAAAATACAGACATTGAATAATAATATTATATATATATGTGTGTGTGTGTAAGATATATCTCTTATGTTTTTGTGTGTTCTATTAACATTAATATATAGTTCCAGCATTTTAGCTACATTGACCTATGATAATCTTGATAAAGACTATTTATTTTAAATATTATAGAAATTTTGTAAGCAGCATGTAAAACAAGATTATGTACCTGTTGTAATCAAAAAAATATTTTAAGTTTGGAGAAAGATTGAAACTAGGTAAATGTTTTACAATATAATAAACAACTGTTTCTTCTATTTGGGTTTTAATACATATTTTCAAATGGGAGATAGTTTATGAATATTTGTTGATACAAAATAGTCTGCTTCTAATCTATCTATATAATGTTTCCTTGGAAGAGTGTCATATCTGGTTAGAAACATGAAGTTAAAAAAATCTACATTGTAATATGGAAAAAGAATACTACTGATATTGAATGCTGCTTTTACCATGTTCATTTTTTCTTAAACTAATGCATCAATTTTTAAACTAATATAAAATATTTCCACCTTGATCACTAGATGGAGCTTACCAATAGCTCTAAACAAGCTTTGGTTTTGTAGGTGCTGAAAGAGATAGAATTCAAAATCTCTATCATTATCCCTACCTCCAGACCAGCTGGTTTTGAGCTTATGGCTCATGTCAGTGGAAGCTGGAAGTCTAGAAACTAGATCTAAAATACTAACTCAAAAGTCAGTTATAAATTTCATAACTTGCTCCACTAACATGAGCCATAATCTCAAAAACAGCTGGTCTGGAGGTAGGGATAACAATAGAGATTTTGAATTTTGTCTCTTTTGGCACTTATAAAAACAAAGCTTGTTTAGAGCTATTGGTAAGTTCCATCTAGTGATCATAAAATGCAAGCTTAAAATCAAGTTACAAAATTTATAACTTGTTTTTATTTCCACATTCCAGATGAGATTTTATATATTATTTATCCTCATGAAAAATCAAAAATCCAGTTTTCAATAAAATGTTATTAGAGAGAGAATGGCTTTAACCTTTTTCCACATGTACTTAAAAATTTGTATAATAGCCAAACATCTAGTTTTTGACTATAGAGAGACTTTGAAAATCACAATACAAAATAGGGACTTTACAAAGATAAGAATGGCCATGTTACCTTTAACCTAAATTCTTACTTATATAGGCCAATCTGAAGCATATTGATTTGAGAACATGAAGAGAAATAAGAATTTAGCTTAAAGATAAAATGGCTCTTCTTATTTTTATAAAGTCCCTATTTTGTGTTAAGGTTTGAGAAATCCCTTTGTAGTCAAAAACTACATAATTTGGCTATTATAAAAGTGTTTAAGGTACATGTGTGAAAAGGTTAAAACTTTTTCCTTTATAATTACATACTGTGCACTCACTAAGTAATTAGAACATAATAAAATATTATTAATTTTTGATTAGTAATACATGTATTTGTTTTTATATAATAAATGTAAGCACTGATAATTACAATTTTGTCCTTTTTGTGTTTTATTATCATTGTTTTGAACCTTGAATAAAGCGTTATTTGTGATTATTTTATGAAAACAATTGTCTATTAAGATGTTTGCTATATAACTTTTTTTTTAACAGTAAAGAGACTTTTTAATGTAGAAGAAAATATGACCATGGCGATGATGAGTTGAAAATCTTGCTAATCTATCTTTGTATGTATGATGATTGTTTTTTATGTTTTAGGGATAAATATATTAAAGGAGGAAAATTTTCCATCAGTCTCTGTTTCCATTGTGAATTTACTATGATGATGAATACTTTATATGTTAGAGAAGAAGACCATATCGTTTATCTTAATTTTTTTCTTTAAATAAGCATTATTTTTTCATTTTTAAAATATTTTGAAACATTGATTTTTCTTTTTTGTTTTTAATAAATAAAATCCATTAGACTGACCAAATTTTTTGAAAAAATTATATTTTAAGAACTATTGAATCATCTATTTACCAACCATGGAAAATAAAATATATTTAAAGTGTTGATATTTATAATAATATAAATAAAAAACTTGAACTTCGATTTTCAAACTCTCTGCAGTTGTCTATTTCATCAAGTTCAGTATAAATAATATAAACATCACATGATCACTATCTCTATACTAGCACATAATTGTTGTAAACAAAGGCAAAACTCTCCATACAGTATGACTATATAAGCTATTGATCTTAGATTGAAAATATTGTGTTTTCAATTTCATTCTCATAGTTTTGTAGTAAAGTAGAATTAAAAGGTGGCTGCTGGAGGGTTGCATTAGATCCTAACATCTAGGTGCAGTGCTCTCAGATCCAAGGCTCCTCACTGATGATGGCCACAATCCAGAAACTAGTCTGGGGATATTGAATGAGTAGGCACAGATAGGGATTTTATGCACAAGCCTTCTGGCATCCATTGATTACTCTGTTTGGCACAGGGTGGCACTACTGTATGGAGAGTTTTGCCTTTGTCTATAAATAATATACTTGTATTCAAATATTATACACACACAATATATATATAAACTAATGTACCTTAAAGATATAAAATAGCAACTTTAGATTTTTTATACATCTATATTGTATACTGCATTATTATTTAATCATTTTGTCATATTTAATAACCTAAGGTTAACCTATTCATTCAGTATACTGAATGTTTACTATAGTAAATAGAAGGTTTTGAACTTAGGATTATCATTCTATATTCAATCTCCATTCCATTTCAAACACCAATACACATGACCACATCACATGAAAAAAAAGATAAATGATCCCCAATATATGTATTTAGTGCAGAACCAGTCCCAACAGTTGGGCCAGATTGTACTCTTCCACAGATATATGATCATGATCATTTGCAAAAAAAAAAATAATTCTTCCAGGATTTTACATATTTTGGATATAAATATCACATTCCACTATAACATTTCTTTCCCATAGAAAAATTTAGAGTTTGAATCCAGTCTAGTGACTGAAATTTGCTGAGGTTACTAAGAGGTTTAAAAATTTTCTTTCAGATGAAAATCTGTAGCCAACCCACACAACCATTCAGTAATAGTAAATATTCTTAGTAAAAAGTGTAGTGATCTCAGGCTAATCAGAGTTAGTCTACTGAGTATTATTGCATGTAGGGAAGTATAATATCCCTATGAACTCTGATTCTATGATTCTCTTTTTATATTAATGTTACATTTTCATTTACCACCGTCAAACTTCCTCCACTCACAACTTTGACGCCATCCATTTCAGATAAATACACTAATGATTATTACTAATCATTTTCTAAACTAGAGATTATCTCTAGCACAGATATAAACTTTAAATCTCAGTTAAAGATTAATATATCTGATTTTTTATAATTTACACACACAGAGTTATTCACCTTTCTCTGTCCCGTATGTAATATCTTTATAGATATAATAAACATCTCCATACTTCCCCATTCTTTTTAAATAAATATAAAATAAAGGACAAATGATCCCCAATATGCATTTCGTGCTGAACCAGCACTCATTAGTTGGCCCAGGTCACAATCTCTCATATACATCTTTAATATATGCAAAGTATTTATCTAGAATAAATAGTTACATTTTCATTTACCATTGTCAAACTCCCCCCTCCCCACTCACAACTTTGACGCCATCCATTTCAGATAAATACACTAATGATTATTACTAATCATTTTTGAAACTAGAGATTATCTCTAGCACAGATATAAACTTTAGACCTCAGTTAAAGATTAATATATCTGATTTTTTAAATTACAAACACGGAGTTATTCACCTTTCTCTGTTCCGTATGTAATATCTTTATAGATATAATAAACACCTCCACACTTCACCTCTAGATAAATATTTTGCATATAATAGAGATATATATGAGAGATAGTGACCTGGGCCAACTGATGAGTGCTGGTTCAGCACGAAATGCATCTTGGGGGTCATTTGTCTTTCATTATATCTTTATTTATATGAATTTGAAAAGAATGGGGAAGTATGAAGGTGTTTATTATATCTATAGTAATTGTTTTTGGCTGTATCTATCTAAATAATATCAATAGCCGAGTTAATTTTTATTTTAATGTGATACATTGTTTTAAACTTTTATTTTTTATTAGATTTTTATTTTTAAATTAATTAATCTTGCAAAAGTTTAAAATAACTATTTTATTTCTATAAAGTTATGCACACATCTTCACATACAGTAATTTATACGTAAACTCTTTACAATAAAAGGATGCAAATTTGTAAATGCAATTCATTTCTTTGAAGTCTGCATGTATACGCATTGAAGCGTGTGCATATATTTATTAATATTCTAGATATATGCAAAAATATGAGATCATAATTTGAAAATTTTATACTATTTTATTCATGTGTTTTTTTGTTTTTTTTTTATGACAACTGGATTATTTACTTTGCAAAAACTGTATTGAATTTCTGTTTATTTTATTATCATATTATTTTTATTTATTATATGCTATGAATTTTATGAAAACTTGTTCCCTTTCTACCCTAAAGGCAGACTTAGTAGAGACTATCTCTTTAGCTTTTTTTAACAAATCCTTTCTATTTTAAAATGACAAAAGCTAATAGTGTATTTACATCTGTTAGTTTTATGCGATCGTTTTTTTTTTTTTTAAATGGTAAATGATTATAAATAAGTACTTTGTTACTAATTCAAAAAGAATAAACATATGATATTATAATTGATTAGTCCTAAACTTATTATACCCTTATTACTATAAGCTTATCTAAATTTTTCTAAGTCAATATGAAAATTAAATTTTCTTCATCTTTTAAAATTATAGGTTGGCGACAAAGTTATTAATTTATTGTAAATGCTTAACATAAAGACAACAATTTTGAAGGCATGTTGAAAGAATATTATTAATTTGTATGTTGTTTTATTATAATCTACTAAACAAATCAGCAATTTGTTTATAAATGAAATGATTAGTATTTTTTCAGGCAATTTTTTCTCATAGTTTGCTTAGTACAATTTATAAATATGTATTGTTTCTTTTTTTAATAACATATTTGTTTCAGAGTTGATTTACAAAATATAATATCAATTTATACTTTCAAAACGTGGATATAAATTAAAAATTAAATGGGTATTAATGTTCTTCGTCCGCCCGTACTCACATCAATACAGAGAATTCCAATTTTTAAAAAAATCAGTAATAATTATATTTATGGATTAAAAAAAAAAAATTTTAAATAATGTATAAAAACATAAAAAATAAATTGAATAAACTTGTGCTACCATCAATAGCAAAAAAATATGCCCATTATATATCTAAAAAGATGAGAACGAAAAGAGAGAAAAAAAATATGAATTTTAAATAATTATATATATCTCTGAATCACAAATAATAATGAATTACTGATGCGATCTTTTAACGTCTTCTGTAATAACTTTTAAAAACTTTAAGCTTTTGATTTTTCTCCAACAAAAGCAGTTAAAGTTGCATGTCTTTTACAGTGTCTTTAGAATAGTCATTGTAATGTTAACATGGGTCTGCATTTTTTTATAAATATCATACTCTTCTGTTTTCAAATGACCAGCATCATGACCACACATTCTTACAATTAAGAATGCTATTATGTCCAACAAGCTAAAGAAAATATCGTTTGTCACTTCATCTATTCAAAAAATTATGAAGCACTCTTAAATAAAATAATTCAAACCAAAAATGACTGAAATTTTAAAAGATGAAATAATGCTAGTTATGTTTGGAGCTTTTTTAAAGCATAAATTAACTATTTATTAATTGAGCTATACATAAGGAACATGAAATATGTTTGTTTATTAGCTTTTAAAATCTAAGCTTATTTAAAGTCATGGTTCACGTTTAGAATAATCTTGAAATCAATGTATTTATCAACTTCAGCTTAATAGGCAAGATGTCACATTTTATCTATGTTGTTCGATTCAGCATTTATGTTTCTAAATACAAGTACTGCTGATGAAATATTCTAGCATTGCTTTGTATTCTTTTACCATATTTGAACTTCAACTAGCAGTATGCAATCATGGATTTATCCTTATATATATATATTGAAGCAGTCAATCCTAGCCCAAGATTGAGCTTCATGGTTCTATCTACTAACCTATATTCAAACCTTGCATCCTATCCTGCTCCTTTATCATTAAAGATCCAGAAAGAGACCACATGTGAGATGGATGGATGAAATAAGAAAGTGTGCAAGGGTGATGTGGAGAAGAGAAGCTGAAGATCAGAAAAGATGAATTGAACTTGGAGAGACCTTCATCCTGCAGTGGATTAATAATGGTTGATGATGATAATGATGATATATTTCATGTATATATATATATATCTGAGAAGCACGCCTAAAAATTATAAATTTTAGTTTTTCAATATTTATTATTAATTTTTTTCTCATTTCATTAAAATACATAGGTGTGGCTCATATATATTGTACCGGTCAACTGCAACCCATCAACTACACACAGAATCGACTTCGAACCCCGACCGACTCCAGAACTAAATCCAAAACCAAACTGAGTTCAAACCCAAACCCTGCGCATAAATGACTGAGGTATAACAGAATCCATAGTACATGGTATTGCCTAACACTAGCTCGGTGGAAACACAGACAATAACTCTGACTAACTTATATATATAACTGTGCGGTGGATGCTCAACGCTATATACAATCAATACAATATATATATTCTTGTGTTGTCGATACAGACAGTAATCAAATGACGGTGAAATAACTATTTAATGAAGAGAGAGATGAAACTAGATTACACAAATGTTTAATAATTATTCTTACTATTGGATAAAATTTACATACAATACAACTACTTGTTATATACAATATTACTTATTTTACTTCTAGTCTTTAATGGAGATATATATATATAATTGACGGAAAACATTGCATTGATATTTTGGTTGGCTTTATAACTATTTATCTATGACCGGTGTAGGCAATATCACAAATGATTTCGTTTTAAAATATAATACTACCATAACTTAACAATTAATTTGTTTAAGTGTTTAATTATGTATGAGAGATATGAGAGTTAGAGCAAAATAAAACTTCAAATGTTTATCCTTATGAGACTAAATTCTTTTATTAAATTAAGGCCGCCTCGTTGGTTTTAAAACAAATCAAACCATCACGTATTACGGGGATGGGGAATAGGCTTATATCTTCCAATATAGGGTAATGTGACTGGCTGCTATTCGAGACAAATATAATAATCAGAAGTAATAGATTGCGGTGTGTTAATGGAAGACTGGGCGGCTTGCACTTTGGCAAGTCTTTACACCCACAGATGAGGCTAGGAGAATTTCTCTCTCCCTTGTTTGAAATCACAGACGAGACACCAAATCAAGATATAGGGAGCGAAAATAGCACTAAACCAGTAACATTGTGAACGAATGCTCGAAGCAAAATTATAAATATCTATATCCTCCATACTTTTCCCACGTAATTGTCTGACAAAGTAATTTAAAACCACACGGTAGGCTCAAAGAATCATACGTTTAACTATTAATTAATTACACTCTGAATCTCATACCCCCCTGACTTTTCGGAAAGTAGTAAACACAATAATGGCTACCCTTGATTATTATTCTTCCCCCCCTCGTATCAGAAAACATGCAATTAAATAGATAAAATCGGTTTTAGATATTAACTACCCGGTAGCATAGGATAAAACATCCTTAATTAAACTATAATACATACATCAATTTAAACCAAAATATATATATTAATGAACAAATATTTATTAAAATCATCATAAACATAAAGACTTAGCAAATTGTTATTTTAAGACTAGAGTAAAAGAAAAATAAAAAGATGGAAAGGGATACATTTACTTACAGGTTTACTGTATTCATTTTATCAAAAGAAAACAAAATAACAAAGATTTAGCATATTTAGTACAAGATTAAAACCTAATTATATAAGGGACTGACATTAAAAGAAAGTGAAAAGTTCATGTGAAGTCGATTTACCATTCTTTCTTCGTCCAGACGCGTTCCTTGTGGTGATGATTGCTCAGAACGTAGGCGTGCATTTTGGTTTTGTTATAATGACATATTGGCTTTCAAAATTTAGGGTTGGAAACTGGAACTATAGGCACATAAAAGTTGGAAAACTGGAACCACAGCACATGATATTCGGCAGGCTAGGAAGGTTTCATCGGCAGGACAGGGATCAGCTTCCTGGACTTAGCCCGACATTATTGAAGCTTACAGGTCACTTCTTAATACTGCTCTCTCCAATTTTATGCTGCTGCTCTCCTTTTTTTCAGAGTGGTCAAGAAGGAAAAAAAATGATGCAATCTGAATGATGCAATCTAAAATGGCCAAAGTTCCCACAATTCTACTGGTTATTTGTCACCTCATCTTGGACTCCGCCTTCCTTGATTTTCTGGCCTGCAGCAATTTTCACTTTCACTATCCAGTCGGTACATTGAAATGTTTTTTAACCAAATCTGTACAAGTATTAACTATTTAAAATTAAGAATTATTCACGCAATGAAACTTTTTCTTTTTCTCTTTAAAATAATCTTATATTGGTATCCAAACCATGCACACACAATGATATATATATTTTACTACTTACAATATTTATATAAGGGATTTATTTAATTATTTACATAAAATATGGCACACACAATTTAAGTTTATGTGGCTTGGGTGAACAAAGCCCCATTGCATGAAATAATGGTTTGTACCAAATCTGCTATACCAAAATTTGAAAATGACAACACAAACAAAACAAAAAAAAAACCATGAAACTAAGATCGATTCTCTGATCGAACTGTTTCATTTCTTCCAACTTCAAAAAAAAAAACCAATAAAAAAAATGTGTAGTATATTAATGAACCTGCATCAACTTACAAAGTCGTTTGACTTCAGAGAACAGTCTGGGTGAGAATTTGAATTCGAACATGGGCATAAAACAATACATTTTATCAAGCATCAGTTTATTAATATCCGTTATTCATTACTCATAAATCTATATTTAAAATTATGGTCATTTACCCAGGTATCCTGAACTATGTGTGTCCACTATGGACTCCCTGTGTCTGGAGGTATATATGGTTTTAATTGCCTAGGGTTGTGATGACCCTGATCCCATTCTCTTCTTGTTGGAGACAAATCTCCATAATCTATCTAGTTTAAAAGTTTGATAGCTTTCTCAAATGACATGGGGCATATTCCTATCATCATTCTTTGTATCCATGTGGGCAGATTGTGTACAATAAGCTGGATAATATGTTGCTTACTGTATTTGAAAGTGGTCAAGGATTTAAGTACCATCACTTGGTGAATGAAGAATGCTGTGTAACATTGTTTATTATTTTCATGATATTTCTGGTTGGAGAGTCTGTGTAAAATTCCCTCCTGTCTCTCCTCACTCCAATATCTCTTTAGGAGGGCCCTTTCATAGTCTTGAATCGTGGTCGGCGGATTGTTCAATAATTTCCACCAAGCTTTCGCAGATTCCCTTAGATAATGGCTGGCTATCGTCGTTTTCTCTTTTTCAGCCATTGGATGTAAGCAGAAAAATTCTCTAATACTATCTAAATAGATGGCTGGATTCTCCCCGTGCTCACCTTTAAATATCTGAATTTGGATAGATGACCCATAATATGATATTTTACCCATCCTTATTTGGGGATTTGTTGTCTGCTGTAACTTTATTTCATTTTCCTTGATAGCGATCTTCACTGCTGCTTTTGGTACTTCAAGTTGATCCTGTCTCTCAATCTGCAGCACTGATTCCTCATTATTAACTTCTGCCTTCTGGCTCGTTCTTTCTTCTTCACTGTCTTCCCTGCTCTGACTTTCGAACTCCTTTAGTCTGGTTTGAACATCCTCCTCCTTTGGGTTGCTATATGACTCCCTCATTCAATCTGGCTTACGGTCAATTCCCATACACCTTTCTTGAATGTTCAACATCTGCTCCATCATAACCAGCATCAGTTTTCTATCCTCCCTCATTTCCTCGAGGATCACATAAAATTTCCCATCGTCGTTGCGACGTCTCTGCTTGCTGTTTCTCTTTGACTGTCTACTGCTTTTCCCTTCATTAGACCTTTCTTTAAAAGCAACTTCATGGTCACTTGCTATGTCTGATGGTTCGGTACTACTTCCCGATGATTTACTTTCCCCTTGTAGTTCTTCCATTATATGATTTTCTCTTTCTGTAAGTGTAATTTTTGGATATGTCAGTTTGATCTTCACTAAAATATTTATTTATAACTTCATAAGATATACTGATTCCTGATTCTATATGCCTAATCTTCTCCAGCTGCCAAGATACTGAGTTCCCTCCTTTCTCATGCAGTTTGTATGCCTCACTTTCTTTCGTTCGCCTACACTCCGATTAATTTCTGTTATATAAGCAACCCCCTTTCCCCTTTTTCTCTGTATATATATATAATAACGTATCTAAACTATTAAATAAATGGGACAAAATTTATTTCACCCGATTCAACTGTTCTCCTCAGTCTTATATACACACACCAAAAAACATACTAATAATTAGTATATATACAGTATACTATTTTATAATACCATCAACGATTCTCTCTCTTTTTTTTTAAAAAACAAACATTCGTTACTGCTGCATGGACAACATTTTTGCTGACAAATTTATTTGAAAGGCGCCAGTCTACAAAATGTGGACAATGGATCGTTTAATTCACTGCTCATTCAAATATATACATTGATTATGCAATTTAAATACATTTATCTGCTTCAAAACTTGTTTTAATAAAACATTGATTAATATTAACACTAACTTCTGCTGTGCTATCAATTAAAATTTTGATTTTTTAGAACGTAAGTATACACATCATTAAACACTTCATCAATTGCATTTGGCTGTTTGGTGATATACAATAAAACTTGACTAAACAGTTACTTTACCTACACAGATAACATATGTTCCAATTAATAAACTTTATTCGACTGAAATTTATTACACAATTTCTTTGAGAGGGTTTGTATACTAAACATGTATATACATACACACGCATTTGAATATTTATAACTTAACAAGCATCTCTACCTCTTTTCTCTAACAAAAAAAAAATCCAATTTTGTTCCGTTACAAAAAAACGAACTTTCAAAAGAATGTAGAAAAATCCAAATCATTTATTTTGAATTAAATAAACCACCAGAAAACATAATATAGGTTTTCACCTGCTTTAAACTATTACTCACTATATTTGTCATTAAAACAAACAACCAGAAAACTTGAAGTCACTTCCTATTTATTATATTCCTTTTTTTTTTCACAAAAAAACTTAATGTATCACTATATTCTCTTAATAATATTAGCGGATAGTATATCTAAATAAAACTACTTGACAAGTGGAAAATATTAGTCTATTTGACTTACTTCAAAACATCGCTATAAAACTGCTCATTTAATAATGCAAACTATATCTCAACAGTATAAACAACAAAATATATCCCTATAACTCAATATTTACTTCTTATCTATTCTACAGGGTGTGGGAGATTTCTTCATCAGAGTACCACGTAGGGCATCCAAAATTTAACCTACTGTACCAGTCAACCGCAACCCATCAACTACACACAGAACCGACTTCGAACCCAGACCGACTCTAGAACTAAATCCGAAACCAAACTGAGTTCAAACCCAAACCCCGCGCATAAATGACTGAGGTATAACAGAATCCATAGTACATGGTATTGCCTAACACTAGCTTGGTGGAAACATGGACAACAACTCTAGCTAACATATATATATATAACTGTGCAGTGGATGCTCAATGCTATATACAATCAATACAATATATATATATATATATTCTTGTGTTGTCGATACAGACAGTAATCAAATGACAGTGAAATAACTATTTAATGAAGAGAGAGACGAAACTAGATTACACAAATGTTTAATAATTATTCTTACTATTGGATAAAATTTACATACAATACAACTACCTGTTATATACAATATAACATTTTACTTCTAGTCTTTAATGGATATATATATATATATATCGTCATTTATCTATTATATATATATATATATATATATATAATTGATGGACAACATTGCATTGATATTTTGGTTGGCTTTATAACTATTTATCTATGACTGGTGTAGGCAATATCACAAATGATTTCCCCTTTAAAATATAATATTAGCATAGCTTAACAATTAATTTGTTTACGTGTTTAATTATGTATGAGAGATATGAGAGTCAGAGCAAAATAAAACTTCAAATGTTTATCCTTATGAGACTAAATTCTTTTATTATTATAAGGCCACCTCATTGGTTTTAAAACAAATCAAACCATCACATATTACGGGGATGGGGAATAGGTTCATATCTTCCAATATAGGGTAACGTGACTGGCTGCTATTCGAGACAAATATAATAATCAGAAGTAATAGATTGCGGTGTGTTAACTCTTATAATGCATGACTCGTCTAAAAATGAGAAGATTTGACATCACGCTAAATCGGCTACTTTTTATCCCACGTATACATATGATACATCATTAGAAAGAAAATCAAAAGTTCTGTAAGATGGTGTCCTCTTCAGAGTTATTTTACAAGTAAAAAATCAATAAAAATGACCATATATGTCAAACAAAACCAAAGCACCGCCTCCTCACCAACTTTTCTTGAATCTTATTGGTTGTCCCACTTCTGTCAGAAATGGTAATGGCTGCCAAAAAGTAAAAAGTTACGTTCGTTTTGATTTTTATTACGAAAATGATAAACGAATGTTTACAACATTTTAAACAATATTTGAATTGAATTACAAATTATTATTGATAAAATAATACTAAAAATCAAATTATTTTAGAAAAATAGTTAAGATATTACCAAGAATTATTTATTTATTGCTACATATTGATCGTAACATAAAGTGAAAAAAAAAAAGATTGCGTCAGCAATCTTTTTTGGTTGGTTGAATAGCAGTTACTTTTATTTCACCGCAATTGAATATTTTTTAAATTATAAATCAAATTTTATTTTTGAAAAGATTTTTGTTTGCTTTCGTAATCTGAAAATTCAGTAATATACTTTTTACAAACGAAACTAACATATTTATATTATTAAAAGTGATCTATTTTAACAATAGATTTTGTTAAAGTTGTGAGTTGGCCAAATACAAGTTTTGATTTTTAACTCATTCGGCCAATTATATAATCATCGTTCAAAAGGTTAATGGAAGACTGGGTGGCTTGCACTTTGGCAAGTCTTTACACCCACAGATGAGGCTAGGAGAATTTCTTTCTCCCTTGTTTGAAATCACAGATGAGACACCGAATCAAGGTATAGGGAGCGAAAATAGCACTAAACCAGTAACATTGTGAATGAATGCTCAAAGCAAAATTATAAATATCTATATAAGACTTTATTTATTCCTCCATACTTTTCCCACGTAATCGTCTGACAAAGTAATTTAAAACCACACGGTAGGCTCAAAGAATCATACGTTTAACTATTAATTAATTACACTCTGAATCTCATACCCCCCTGACTGTTCAGAAAGTAGTAAACACAATAATGGCTACCCTTGATTATTATTTCCCCCCTCATATCAGAAAACAAGCAATTAAATAGATAAAATCGGTTTTAGATATTAACTACCCAGTAGCATACGATAAAACATCCTTAATTAAACTATAATACATACATCAATTTAAACCAATATATATATATATATTAATGAACAAATATTTATTAAAATCATCATAAACATAAAGACTTAGCAAATTGTTATTTTAAGACTAGAGTAAAAGAAAAATAAAAAGATGGAAAGGGATACATTTGCTTACAGGTTTACTGTATTCATTTTATCAAAAGAAAACAAAATAACAAAGATTTAGCATATTTAGTACAAGATTAAAACCTAATTATATAAGGGACTGATGTTAAAAGAAAGTAAAAAGTTAATGTAAAGTAGATTTACCATCCTTTCTTCATCCAGACATGTTCCTTGTGATGATGGTTGCTCAGAACGTAGGCGTGCATTTTGGTTTTGTTATAATGACATATTGGCTTTCAAAATTTAGAGTTGGAAACTGGAACTATAGGCACATAAAAGTTGGAAAACTGGAACCATAGCACATGATATTCAGCAGGCTAGGAAGGTTTCATCGGAAGGACAGGGATCAGCTTCCTGGACTTAGCCTGACATTATTGAAGCTTACAGGTCACTTCTTAATACTGCTCTCTCCAATTTTATGCTGCTGCTCTCCTGTTTTTCAGAGTGGTCAAGAAGGAAAAAAAATGATGCAATCTGAATGATGCAATCTAAAATGATGCAATCTAAAATGGCCAAAGTTCTGACAATTCTACTGGTTATTTGTCACATCTTAGACTCCGTCTTCCTTGATTTTCTGGCCTGCAGCAATTTTCACTTTCACTATCCAGTCGGTACATTGAAATGTTTTTTTAACTAAATCTGTACAAGTATTAACTATTTAAAATTAAGAATTATTCACGCAATGAAACTTTCTCTTTTTCTCTTTAAAATAATCTTATATTGGTATCCAAATCATGCACACACAATGATATAAATATTTTACTACTTACAATATTTATATAAGGGATTTATTTAATTATTTACATAAAATATGGCACACACAATTTAAGTTTATGTGGCTTGGGTGAACAAAGCCCCATTGCACAAAATAATGGTTTGTACCAAACCTGCTATACCAAAATTTGAAAATGACAAAACAAGCAAAACAAAAAAAACCCATGAAACTAAGATTGATTCTCTGATTGAACTGTTTCAATATATATATTACAGGAGCAAACATACTAACAAAATATTAGTTTTATAAATATTTTATTATACCTCATTCCTAAAACTTTTTCTTTTTTTTAAATTGTTTTTTCTATTAAACTGTATATTTTATAAAATCCAAGACAGAAGATGCAACTGTTAATTGTCCAAAAATAATAAAAGGGTTGGAAATATAATATTGTTTTAATCTTGGAAAGGAATTTTTAATTAAAGCTTTACTAAAAATAAAATGGGATAAGATTAATAAATTTTACTTTTGTGATAAACATTTTTGTCAAATCTATTTCCAATCTGTAAATAGATTTGAATATATTTTTGGAACCTTATTTAATGATTGCATTTTCAAGAACAATGGACAATAAAAATGTATGATTTTATTAGATCAGAGATTAGAATTTGAGCTAGAAATAAAAAAATAAAAGCATTCCACAAATACCTGAGCAGGATATAAAATGGGCTGATTTTAAATACCAACAGATAGCTACTATTGAGAGAGCCATGTTGTCAACATAACCCATGCTGGTTTGAAATTTAAAAAATGATGACGGAGTTGAAAATCTGTCACCTTCCTGACCCTTGTTGGTCTTCTTCCACTGCACTACCATCCTGCTGCTGAAGAAATGAAGTAAAAGCCTGACCTGAGAACTTCGGAAAGCTGATCAGGATATTACTGTTACATAAGAACTCACATGGATCCTTGAACCGCCATGCATGAGCCAGACTTTTTAAAACGGACTCTAAAAAATACACAAGGTAAATCAGTATCTCATATCACAACCTAAAAGTAAACTAATTTAACTAATTTCAAATCCTGCTATCAAAATTTCTCCTAACATATTGTTTAATTTTATCTCTTTCTAGTATGTAAATGTAAGCTGCTCTGAAATAATTTTGATAATTATAATTCTAACTCTTATGCTCTAACTTTCTTTAACTTTGGTATGGTCATTTATTTATATTTATTTATTACTTGATTTTATGTGTCTGTTTTAGTTATTATTAATATGCCAATCTAGAGCAACCTGACAAACTGAATTTCTAAAATCTTTCCTCCTTTTAAGTAAATATCCATGAATTAAGGTTATTAATGTTCCCTTAAAATATAATGTGTGATTAATTAATATGCTTGCCAGATTGTTTTTATGAATCAACATTTTATGTTGGTTTTTTTTCTAAAATTATTTGTTCAACTCCAAATAGAATGAAGTCATTCTACATGGCATAAATCCATTACTTAAGCTAATTAATGCTATAAAATATTTCAAAATGTTATTTATTCAATTCTGAAAGGGTGACTTATTATTTGTTTTTATATAACTGCTAGTTTTTACTTTATTTTTCATACTCTTAAAATATCAAATACTTAAATATTCCAATTATTATAAAATCCACGAAGATGGGATTGAATTATTTTTAAATAACAGAAAAGGAAGGGGGTAAATCTTAATGTATATTTTACTATTTCAGTTATTAAATAAAATCTTTTTTCTATGATAAAAATTAAAATCTTGTATATGTATATATATTATAGTGGCATAGCATATTATTCGTATAAATTATGGCATTCAAACAAGGATCATTTATTTTTAGAGCAGTAAATCCTATTCAATGTCATTAGTGATTTATCTGTACTGTATTACTGACATTTGGCTTATCTTTGTAAATATATATATATATATGCTTCTAATCTTGGGGTTGCGACAAGATCAAACCTATGTATTTCTCCTTATGTCCTGTCCCATGGATAGTTGAGCTTCCCAGGACTTATTCCTTATAAAAAGGCCTCTGCATGTCAGTGATGCTTAATCACACTTCTCTAAGCACTGCCCTAAAATGTGGGTTTTAGACTTTGTTTTTGTCCAGAAGCACAATCCTTATCTTTGATTTCTCTACCATTATGTCAGTACTGCCACTTCTTCATTTATTATTTCTTTTGCTTCATGACCTAGTTTTAATGTTATAATATTAGAATTGTGTTCTGCTCAAATATATACATAAATTCTGAATACTACTAGCTATATTAATTAATAATGTTATGTTAATTTTGTTATACATTTCCACTGTTGTAATTTATTATTTCTGTATTTAAGAGTATATGCCTTGGAGAAAACAAAGCATTCTTCTTACCAATGTTAATTAAAAGAATTTTCAATAAATCGTTTGTCATATAATCAAATATAATTTTTCAAATGTATTTTATTTATTTTTATGACCTCAATGGTGTAAAATAGTTTCTCTTATATATGTAATAAATCTCGGGACGCTCCCCAAAATAATATGTTAGTCACTGTGTTTCAGAACTGTAAACCAAAGCACTAATAGCAATTTCATGTAATCTTTCTAATAATTTATTGGCATCTTAATACCATACCCACCAAAGATGTGTGTTAATGTATATAAACTATTTAGTTGATAAAAGAGAATATGAGAATCATTAGTGTGAATTTCATTACGTAATTATCTCCCATTTGGTAGACTGCTCATTTACGCACACATTAATGTATATAATTATTTCATTATATTAAACTATTTTTTATTGTCTAACTTATTTGAGTCATTCAAATTATCCTTTCTCCACATCCACACATACAACCATGTGTATGCTTATGTTAGTTAAGTTATAATGTAATTAGTAAATAAGTCTCATTGACTTCTCTGCTCTGCTAGTGGGCCAAACTTTAGAATAAATTTTCATGTGCCATCATTATGTTATTCATTAGGTGTTTGATCTGGAATTTGGGAAATGAGTTCAAATTCAGGTTGATCCCTGACCCAAATCTCAGGCTTGACTGGATGGATAACATTTTGACCAGTACATTTTATATGATATTCCAGCTATATATATAGATGGATCATACATGTATATATAACCAGTATATATATATATATATATATAGTGTTCTTATACTTGGTGCAGATAGTTTAAATAGAGTTTGAAATGTAGCTATTTTTAAAAAGTTTTAAATTTATGTCATTTTCTATTATGCAATTGTGATTTTATAGGTATTATGAGTTCAAAATTAGTAAATAGAATCCTGTAAAGATGTATTAAATAGTTTAAAGTTATTCTAAGATAAATTAAATAATAAAATAGTGTAATATATAGTTTAAAAAATAAGATTAATTTTTATTTATTATATTCAATAGATACTATAACAATATAATAGTTTAATTTTACTAATAAATATTTTATATAATGTGTTTAAAATAATTATTTTGTTTAAAATATTATTTAGATATTAAATAATTTAATATTAGTCTGGAATGTCCTGAAAGTGTCACATGATTAAAGGTGATTGCATTGGTGTTTGTGCTTTCAAGTGTTATGAAAAGAAAACATTGATTTCTTGTTAATAAAATTAGATACACTTCAAAAGTTGCAAAAATTAAGTTTAAAGATAATGTTTTAAAAAAATAATAGTTAAAATTATTATGTTGTTTAAATATAATATTTTGTTTTAAATTAATATTTTAGATTCATTAAAATATTTAAATTGTTTTAATAAAGATATTTGATGTTTTAATAAAAGTATTTAATATTCATGAGTGTTAAATAATTTGGTATAATATTTTAAAGATGATGACTCATAGTTTTAAAACTTAATTTTAAAGATGAAATTAACTTTGTTTATGTAAATGAGTAAGTGTTTTAAAAGCAAAATTAACCAATGAAATCACTAGATTAACTCAGTATAAAAGAAGAGATTCAATCAAGTCTAGACAGTATACTGCAGTGTGTGTGAAAAGTATAATACAGTTTAGTGTAAAATTTATAATTAATATTTTTTTTGTTTATCTATCTAATTATAACAGTAGTAATTTGTTATCATTATTATTATTTTCTATCAAAAGTTTTAAAAGTATAATTTAATAATTGTTTTAAAATATTGATGGAATAAATACCAGTAGTTCACTATCAGAAAATTTTACTTGAAGCTTAATTTAAAACTACAATAATTTTTATGGAAGACAATAATAGTTATTTATGTGTTTGGGATAATGTGCACCAAATGCTAGTGGGGATTTAAGCACAGGACTGGAGGAAACTTTGTATTACATAAAGATTTTGATTTTATATAATTAATATGCTCACGCAAATGAACATTTATTTTTAATAACTTTGTCTTGTTATAATAAATTTAACTTTTCAAGGAAATTTAAGTTAACTAATAGAAAAAGAATATTTATAAAAAATTATTCTCATAGTGTCATTAAGCTCAAAGAAAGGAAAAAGAAAATTATTATTTTGCATTTAAGTTAAAAGCTAAATTAGAGATATTTTTATGATGTGCAAGAATAACTGCTTTATGACATGGGTGTGAATAGAACATCTTATATTTAATTTATCTTTAACATTAATTTAAATGAAGTTTACATCTGAGAATATGTTTAAAAGAAAAACAGAAAGAAAATGACTGTTAAATGTTTTATGCTTTTGAAAAAAAACATTTATTTATGATAAAACCAGTGAACAAACTATATTTTTGAAATGACTTTTGATCTAAAATAAAGTAACTATAATGCATCTGCTTTAAAGATTTATATTATATTATTTAATTAATGCTTGGATGGTAAAGCTGTAGTATTACCTAAAAACATAACTAAATGAGCATATGCATTTAAAGAATAAAAGTCTTGAATATTTTAAAAAAAGAAGTATCTACCTTTAGCTAAGAAAATATGGATGTCTACTGAAAGGATGTAATAAATGGAGAAATATTATGTATTTTACTGATGTTTTGCTGACATAAATATAAATATTATATTTGAGCTATAATTATCATGATATGTTTTGACATATATATAACTGATGAAATTAATATGTATGTAAAAAATATTTTTTTACATAATAATGGATTCTTAATTATTGCTTTATTGAAATATTGTGTGCCTGGATAGATATTCAGTAAAAGAACTGAAATAAATATTTATCTTCTCAGGATGGCCAATATTTTTCCCAGATTCTGCAGGATTTAATTTTGTTAGTTCTACATTTCACTGAATTTCACCAGGAGAGGAGAATAACTTTGTTCAGAAATGTTTACCCATAACTAGGCAATGGATGAAGAATTTTGAAAAGTATTAAACTTACAAGAATAAAGAAAGCCTTTTTAGTAACTTTTAAAACTTTCATTATTTTAGTTTATTGCTAGTATTTTAAAATAGTGTTTTAAACTAATCTGTTTATTAGAATATTTTTTTTTTTAAAATTCAATCTTAAGACAGATTAGTTTTTTTTTTTACATTAAATAAAGAAAAATGTGTTTTTCAGAAATTAATTTTCTGATAGATAATTAATAATTATTTATTTGGTTGGATGGTCAAAAAGAAGCAGATCACCATTAATGGTTACTATAATTGTTTAAACATGGGTAATATTATTTATTTATAATGCATTATTTGCTAATATTTTTACAATGATATTTTTTTAATTAGTACTTTATTAATATTATGTGTCATATTGCTTGAATATTGAAAGATTGTATGGACCATTTATATAATTATTATCATATGTATTTTTATATAAAAAAGTGAATGCACGTGAATGGCTTAAAATATCTAAGGGTGTTTTAAAATATTTGTTTATCATAAATGAATGAATATGCTTACATTTTATAACATAGTTGAGTTATTAATGTATTATCATTATGAATAGTGCCTGTTAAGATACAGGGAAATATAGAAATATTGATCTCTAAATTATATAATGTAACAACAAATGAATAAATATATAATATCGATGTATGTTTTAGCAAGATCATTTATGCTTGAAAAAAAACTTCTTTAAAAACTGTCTTGAAATGAATTTTAGATTTTTTTTTTTTTTTTTTTAGTAATGTGGTTTGGAAATTATTTTGTAATATGGTTTGTATATGTTTACAATGTTAAAAGAGTTATTCAAGTGTGTGGAAGATATACGATGGTTGTCCAACTTTTGAATTTATATTTTGCAGCATAAAATATTCATTTTTTAATTTATTGATTATAAATTAACTTCACCTATATCATTTATATTAGGAGTTCAAAAAGATTATATCATAGTAAGTATTCATTGTATTTTGTTCTCTTAAATTTATATTAATAAATAATAAATGTAATAATTGTACTTATAAGCAACTATAGAGAAGCTTGTTATTTCTATAAATTAAACATGGCTTAGTGTTTTCAAGAACTTATGCTGTTCTCATATTCATAGCAAAATGAACTATAATTATAATGGAGAAATGACAGTATTTGAAGAGATTAAAATTTATTTAAATTTGATATTAAATATTTAAATCCATTTTTTTGGAGAGAAGGATGGAAGAGTCTCTACAGTTGATAGCATTCATATTATTGGCTATATAGCAAGTTTCTCTTATTTTTCTCTTTGAATCATTTTGTTTGATATATTGGGTGGCTGCATAGGAAAAACAAATGAAAAATAGATGTTTGCTATATAGCTAATAATACACATGCTATCAACTGTAGAATCTCATCCTTCTCTCAGAAAAAAATAGATGATCTACTTTAAATATTTAACATCAAATTTAAATAAATTTTATTTTCCTCAAATATATATAATTGTACTCATCTCTCCATTATGATTATAGTTCATTTTGCTATGAATATAAGAATGCCATAAATTTTTGAAAGTGCTAAGCCATATTTAATTTTAAAAATAACAAGCTTCTCAATATGATGGAAGAAGTATAAATAGTTAATGTTATTAACAAATAAGTATATTCAGTTTTGTACATACACACACACACACATATACACACACACACATATATATATATATTGATTAACTATATTCTTATATGAAGTATAAAAAATATATCTCAAACTCTCTTATATTACAGAAAATACAAATTTTCTACAGCACATTTGTGTTACATAAACATATGTGTTTGTATTAAGTATCCAATAGGTGGAGATTGATGTGCAATAACCTACTTAAATATAAAATTAATGTCAATTGGAAATCTATTGCATTAAACAGAATCAGATCATATATTTATATCTGTTAAATGTTTATTTTGCATATATATTGTAACCCTGTGCTATTGCACATTGCCTTAGTTGACTATCTTGACTTTATAAGTTCATGCTATTTTTTAAAAAAGGAAAAAATAAATAAAAAAAGAAGAGAAGATGATAAAATTTATTGTTCAAATAAAATGTATAAATTATGACATCTAACTTTATTTCATTGATATAATTTACTCCAGTCAAATAATTATAAGTACAAAATATGTAATTTATAATGGCTTAAAGGTTCTTATAAAGATGTAGCTCTAATATATAAATATGCTTTCAAATTAAAAATTAATGCTTAGTTTATGTATAATTTTATAAATAGAGAAAAGTAAATAGAATTAGAGATAATATAGGACTGAATAAAGTTAATTTTATACTTTAAAATGTGTAAAATAATTTGTGAGTTGATTTGTGTTATAGTGTAATTATTAAATTCATTTCAAAGTGATTAATAATTTAGTTGAGTTATTTTTATTTAATAGAGTTTAAAATATCTGAATAAAGCTGATTAGTTTATTTTAAATAATATCAAGTTTGTAAAAATATGTAGGTTAATTATTAATACAAGTTAAATTTAAATGATGTAAAGCAATTTCCTGTACATCCCCCTTTTCCCCCCCCCCCCCCCCCCCCCACCCCCCCCCCCCAAAACCCCCCCCCCCTTCCCTTCTTTTCCCCCCCCACCACACACACCTTCATGCCCCCCCCCCCTTCCCTTTTTTCTTAAATTTTTTTTTATAAAAATTCTTTAAAATAACAATATCCTAAATCTAACCCTTGAACCAACTTTAAACCCAAAAAAGATAAACCAAACGCCTTTCATAATCTACAAATCCAAAACATAATGTGTGAATTTGTATGCATGTGAGATGATTTAATAAAATATTATTTGCTACAAATTGAGTTAATTTTAGTTATTAAGTATTCAAAAATAAATGAATAGTTAATTTAATCATAAAAGTGTTTTAAAATAAATCCAAAGAGCTTCTAATAAATAAATTAAAAAATGATGATTTAAAATCAAAAAAGCATTATTTATTTTATTGTTTCATTATTATTAATTAAATAATTACTTTAGAAGTACAGAACAACTAAAAGTTTTAAATTATCATATGGTATTTAAAAATAGAACAAAATTATGTAATTTTCTTAATTAGTTCTATGAAGTAGTTTGCATATTTTTTGATAGATGTCAGAATTTTGGAAGGAAAATGAAGGTATAAAAGATGAGAATTGTCAGTACATGCATGTGCTACTTACTCATCTGCCACTGATATCTTGGACATGCTTGTTCCTCAAGAAAATATTATTTTTTTATTTTAATTATGTTTATTTAAAGTGTTAATTTTCTAAAACTTTTATTATTTGATTAATAATGCATGGCTAGAAGAAAGATAATAAGGTGTTTTGTTTTTTATGTATAACCTAATTCGATGTGTCTAAAGAGTTAACAAAATGCTTGGGGAAAATAGTTGCTTTTTACTAATTCAGTTTATTCAACTGTGCTTAAACTGAATTTTAAAGAAGAAAAAGGTAATAGGTTTTATATTGTTTTTCAAAACTATATCAGACCTTGTCCTGCATCAGTTTTACTTTCTATGTCTCACCTTTAGTAAAATAAGATTTAAATTAACTGTGGAAAGACTTTTTGAAATTGAATTTGAAGATAAAAAATTTTTGCTTCCACAGATATTAACATTTGCTAATTCATGCCAAGATATTTTTTATAATTTATTTTAAAGTATTCTCTTGATAAAGATTTTTTAAATGCTGACTTGCCTAACTGATAAAAGAAGATGAACTTTATTGTGTGTTTATTGTATTAATGTTTGCATAATAACATTTAAAGATAAGTTAAATTAATAAATTAATGTGAAGCTTTATTAACAAAAACATAACTTTAATGTATGATAATATTATATATTATAAAACTGAACTACTTAAATTGTGGATTTTTAAAGTAGATCGTATTTTTTTAATTTCTGTAATTAAGTGCTTGAGTTAACAGAATGCAATTTTAGGACAAATATTTAAAATGTTTTAATAAATGAAGCTGTTCCTTTTTACAGTATATAACCACAGACAAAATTAAATGAAAATTCTCCTAATAATATTTGCTATTAAAATTGAAATATTGAAAACAAGCTAGCTGAATTTTTGTACCTAAATCTGTGAAAAATGGATCCAAACGTTTGCCCAAACTATTTGTTAAGTGTTTCTATTATATATTGTTTGTTCCAGAAGGTCATACTTGTTCTTATTTTCTTATTTAAAAATATGACAAGTACAGATGCATCACTCTTTAAAATAATTTGCTGGAAAAATGACATTATTCACCCACATCAGATTGCTCACTGTGGAAAGGACTTGAATAAAGAACTATGGGTGTTTTTTAAAAAATAATAATTTTTTATTATTATTATCTTTTATGCCAAGGTATTTTTTTTATAATTTATGTCATAATTATGCAATTGCACTTATGATAGACTATCTATCTATCTATCTATCTATCTATCTATCTATCTATCTATCTATCTATCTATCTATCTATCTATCTATCTATCTATCTATCTATCTATCTATCTACCTATCTACCTATCTACCTACCTACCTACCTACCTACCTACCTACCTACCTACCTACCTACCTATCTATCTATCTATCTATCTATCTATCTATCTATCTATCTATCTATCTATCTATCTATCTATCTATCTATCTATCTATTGGCTTAAAGTCATTTATGAGGTATACATATCTAGGTAAAGAAACATTTTTTTTTACATTTATGAATAGTGTTTATTAATTCTTTATTTATGGGTAAATAGTCAGTATGATTTATCAGTAGCTTGTAATAGTTTTTTGAATTATTATATAATAATTTCATTATGAAGTTTTTCATATGACAAGGTATCTATTAGTTTTATATTTAGCTTATGTTAAATGTGTCCACTTTGGTTTATAAAATTGTATGCTGTTTTACTGAATATGTGTATTTATTATTAATTGCAAAATTTTTATTATGCTATTTAAAATATTTTATAGTCATTTGACTTATAGTTATTTGTTGTTTTCATACATTGTTTAATGTATGTATTTTTAAAGAGTGAGGATTGATTTCTTTAGCTTTTGAGTGATGATTTTTTTTGTTTTGCCATTGCTTTTGCCTAGGATATATGTTTAATCCCATTTTAAATATGTATGGGATGCATATGGCTTTATTATAATTTGTGTTTTACTTATGTTTTATGTTGGAGGATTTTGATCTTGCTCTTCCCAATGCTTAGTAGTTATTTCTCATGAGAGGATTGTATTTCAATATTTTATGATTATTTTCATTTTAACTAGTATAGCTTGGTCCCTAAAAAGATTGTTTTTTTCATGGTATGTATTCCATTTCCATGTGTTGAGACCTTGTCCACACATATATTTATGTAAGATAAAGGTATTCAAATCAATCATTGTATTTTTCCAGTTGTGTAGTTAGCTTTGAGGAGACTTTCTTTCTTGTCTTATCCCTCATGATGATATTAGTTATTTTCCATTATGTAAGGTGAAGTCTTTAGTGTTTTAAGATTCGTATGACAATGATAAAGTAGATTTTTGAAGTATCTAGTTGCTTCAGGGACACTTTTCTATCCATAGTGTTTTATTAAGGGAAGTAATTTATGTATTGTGCTGTTGTGCCTTACCAGCAGTTTATAATTAAATCCAACAAATATATTAGTAATTTTAATGCTTATTTTGTGCATATCATGATGGGAGATGCACATATATTATATCATCTTTATCACTATTCAGAAGTAGTTCACCGATGGATTAGTAAGACATTTTAAACTTCAATATTTTACTATGTGGATATGGGCAAAATATAGTATGTTGGGTGCATGTCTTCTAATGATTATTTTCATATTTTTATTATTAAGCAAATAACTCTGGACAGTAATTGTCTTATTTGTGTTTTTATATGATAATTAACATTATCATAACACTTTTCTGGTAAAACTTCAGCCATCTATCAGTTCAGATTAAAGTTTTTTAATCGTTAATGTGTCTTAAATGCTGTCAATAAAATATTATAAGTTATTACTGGACAAAAAGTATATCTTAAAGAAAGTTTTGCTTTAGTATAGTTTGAAAGTTTTATTAAATGAATATTTAATAAAGTAGTTTAGCCTAAAAATATGTTAAAAACAAATTAGTCAAATATTGAAATAGTCTTATTTTAAATAAGTGTATTATTAATAGATCACTCAAATGGTTGTATCAGTAATGGATAATTTTTCTAGTGTGTAGGCAAGCATTTTATCATTTATTTTATGACATCCTATCAAATGAAATAGCACCTATGTTTAGCAGATGACTTTCTTTACAAAATTGTAAATAAAATTTTGTAACTTAGTAAAGTTGATGTTAATGTTAATAAATGTGTTTATCATTATTAAAATTTAGTCTTTGTTTTTTATATATGATTTCTTGTGTCCTGAATTCTTAATTATATTACAAAAATATTGGTAAATTGGCTAATCAATAGCTTTCCTTAATTGTTTAGACAATAACATTTTTACAACTTTTGAGGGTGGTTGGTATGATATGAGAGATGGTTGGCCGATGGGTCTTCCCTTAAGTGGAGTAATTTCCAGCATATTTTAAAACTTTTTTGAAAAACAAATCATTTCTAAATACATCTCTAACACTGCTGGATTAATTTACATGCATTATGGAGATGATGTGTTTATGGCAGCTCCAAAAGATGTAATTGCCAACATTAAAAATGAATTACAACTGCAAACTAAATTGATTATAATCACCACTTGGGAAAACGAATGGCAGAAGCTAAAATATTTCGATTTACTGGTCCATAGAGAAGGCAGAGCTCTGCATTATTGCATGATTGTTAGCCTCTTGAGGTCAGATGTTTTACCCACCCAAAATCCATTTCACCTACAGCACATAAATTCGCAGTTTTAAACACGTTTTTATTTAGAAATCAAAATTTGTGTAAATTTGAGGCTGATAGGAAGACTAACATTGCATGCTATATAAAAGATTTGTTAAGTGTTGGATTCAGCTACAGATTAATTACAAAGAAAATAGATCAATTTTACAGAAAATCAATAACTAACCACATAAGTAAAGATAAACCACAAATTACCCTCCCTTATATTCCCAAATTATCACAACAGATGATAAAGACTTTGGCTGGTGAATTTAAGGTTGGCTTCCGCACTCCCCCCAATACAAACAGACTTATTAATAATTCGAAGGATAGAACAGATTTATCTCAGACACCCCAAGTCATATACAGTATTTTATGCCCTCAGGCTGGATGCAGTGCCACATACTATGGGGGAACCAAGGCGACTGTTCATAATAGAGCTGCTCAACACATTTACACTTACAGAAGAGCAAAAAAGAACAATGATAACTTCTCAATATTCTTCGAACATGAGAAGCAGGCTGGCCATGTGTTTGAACCCGGCAACCCCAAGATAGTATGCTCTGAAGCCAATGACTGCAAAAGGAAAATCAAGGAGGCGTATTTTGTTATCAGTCATAACACAATTCCATCAATAGACGCGACATGTGTTTTTCTATCTCAAAAAAATGGACAAACTAATTTGCATTCACATTTGCATATTTTATTAGTTAGCAACATTACATAAATGATTTATAACTTATGTTGGCCATGAATATGAGGGAAAACCTCGAAAGCGCTCGGCCCATTTAATTGTTTTGGTTTTTGCAACTTCTTCGTCAGCGGGTAAATCGCTTTTATATGCTATTTCATACAAATCCAAAATCCCAATTTTAAAATACACAAATTGTATAAGTATTATAATTCCAAAGATCGGAATTGCAGTTAAAATGATTGAATATTTTATTTTATTTTGAATTCTTTAATTCATTTCAGACTGCATATTACTTATTTAGTTTACAGACAAAGAATACATTACTTAGAACTTGATTATTTTTGATTGTGTTGTTGAGGAGTAGAAAAACATATAAAGAGTACCCTTTCTTTCTATTTACTTGAGTGTCATTCTGGATAAAAATTTATATATTTTTATGTAATTATTAAACACTTCTTTAGTTAACTGTTGTTATTACTATAATAAATTAGGATACATTAGCTTATAAGAGAAGTGTATCATCTCCTTTGTCTACTAGGATGTCATTCATTTTTTCAACAACATAATATGTTGATTAATATTCAAAATTAATAAAGAAAGAACCCTGAGCTCATTATATTTATTATTTCATCGATCATTGTTAATTCATTTCATTAATGCAAAAGTCAATAGTGTGGCATGAGAAACTTATTATAGTTCATTGTACTATAAGAAAAGTACATTATCTTTCATTCTACAAGAGTAGATTAGATGAGATCATGACAATAAAATTGATTAGTGATAAATAGTTGTTTATTAAGACATTTGAAGAAGATGCAGTAAAGAATTTCATTACAAGATTCTATATTAAATGCAAAATACCTATGCTACTTAGAGAATGCATTTTGATAGAGGGAAATTTTTTGGTTTGAAAAGTATTGTAAAGGAATGGGTGAAGTTTTTCCTCTTCTTAATTTATTTATTTACTTTATAATAGAATGCATTTGCCATTGTTTTAAAATTCCCTTTTATTTTAATGCATGTCCCTGTAGTAAAGTTTATTATATCATATAACCCCCTGAGCTTAGCTGTATCATCATCATCATTAGTATGGATGTCATAAGTCTCCTTATTTTATTAGTTAGAAATGGCTGCAGCATTTCATAGTTTATTTTTCATATATAGGTTAGAAGTGATCACCCAACTGTAAGGCCTAATTGCTTTTTCATTGTTTAAGATTTTATTTATAGGTTAGAATATATATATATAATCATTTGGCTTTGGCCAAAGAGATCTAGTTTCATTGTGAATGCAGCAGTCACTCAAAAAAGATTTTTTTCTCACAGAAAATCTAATAAATTAAACAGGTTCGTAACTGACATTGGTTTAGATAATTCTAGCGAATGATCAGAATGCTATTTGTCAGACATATAATATTTAAAATTAATGCATAATTGTACTTAGATGTTTGAATACAGTTTAAAGTCTGTCAACCAGTAGATCTAGATGTACCTTGATTGTTGGGATTGGGACGAATAACCTGAGAAGGGAAAGTAAGTGCGAAAATAGGTAGTTAACGCTAACTTAATAGAACAATTTGTTTAATTTTAAGAAATAGGTGTGTAAGTTTTAATAGTAGGTTTAACGTGGAAGTAGTTATAAAATTAAGCAGTCAATTTATCTGATTAGATTAGTAAGTTTAAAGCAGATGAATAGGTTTATTACTAGCTGTAATTTTAATAGATAAGTGGGAATAATTAGAGGTATGTGGAAGCTTGCTTGCTCGTCTGAATGTAATTTTATTTATTGGGAAAAATATAAATTTTCATAAATTATATTTGGTATCATTTAAAAGCAAATTGAAAGGATAACAATTTTTAATTAAATTTAAAGAAATATTGGAAAATATTCATTCATAAAAATTGATTTAATAAATCATTTATTTTATATTCTACTTTCATTTTGCTACTTTTTTTTTATCTTGATTTTTTTTTCTTATGAAATTTAAAACTGGGAAAAAACAAAGTAAATCACTTGATGATTTGGGAAATGTGAATTATTAATGTCAAAATTATGATTCACAACCAATAGAAAATTAACATAGGAGAGGAGCAAGTGAGGAAGGCAGGTTTCATGATGATTGATAACCGAAGGTTATAAAAAATTATGTCCATCTTTGAGAGCTGTTCTGGTTCTTCTTCTTTTGTTGCTTCTTCTTGCTCCTTGTGCTGCTGTTTCTTCATTAAAAATTCTACTTAAAAATTTTGTTGGCACTAAATAAACTTCAAATTCCAAAAAGTAAAATTTTAATAAGTTTTTGTTTTAAATAAGAATGTCAGTGTAAATTTTAATTCAGGTATACATTTTTTATTCCAAAAATTGGCAAAGAGTTGGATCCCAATGGTTAACAATTTGTTGGAAACATGTCATGGTCTGATGCATCTGGAATGAACCCCTGTCTCTCTAAGCCTGAGATATCACAGGTATCATTTTTACAATATCTTGATTTTATTGGAATTGTTAAGCTACATGAGTTGTTTAATTGGTGAGTCTGGAAAGAAAGAAGAAAGTCTTAAATTTTAGATTATCTATAATCTTAAACTTATGCTATTAATGAATTAGAGGAAGGGACTCAAGAAACTATCCAAGTGCTTATTACATGAATGGTGAAAGAAAAATTGTTTCTTTGAGTGAAAAATTTATGAAACAATAATAGTTACTGTTTAGTAATTGAAAATAAAAGTTTAACAAATAAAATACCTGGACTTAATCAGAGATCACTATTGTAAGATGAATAAATTTGGATCTAAATATATGTTTGAAAACGGAATGCAAGAATTATAAAATATCTGAGAATTATAGAGTTCATTAATTGCTATTGGAAAGTATGAAAGAATAAGAGTGTGTCTAAAATGATCTACTAAAAACATTAAATGCCTTTGAGAAAGATGTATGAGGACCTTGTATGATTAAAGAAATAATGCAATTAATTAAATAACATGAAGAAATTGTTGGAATTGAAAGAATTGTGAGTGTGTATATGGTTCATGGAAAATGGTCATTTGTTGTCTTCATGTGCTAATACTTGTCATGTGTACATGTCTATAATGTCTGCTGAACTGACTTAATGCAATCATTTGGATGATGATGATGATGCGAGGAGATCATTGTAGTGTGTTAGATCAATGGACTATAGTCTTTTACTAAAGACATTAAGTATAATTTTTATTTATTTATTTATGTTATTATGCATTATTGAAAAGCCTATTTTATTTATAATATATTAATTTTGGTACAACCTATTCTTAGGTAATATTGGGGTTGAATATGTCTTTTTAGTATCGTTAGATACAATTGAATCTAGATGCAATGATAATATTAATAACTTATATGTGCGAGAGATTTTAAATTATCTATATAAGAGGTTCATGTAGTTTTTTAATCCCTATTATGAAATTTTAACATTATCGATGCTATGTCAGATTAATTATATAGTATTAAGATTTTAAATGTTATCTCCTAGGTTATAAAAATATAGTTATAAAATGGTAAATGTTTTGTATAATGCACATTTTTTATTTCTCAATTATTTAAGGCTAATATAATTTTATTCTAGTCATATTTGACAATTACCATATTATTGTTTTTATACAGTGTTATATTTAGCAACAGTTCAAACCCAGTTCTCTCTAGGATAAGTGAGATCTGTGTCTGTCCATTGTATATCCAAGATATGCCAAGTTATTGCTACTATGAGAGTTGAGATTGAGTGTAGCTCTCTCAAAATTATTAGAAATAGATATTTTAGTTAGTTTATAAGGAGATCGAAGGTTACTATCCATCTCCCTAGTTGATATATTCCTTGAGTGATATGTGTTTCATATTATAGTTGTAGTGGTGATCGGTTCATTCCCATGTTTATATTTGTAGCAACTTACTCCTAACATATTTTATTGCCCTTAGATAATGGGAGCACCCTCTGGGCTCATGCCATCACAAGTTTATTGCTTAGTAGTTTTATTTTCCTCCTAGATATATCTTTGTAGTAAATTTTTTTTCACTTAAAGGGTTGGTCATTATTTGAGTTTCATTTATGCAGGGTATCACCTACTTCAGGAGCACATTTTAATTCCTATTTATGTGTTAAAAGTTGATGTATAAGGTGTTTCGCTGAGCTTTGCTCACAATCATTTATAAAACTGATAAATATTCTAAATTTAAAATAATGTCAATAGCCTAGATAAGCAATGTGCATCATCCCCAGCTGAGTACTGAAGCAAGTCATCACTGGAGAGGTAGGAGTAATATGGTTCATTATTCATTGTTGGGACATAGGAAGCATCGAGCATGGGCGAATGGATAAGCATGACCTCTAGAAGAATTGAAGGTTCTGTTTCTAGCTGGAAAGTTAAAAGTGTGAAGTGAACATGGGGGGTATAGTTAATAAGATATTATGAATAAAAGCTATAACATCAAATCAACAATCAATTAATATAATTATCACTAAGGTATTATAAATAGATAATTAATACATGGGGCTTATAAAGCAGAAGTTAAAGAGCAGTAGCATCCAGAGGCATATTCCTCTCAAAAGTTGTAATAAGTTTGAAAATATTACTTAAAAATTTGTTGTCTGGTTTTACATACCATTATCTAAATTAATTATTTGTACTTGCAGTAAAACAGAAATAGTTTATAAATAGAATAAATTTATGTAGTTTATGATATTTTGATGTTGTTTACAATATTTTGATGTTAAGTCCATGTAAGGTTATCATATGGTAAGGGCATGTAATTCAATGAAATACTATTTAATGCCAAGAAAGTGTAATCATATTCTCCAAAGTGATTATAAAATCCATTGTAAATATGATTTTTTTTTCTATTAAAGTTTGTTATTGGATTGCTACAATGTTTATATTGTTTAAAGTTGATAATTTTTATAATTAATAATTTTATTAATAAATGTTATTTTGTTAATTAAAGTTGGTGTAGTGTCTTAATGTTCTTGAAACTTCCTGAACCCAAAAATCTAAACATTATATAACTATAGTAAATAAATCTCTTGATACTTAACTTGGTACAGACACATAACAAATGTTTAATTATTGAATTAATAATTCTTTAAAAATATGAAAATCACTTTTAAATAAACATTAATAATTTGCTTTATGAATTATGATACTTATAAACTGCAAATATTGTGAAGGAAATTTACCTTCAGAATAATTAGTGTTTTTTTCCATTTTAATAATTTTATTAGGTTGTTGATGAATATCGTGAGTGAACATAAAATCTCTTTTCCCATTGTGGTATTCAAATGTGCCCCTAGCTGATGGTAACATAGTTCAAAATTTAGAGTTTGACATACTTTTTATTAGTTAATAATTTATTAATTTATAAACAATTTTTTTTAGTTAATAAAAAGTTGATATTAGTTCAAAAATTAAGAGCATGTTTACTTATGCTAATTGCTAGGATGGTATTCATTGATCAACAATGTATTCATGGAATCACTAGTAGAAATTTTGCATTTTTTATAAAAACCCTGCAAACATGATATTCCAATTTTAAATTAATAATTTATAGATTTATTGCCAGAGAATTAATATGGCATTATGATTTAATAAGATTGGTATACTATTTGATTATTTCATGCAGATCTGATCATGAGAATATGATAGCAAGGATTTAAAGAGATAAAAGTATTAAAAAGAAAAAGTGGAAAAAAATTCTCATCAGAAAAAAATTAATTATAACCTTGTTGTTTGGTAATTTGTGTGGGGAATACTGAGATTGTTAAAGTATTGCAAGAGTGAGTTGAGGTTTTCCCCCTTTTTTTTTTTTTTATATTTTTTTTGTAATTTTCGGTCTTGGCATGAATTGCCAAAGCAATTGCAGAATACTGAGTTTTAGTTGAAGTGTTGTTCATGTTATTTAACATTTTGAGATATTAAAGCCTTGCCATTATTAAAGAATAATACATTAATATTTTGCATGACTGACTGATCTGTCTTTCTCATGCTTCATTTTGTTCTATTTAATAATGTCATTGTAAGATTGGGTTATAATTTAGATGAGAAGTGTTGTCTCATGGATATTTATTTAATTTTATACTTTCTATAAATTACAAATCACAGGTGATTGTTAGTTAAAGTTACAATATATATATATATGATTTTAATTTATATTCATTTGTTAATAAATTTTGAATTAATTTAAAATAAGTAAACTTGCTTAGTTGTCATTCAATTTTACAATGCAATTTTATTGATTTATTGTATTTGCATAAGACAATATTCATTAATTGATTATACCACATAATTTATTAGAAGCAGTTACAAAATAATTTAGAAATCAAACATAAAAAGGTAAGAGAGTATAAGTACATATCATTTTTTGCACTGAATTTAATGTTTACTGTCTGACTTGGTATAGACTTTTATAGAGTATTAATTACCTGATGTGATACTCTTAAATATTTAATAAGTAATTAGAAGCTTATGGTAATTATTTTGTTAGTAACAAGTAATAGTTATATTAAGAATTGAAATGATGATAGATAAAGGTAAAATATTATAATTATTAAAGATAAGTAAAGGTAATTGTAATTATATGTTTCCATATTTTAAATCATTATTGATTAAGATGAATATTATATTAAGTCAGTACACAGTCATAAAGATCATAATTTTATTCAGTTATAGAATGTAACTAGGGATTTCCAGATAATTAGTATTACTCTTATTATTCACTTTCAGCATTAAAAGCTTGTATACCAAAAAAGGTTTGAAATTCAAATTACTGTATCTAATAAAAATGTGGTTGATGAACACAATTCCTTTTGTCATGATTTGTGCAGGTAAATGTTTGTTGATTTGAAAGATTCATGGCAATTAGGCTCTATAATAACTTAAATGACTGAAGACAATAAGGTAAAAAAATGTATAGAAGGCAAAAATTTATATCAGAAATAATATTTAGCCTTTAACCTCTTTTATGCTGATTTTTTTATTGGTCGAGTGAAGTAAAAGTCTAAACTTTTAATTGGTCAATTCACACATCTCAACTGTCAATGCACAAAGTCAAGTGTCAAAATATATTCATTTTTTAATATTATATTCACTTTAGTTTCGTTTGTAAAAAGTATATTAATAATTTGTTAGGTTATGAAAATGAATGAAAGTTTTTTCAAAAATAAATTTTTATTTATAATTATAAAATTTTTTCGATATCAGCAAATCTATAATGAAACGTTACTCACCAATCTAAAAGTTTTGCTGACATAGGTGATTTTTAAGTTGCAAAAAAAGTAAATAATTTTTGTTAAAGTCTTAACTATTTTTCTAAAATAATTTTATTTTTAGCATATTTTATCAAAATAATTTATAATTTGTCAAAAAATACTTTTAAAATGGTCTAAAACATTCGTTTATCATTTTCGAAATAAAACAAAAGAAATCGTAACACTTAGTTTATTGACACTCCATTTTCTTTCTTATCAAAAGGTTACAGCCAATAAGAATCAAGAATGGGTGGCACTCTTCTTTTGTTAGACCTTTAATGACAGTTTTATTGATTTTTACTTGTAAAATAATTCAAGAGAGGGCAGCATCATACGGAACTTTTTTTAACCTTTTAAAAGAACGCAAAATCTTAACCATAGTATTAAAAGTGCCTGATATAGAGTGACATCAAACTGTCACATTTTTAGCCATGACTAGAATCAAATGTGTTAATGGACTAACATTTTAACTTATAAAACTACAGAATAGATACTTGGTCATGAATTACTTTTGATTGATGGCTTATATATGACTCACCACATTTTAACATCTACTATGATGTTTGAACATTTTCCAGATCCATAGTTGAAGTTCTTGGCATGTTTCTATTGTATCTATGCCTGACATTTTTTCAGCTGATTGCCAATAAGAGAGGGAAAAAACAGATGAACACCTGATTTTTTAAACTGTCTATTAAAATGTGATGGACAGTTTTTTGGAATGCCAGTGAGTTTTTCAACTAAACTAACAGACATATAGTGATAAGTTTGAAGAATTTCAGCATTTTTTTGCATATTTTCTTTATTCAGATAATATTCAATGCTTGCCTTGTCATCACAAAATTTTAAAAATGGCATAACAATATTATTTCAACTCACTAGTTTTATTTCCTCAGTCTGAATCATTTTAAACATGTCAACAGCAGTCTTTCCCAGATAAAACAAAATGTAATAATAGTAGTTAAGATCTTAAACACAATGTTTCATTTTATGTTAAAACTCATGAATGAAACATACTATATCCTTAAGCTTTTGTGGTGAATAGCTAAAGTATATCACTATATAACACCTGTGGTAGTTTAGAGATAATGCTGCAATCAGCTTGGAAATAGAACCAATCATCTTTGCATTGGAATATACTATGTATAATTTAGGATCATATTTACAGCCAATACACTATATCACTATGGCAACAAATAATTATTTCACTTTCCTGTAATAGTTAGTTCTTACATGTAAATTATTAATTGAATACATGAATTGCCTATTTTTTATAATAAAAAAAAAAGAAATCTAAAACTGTCACTCTAATATGGTTTATGGATTTGGTAATAACAAATTATTGAGGGTTAAGGTCAATTCGTATTAAACTATAATATAAAATTTAATTTAAACTATACATGCACTTTTGTACAAAGATATCTAACATGATGTGTAAAAAATTTTAAAAATAATCTAAATACGGAACATTGCTCTTTCAGTTTAGTTTAATTAATGAATTGAAGCTTTTTTATAATTTAGGATAAATTCATATCTCATTGCAAGTTTTGTCTCTTTTTAAAAAAAAATGTTTTGTTTTAGTTTTTTTTAAAATGATGTTGGTTTTTAAAAATTTAAAAACACTTTTTGCAACTGACATTTCAAAGACATAATTAATCACTCCATCGCTCTCTTCCTCTTCCTCTCTTCCTTTTTTAAAAAACATAATTTTAAAGCATCTGATGATTGGCTTCTTTTTTTTTTTTGATTGATAAAGTAGAAGTTTCATATTTAGAACGTGTAACAGATGAAGAGTAGAATGCATTTAACATTAGACATTTTTGAACTCAAATAATTAGACTCTTGACCACAATTCAACAAGATTTGGTTTTTAAAATGTTAATGTATCAAATAGCCTTTTTTATATATAAGTAAAGACAGAAAAAATTGAGATATTTTTGATTTATGGATTTTAAAAAGAAGAAATATAAAAGATAGTAGAGGGATACGAGATAATGAAAAAAAGGAAGAAAAAAGATTAAAGTTTCAATATCAGTAAAATGGTTTTAGTAATGAAATTTTATTTGATCATTAATTTTTTTTTTATATAGTATATAGTATTTAATTTTTACTGATTGGGAAAAAAATAGATACTAGAGAGTAATAATTTTTATATTTTAAAATAATCACTTTCCTCATCACAATTGGCTTTCAAAGCAGTACATATTCATCCTTGCATCAGAAAATCTTCTTTAGTAATTTTAAATTTTAACGGTTGTCAAATTAACTAATTAATTCTCCACACATTATTGTGGAATAGTTTATATTTCACTATGGATATATATATATAGTATTAGATATTTAAATACATGTATCGTATATATACTTTAAGCTAGATGTAATTAGAAGGATTTGAACCCAGACTTTCAAGCTTTCTTTAGACATCCACTCAATCTTATATATAGATGAATAAATAAGAGTCAGATTTCCACAGCATTTTTGTAAGCCATTATGTAGTGAATGAAAAATGAAGACAATCCGATATTCTCTTTCTAAGCACAATAATAAAGATTTATCTCACTAGCCAACTCTGGTCAGTAACTGAAATACCATCCATCAGCTTCCATTTACATCGTTCGATTACTCAAAATATGATATCAATTGAAATAATACTGGTGATATGGTTACATTTCCTTACCAATAATAGCTCTCCCTTAATGTACTGGATCGATATATAAATATGTCCAGTGCAAACCAGATTTATTTGTTTTGAAGGTTAGTATAATTTCATATTCTCCAAGACCACATTTATGTTTAAAAAATGCAGTTTGCCTATTCATATTATTTCTTATTTTCATTTACTAAATTTTCCACAGTGTATCACAATTTAGAGCACTTGACACCTCTCCCTTGTCTATCAGATGGCCCCCACTCATATGCTTAAATAAAATGGGATGTGCTTACAAAAGTGAATAAATTACTACAATTAAATTTTAAAGTAATATTTTAATAATATAACAAATTAGAAGATGATAAAGAAATTTGAAGTGTTATCACATTGTATTCATATACAAATACACAAATAATCTTCATATAGCCTAAATATCTGTGCATAATTCTCACTTGGTTTATTATCTTATTTATTCCCCTTCAAAGTTTCCAAAGATATACATACATACTGCAGAAAAATCATTTGTTAATTGCAGGTAATTATTTAATGAAATATCTTCTTATTGCAAAAAAAATTATATTGTTTAATATCTGATATTGCCAAAAGTATTACAAGAAAGAAACTTTAAAATATATTATATGATCCTTAAAAAAATTAAATATAGTGATTAAAAAATTACTTCTTTGATTGCCAATTAAATGCTAGCATATTAAATATATTTTAGTTAAATTAAAATCAGTGATGATTTTGTAAGATATAATTTAAAACGAGCTTTTATTGGTATTTTATTGTTTAGTATTACCTATAATGCCATCTTTTTTTTTATTTTCACGATGTGTGACTTAATACAGTATTTTCTTTGCAAAATCTGACTTTCAAATGTATAGATTCTTCTTCCAAGTTTTGTATTTATCTTCAATTAAAATCGTACATCTTTAATTTTGCTAAATTATAATTTTTAGGAGTTTAGTTTTTTTGTGTGACAGATGGACTATTGAATCAGGAAGACTGTATATAATGTAAGACAGATAATAGACAAGTTATATGACACCTTTAGGTCACATATCCAATTATCCACCAGAGATTATATTTCCAGATAGAAACTACACTAAGATTTGTAATTTGCACACATCTTTATAATATATACATAGTGCATAACATTGACACTGTAACAGTTGAAAATGATAATCATAACTTAACATTTTCAATATTGATTTAGCTTTTTTACTGTTAATATTGGCCTTAGTTTCTCTTCTTGTGATCACTTTTGTTAGAAAACATCAATGTCTTTAACTGGAAGCTCTTTACTCAAATGATTAGCAAACGAACTTCAATAATAATTGAACAACCAATCGTTTATTAACATTTTTTATTTGGTGAATTTGTTATTCTAATATTCATGCCATTTTGCCTTGGTTAAATTGCAAAATCTTGCTTTTCAACATTTTTATAAACAACTAGTTGATATAAAGCTATTATTATACCATTCCCTGCTAAAACAAATTTGAGTCATTTATGGTAAAACATTAATTCTATTTTATTATTTGACTCCACATATTGTCTTATTACTAATTCATATTATTTTTCTTGTTTCATTATTTTAGTAATTTTCATTGATGTCTCCTTACAATAAATCTATTTAATTTTCAAAAGACAACTATTTAGGACTTTAATTCCCATAGATCTTTTATTTATTCATATATGTAAATGAGATATTTATTTTATATAGCGCGATGTTTCTTAATTGTAATATACTAATAATCAACTTTTTAAGCTAATGCACATGCACTTTGTGGATTTGCCCATACTTAAATGTTTGGGTTGAAAGAATAGGTGGATTCATTCTATTCTTTCACAAAGACTTTATCTTGTATTGGAAAATTAGAGTATTCATTTATTGTTGAGATCCACAAAGCACATGTGCATTAGCTTAGAAAGCTGATTATTAGTTTATTATAATTCATATATGGAAAAAAGTCACAATGTAAATACTGATGTCTTTTAGTGATTCAGTGAATTAATATATCTAGGTGATGTCTGTTTGAATGTTATCTTGATCTAACATATATGTACTGTAGTACAACAAAGTCCATTGCATTTCTGTAAAAAAATCTCATTATTGATAAATGATTAGTGGATGGTCTGAAAATGTTTTTCTATATTTTTTTATATAATCTAATCTTATCTGTTGTACTTGATTTCCCAATGTATTACAGGCTTATTCTATAGTCAACAATTTATTTTGTTTGCACTTGGCTAAGCAGCATGTTACCAGATAGAAAAGTGATATTGCTATCCTCCAATTATTACTGTTACAATATACACAAAACATTTGTGATGGTGATATTTTATTTGTAGTGTATATCATGAACTGTTTTCATAATGTATTTTAATAAATGTAATAAGTGTGCTTATAGGCAACTATAGAGAAGCTTGTTATTTCTATAAATTAAATATGGCTTAGCACTTCTGAGAATATGGCATTCTCATATTCATAGCAAGAAGAACCATCATCATAATATATATATTTAAAGAGATTATAATTTGTTTAAATTCGATATTAAATATTTAAATTAGAGTATCCATTTTTTGAAGAGGAAAGTATGAGTCTCTACAATTGATAGCATTCATTTCATTGTTTATATAGTAAGCACAATTTATTTTTTCTTTGAATCATTTTGTTTGAAATATTGGATGGTTGCATAGGAGGGAACAAATTGATGTCCTGGCACCTTTTGGTGCTCAAGGAATCTAGAACTATGTTCTGGCTTATATGAGGGTCTTTTGTATAAGTATTAGTGCTGGAAAATTAACGTAGACAAGGTTGCTCATGATTCCCCATAACAGATTGATTGACATCTAGTTTGGGAGCATTTAATTTTGTAAATGGTGCTAGAAGTAAGTCCAGAGTCAAGCCTTTCCTTAAAATCATTCAGTAGCTTATTAATTGCATTATGATTATAGTTCATCTTGCTATGAATATGATATCACCATAAGTTCTCAAAAGCACTAAGCTGTATTTAATTTATATATTGAAACAGTAAGGTCTGCTTTGCAGATCTTCATTTCACCTTTTCTTACCTATTTCCTACCTCATACCTTAGTTTGAACCCCAATCTATCGTAGTGTGTCTGCAATACGCTTATATACTGAAAATCCCACCTAATTCTAAACCACGAGTACATGCTCATATTATATATATAAGTCATTCCCAAATAAATAAAAGATTATAGATTATGTATATGTTCACGTAATTTTGATTTATTAAAAAGTAGGTTATATAAGTCGTAATTGCACACACACTATGACATGCATTTTAAAACATATCAAAATTATAAATTATAAGTTATTTTGTTTGAATCTATTTACAAATATATTACCGTCGTAATATATTTTGATTTGAAATAAAATTCATTTAGTAAATATTCATTTAGTAAATAGATTCAAATATTGCAATTTAAAAGTAAAATAATTTTCATTTAATTTAATAAAAGTTATCCCAAATATTTCTTTAAAATAAATGAGGGACAATAGTTTAATTAGTTAATATTATATAAGTTTATCTAAAAACAGCAGATGTCCACTTAAGGTTTTTTTTAATTAATAAAAGTAATTTTTAATTAAATCTAGTTTGTAATTCGAATGTCGACAGGGAAATTAACAAAAGAAATTAATTAATGTTGAATTCCTTTAGACATTCAGATAGATTTAATTACAGCTGATAAGTCCGATATATTTTTGTAATGCTCCAGGGCAGTTCTATTGTTAAATGCTACTATAAAAAGAAGGGTTTTCTTTTGTCCTCCAGTTTTTCTTCTAATGTTTCTAAGAGAAATCCTTCTGAGTTCTATTCTAGTAATTTGTAAATCTTGACATGACAGAGTAGAGCGCAAGAAGGCTATTTCTCTCCAGAATGGTCATCTGCTACCGTAGACCATCGGAAGTTATCACACAGGGAACCCCAGAACTGCTGCTGCCAAAAATATGAACATTTCCAGATTTTGCTGTTAAATTATATAAAAACCTGCCGACCACCAATCTACCTAAATGCTTCTCCAGAAGTAACCCTAAATTAACCCAAGAGCTCTTGTGATAACTAACATGCTATAGCTATTTAAAATTGTTTTCCTTATATTTCACATAACTTCATTATGTATTTCTTTAACGTGTTAATATAATATAATCAACAGTTTTGCTCTATCCTTGGGTTAATATTTTCTATTTATAAAGCTTTCTTTTATTTTATTATGATAATGTGTCAGAATCATCTTTGACCGAGTGAACTATTTCCTTTACTGAAAGTAAGACGCCGCTATTAAGGCATATTTTAAATTTATAATTTTCCAATTTTATTATCTTGCAAATCACTCGTTTGAGGGTGATTCTTTTCTTTAATATAATATAATCACATAGTTTAAAATCTACATGTTATTGATTTTAATTTAATATAAGAGTATGTGTGAGGTCAATGGTTAAATGTGTCCCTTAATGCATGATTGTGTATATAAATCTATACTTACTTTTTAAACCCGCAAGCATGCATTTTCCTATTTTAATTACCATGTTCAATTTAATTACAAAGTTCATCATTGACATCAAGAATGTGACCCTTTTAAATGAATTTCTGGGAATTTGATTGGGCATTTCTCTTAATCCAAGTAAAACCCATTCAGTATGTTTTGTATACTCTCGTCTCGTATTGCTGGTAAATGAATTGGTTGTTGAGACCACTTTGTTTTATTTTTCCAAGGATTCTTTACATGGCTAAAACCATTCTCTTTGCCTTTTTTTGTGATTTCCAGGCAGAGTGTGTCCCCAAATGACACACCTGGGAATTAAACGCAATCGTCACACAGTCGCTAAATTTCGGCTGTTCATAAAATACTTTCCTACAGGTTAGCGGCGATATGCCCTCTGTAATCATTCCAAATATTCCATTATTGTTTTATTTTATATTTATTTTACAAAGCATCCGTGACTTAAACGTGTCACACCCTCCAACTTTAATAAATTCATTATCAGCAATACTGACCTCCCAATGCAACTCTATTATTATTATTCTCAAATAAATGCTTTGATCACATTCCCACTTTGTTGCTTAGTAAGATTTTGTCCGTGCTATTCTCAAAATCAATAAATATTTTATAACACTTAATTTCAAATCTTTTCTTAAACTTGTATAATTGCTCAAAGCACCTCGCACATGTTCCTATCTCATCAAGCACATTATCGTAATGCTATTAGCCCGAGGAATAGAATATATCACTTTGCTTTAAAACCTTTTTGTCATTTATTGGAATATAATGCCAATAATTATTTAATACGCATCCCTGTCTCATATAAGCAGACAATGGCATTATATATATATTTTATATAAATAAATTTTGTGAAATTATTTAAAACTAAATTTGATCTCTTATTTTATTTGATTCCTATCACTGTCTCAGTCTATATATTATTTCTGCATTTCTTTTGTAAATCCATAGACGTTAATTAGCCACCCAAACTTCTTTTAGTATAGAGTCTTTTGTTTCTCCTTGATCACCAGGCACTGGTCAAAGGTCATACTAGTAGTGGCATCAGATGCGTTGTCACGTAGATGGCACTGTGAAATTTGGGCTTTAGATTCGAACTTAGTATATCTAGAAGGCAACCCCTCCTAGAATGTTCAGTTTCATATCTGGGGTTTGAATTCTGCAGTGTGTTAGCGAGATAGACGGTTCTGACTGTTACAATATATAAAAAACAAACTTTTCTATAGTTGCATGTAAGCATACTTAAAACATTCATTCCATTCCATGTAGAAGAATTATAAACAGTTAACATCATTACTTAGTCTATTTTAATTGTTAATTTTTTTAAAATTAACTTTATTTACACTTTTCCAAATACATTTAGTGTTAATAATAACGGTTAATGTTCTATAATAATCTAAATGTTATTATTAACAAACAGCTGAATGTATTAAAAAGTGCAACTAAAGTTTGATATTTTTTCTAAAAACATTTAACAATTAAAATAGATAGCTCATACTTATATTTATTTATATACAAGAGTAAATTTAAAAAGAAGATTGATTGAAGAAATTAGAAAAAGATAATAAACTGAATTGGACATATATTAAGAAAAAATATTGTTTAATGAAAGATGATTTAGAAAGAATGGTCAGTGGAAGAAAGGATGGGAAAAATTGATGTTGTATGATATAAGAGATGGGAAGAGTTACATGGAATTAAAGAGCTGGGCAATGAAGAGAATGAAGTGGAAAAATGGATAATGATGTGTCTACTCTCTGGCATAGTTATCCAGTGTTAAGAGTCAAATTCTTCCAATCTCAATAGCAAAAAAGACTCACTGATAGTGGGAACTATTACCACCAGAATTTAAAATTCAAATGTAGAAAAATTAATGTCTATATGTATGTAAAGTATGATTGTCCTAATATAAAAATAGTTATAATAAAATAAGTACTTTCAATTATTTTTTAAAGTTACAAATCATTTTTTGTTTAAATGTTAAATAAATAGTTTAGATATTAACATCATTAATGAAATAAACCTTGGCATTCATTCACATGAAAAACATAAAAATATTATATTTCATACAATTTTGACATATAATTTTAAATTAATTTTAAAGATTAAATACATCATTTTATTCACACTATTTTTTTAACCATACTCATAAACTTTGAGCTTATTTTCAAACAGATACCCACAAAATTATTAATGTTCAATTAAATTACTTTAGAAAAATCTTTTTCAAAAGTATTGAAAACTATAATCATAATTCAATAACTTATTTTTATTGAACTAGTCATTTAAAGTAGCCCAGGCATATATTATATCTTAAATGTTCTTGAAAATTTACTCTATATATCTGAAAAAATTTATATCTATTAAATCAAATCATTATCTAAACTATATATATAGTATTGGTAATTTGGGAAAATAGTACATGGTTACTTTTTTTTAAAATATATATGATTGAAATTATATAAGAAAAACCATATATTTTCCAAAAATACTATAGAAAAACAATTATGTATTTCTTTATTATTTATTGAAATGTGTTATTGTATAAAAATATAACATATATAAGAACTAAACATTTATAATTCCAATTTTTTTGATAACTTAGATATTACTTGTCTTTAAAAAAACTGCAATAAAAATGTTTATTTTTTTTTTCAAAATCTATAATATAAAAAGAAATTTCTTTTTATTGAATTTTTTAAAAATAATCATAAATAACTATTATACAACTTAGTCATGATGAATATAAAAATGTTGATTAAAGTGGATGAAACTGTTTTCACATGTTCTCTTCCAATGTATAAACAGAATGGCAGAGAAGGCTCCCGGAAATTGTGTATCTTGCCAATTAAAATGGTCACTTATATCAAATTTCACAAACTAATATTTGGATTCTACATGCATGTCCTAAAATAAAAACCACAAGTTTATATTAAATACTCCTATTATTGTCAATGCAAATATCAAACATAAGACCCCTAGTATATAAAATGAGCTAGGTGGTGCAACTGATGACAAAAAACTCAGAGAATATTAATAGTTTTTTCAACTTTACAAAAAATATTAACGTTTATGTCCCTAATTTTGATACATTTCTAGGCTTAATTATCATGCATTTTGTTTCCTTTAATTCTGTTTTTTAATGAAGAATACCTATTTTATCTTTACATTTTACAAATTTTATTAAAGACATAGATTCAAGTCAAAAAAATGGGATACAAATTTTCAAGTCAAAACAAAAACCTTTATTTCAGCTTTCAGTAAAAAATAACTTTAATAAAAAATATTGTCTAAAACTACATTTAAATTTTTTTATTATTAAAATAAATGGTCAAATAATGAAAATAATTTTTAAAATATTAATCTTCAATATTTTTTTTATTAAAAAAACAAAAAATTACTAAAAATGTTATTGATAGTAATTATTGTCTACTTGACTGCAGAAAATTATCAATTGACTAATTTCCTGTTAAAAAAGCTAATATATTCAAATAAAATCTAAATTTATATCATGTACTTATTAAGAAATATATATTTAATAATTTTACAAAAATAATAAATTAAGAATAAATGTATTATTCTTTTTATATTGTCAACAATTGCCTATGTTCTCCAAGCATAAAAGTGTGTTTTGCCTCTGCATTTAATAAATTAATATTTGAAAATATTTATATATAAATAAATTAAGTTATTAATAAAAAAAATATATTGTAATAAAAAGCAGCTCATTATATGATAGCAAAAAATCTTAACTCTAATGACTAAACAAAAGTCTGCAGTAAAATAATTGAAAATGAAAAATATAAATATGAAAAGTTATTAATATGTGCATATAAATAATCTGACCATATTTAATTAAAATGATAGTAATGATTATACATAAAAGAAAGTTTATTTTGTGTATACATATGCAAGACAAAAATATGTCAGATAACAAGAAAATATAATAAATATAGAAAAAATATTTTACAAAAGCTATAAATATATATTAATTTTGTTATTATTCAGCTTATACAAAGAATGAAAGCAAAATTCTTCAGGTAATTTATTTTTGATAAAGTATAAATGTTCTATAATTGATTAGAAGCAATTTATATAGGTGTAGCGATGTTAACTGTTTATACTTCTATACAGATTTTAATAAATGTGATGTGTGCTTAAAGCAACTATAGAGAAGCTTATTATTTCTATACATTAAATACAGCTTAATGCTTTTGAGAACTTATGGTATTCTCATATTCATAGCAAGATGAAATACAATAATAATGGTGAGATGAGTGTAATTGTATATATTTGAAGAGATTTAAATTTAGTTATTTTCGATGTTAAATATTTAAATTAGAGCAGCCATTTTTGGAGAGAATGATGCATATCTACAGTTGATAGCATTTATATTATTGACTACATAGCAAGCTTCTTTTATTTTTCTCTTTTAATTATTTTTTTCAATGTATTGAATGATTATGTAGGAAGGGATAAATTAATGACCTGTGGACTTTTTGGTGCTCAAGAAATAAAGCTATGATCTGACTTATCTGAAGCTTTTTGTATAAGTATTGGTGTTGGGGAAAGACATGTAGACCAGGATGCTCAGCATTCTCCATAATAGATTGATTGTAATCTAGTTTGGGAGGATTTAATTTTGTAAACAGTGCTAGGGGTAAGTTCAGGTTCCAGACTATTTTTTTATTTGTTAAATAATTTATTATTCAAAGAGGAGTGGAGTGGAAATCAAGGCAATACGTTGAAGAGAATGTTTTATTAAAGGTATTTGTTAAGATAGTTGTGTATGGGGTTTGAAATTTAATTTTCTGCACCCAGACCTATCTGTACCTATATCTTATAATCTGGCCAATCTATTCTTCTTTCTTTCCTGGAACCATGCTTTATATAAGCATGAAGCTCCCACAGAGCAGACATAAATTTATACTTTAAATATTTGACTTCAGTTGGATTTAAAAATAGTTTCTTAAAAGGAAAGTAAGAACAATTTTACAGAAAATTAAATTCCAACTCCCTCATTGATGATAAACCATGGCTTCTTCTGCCATACATACCCAATTTAACAATGACATTTAATAAAATATTCTCTTCAATCTATCACTTTGCTTCCACCCCCATTCCTTCCCTTTGAGTAATAGACTACTGAGCAACTTCAACATAGGCTGGAATGTGAATATACTTTTAGCACCATTTACAAAATTAAATCCTCCCAAACTGGATGTCAATTAATCTATTATGATGAATCCTGAGCATTTTGGTTTACATGTCTTTCCCAGTAACAATACTTATACAAAAGAGGTTCAGATAATTCAGAACTTAGCTCTATATTCCTTGAGCATCAAAAGGTGACAAGATATCAATTTATCCACTCCTAAACAACCACTCAATATATTAAAACAAATGATTCAAGGAGAAAAATAAGGGAAGCTTGCTATATAATCAATAATACAAATGCTATCAACTGTAGAGACTCATCCTTCCTTTTCTTCAAAAAATAGATGTTATAATTTAAATATTTAGTATTGAATTTAAATAAATTCTTCAAATATATATAATTACACTCATCTCTCTATTATTATTGTAATTCATCTTGTTATGTAAATGAGAGTTCAATAAGTTCTCGAAAGTGCTAACTCTTATTTAATTTATAGAAATAACAAGCTTCTCTATAGTTATTTATAAGTGCACTTATCAAATATATGTATATATATATATATATAAGCATTTATTTTATATAGTGTATGTAAACAATTGTATTACAGTTAAATATCAGCCTTTCATGCTAATTGTGCATACGTTTTGTGAGTGTTAATAATAAATGAATACTTTCTCACCAATACAAGATATAGTATTTATGCAGGAATAAAAGGAATCCTCTTATTCCTACGACTCAAATGCTTATATATGAGCAAATCTGAAGTACTGGCAAAAAATGCATGACGATGGAACAGTCACTTTAAATTACTATATATAATGTCTGAATGAATGACGTCGGTGAAATTATCTAGAATTTACTAAACGTCATTCCAACTGAAAATTAATAATATGTAAATAAGCATTTATTTTATATAGCGTATGTAAACAATTGTATTACAGTTAAATATCAGCCTTTCACGCTAATTGTGCATACGCTTTGCGAGTGTTAAGCATTTGAGTCATAGGAATAAGAGGATTCCTTTTATTCCTGCATAAATACTATATCTTGTATTGGTGAGAAAGTATTCATTTATTATTAACACTCGCAAAGCGTATGCACAATTAGTGTGAAAGGCTGATATTTAACTGTAATACAATTGTTTACATATGCTATATAAAATAAATGCTTATTTACATATTATTAATTTTCAGTTGGAATGACGTTTAGTAAATTCTAGATAATTTCACCGACGTCATTCATTCAGACATTATATATAGTAATTTAAAGTGACTGTTCCATCGTCACGCTTTCTTTGCCAGTACTTCAGATTTGCTCATATATAAGCATTTGAGTTGTAGGAATAAGAGGATTCCTTTTATTCCTGCATAAATACTATATCTTGTATTGGTGAGAAAGTATTCATTTATTATTAACACTCGCAAAGCATATGCACAATTAGTGTGAAAGGCTGATATTTAACTGTAATACAATTGTTTACATACACTATATAAAATAAATGCTTATTTACATATTATTAATTTTCAGTTGGAATGACGTTTAGTAAATTCTAGATAATTTCACCGACGTCATTCATTTAGACATTATATATAGTAATTTAAAGTGACTGTTCCATCGTCACGCTTTCTTTGCCAGTACTTCAGATTTGCTCATATATAAGCATTTGAGTTGTAGGAATAAGAGGATTCCTTTTATTCCTGCATAAATACTATATCTTGTATTGGTGAGAAAGTATTCATTTATTATTAACACTCGCAAAGTGTATGCACAATTAGTGTGAAAGGCTGATATTTAACTGTAATATATATATATATATATATTAAAAGCCTAAAGCTAAACTTGCCAATAAAATAATCAAAATTACCCCAAATTTACAAACTCAATCAGACTAGCCAAAAACAAAAATAAACATTTAAGAAGTCTATTTGTAGCAGTGGAACCATTAATTGCGTTTAGAGTTTTTTTTTATTTTTTTGTTTTGTCTGGTTGAATTAGAATTTAGGGTCCTTTTAGTTATATATATACACACTTTGAGTCCATTATAAAATGATAATATAATTGAAGTTTGCAAACATTTAACTTCTAAAATCAGTAAAAAAAATAGTTACATCTTCATTTACCATTGTCAAAGTTCCTCCACTCACAACTTTGATGCCATCCATTTCAGATAAATACAATACTAATCATTATCGAAACTAGAGATTATCTCTAGCACAAATATAAATTTTAAATCTCAGTTAAAGATTAATATATCTGATTTTTTATTATTATTTATTTTACACACACAGAGTTATTAACCTTTCTCTTTCCCGTGTGTAATATCTTATAGATATAATAAACACCTCCGTACTTCCCCATTCTTTTTAAATTCACTTAAATAAAGATATAATAAAAGACAAATGACCCCAAGATGCATTTCGTACTGAACCAGCACTCATCAGTTGGCCCAGGTCACTATCTCTCATATATATCTTTATGTAAACATAATAAAAGACAAATAACCCCAAGATGTATTTCGTGCTGAACCAGCACTCATCAGTTGGCTCAGATCACTATCTCTCTTACATATCTTTATTATATGAAAAGTATTTTTTTTTAAAAATGTAATTAGTTGAGTAATTAAATAAGTAATTGAATATTTTATTATTTAAAAGTTATAAATGGTTAAATATTATAAGATACAGAGATGGACAGCAATTCATGAACTTTAAGTCCAGAATCTTCTTCAGTACAATTACACCAAACAATGAAAGGTAATAAGTTTATTTCTTATAAAGAATGAAAATAAGTTTTACATAACAGTAAAATGTATTACAACTTAAGTTCATGTTAACATTAATTTATTAATAATGATATTTAGATACTAGTACAGAATACAAATTGCATAACATAACACAATTACTTAAAAAAATCAAACGTATGTATAAACAAATATACATATGTAGTACGGCATACATAAACCTATTTTCTCAAATGAATTACGTAATTTTATTTTTTTAAAAATGCGTTTAGTTTGTCTTCAGGTAATAAATTATAAAATTATAGATTTCAGTCAAGCGTTGGTGGTCGAGAGGTCAGGACAGCCGCCTTACAAGCAGTTGTCCTGGGTTAGCGGGTTCGCTTTCCGGCCGATGCTATGACACATGAGAAAAAAATATATAGATTTCTGATAATATATATATATATACTGGCAAGTTTTTTTGTATTTAAAATAATAATTCTGAAGATAAGATTTCGTCATTCACAAATATTTTTATGATGATTTTAAATTGCCATTATCTTTCACAAATATTATAAACTTTTCAAATATGCTAATTAAGTTAAAGAAGTATCACTTCTAATGTTATATTTAAACAGCCATAATTTTCTTAATATAATTAAATAAAGCTAAAAAAAAAAAATTAAGACCATGACGCTTGAACCTAATAAATGTTACTAGATTCAAGTAAAAAAAAAAAAGATTTTGTTCTTTTTTCTAAACATCTGAATGTAATCACACTTGCTACACAGTAATTATTTTTTTCTAATAGCAATTTTGAAAAATTAGATATAAAAAATAATAAGATAATCAGAAAATTATCATTTTAATAATAACAATGTCAATCTTACCAAATTACTTTCTAGATTCAATTTTAGCTTAGTTAATGTTTCTAGTTTATCATTCTATATACAATGGTTGATTACTCTATTCACCTTTCAACCGTTTTAATGTAATCATACGTACTAAATAGTAACTAAATATTTCTATCAATAATGATAACAAATATTATAGCACTCGTACCCAAACATATTTTTTCATTGCATATATATTTATAAAACATCAATTTTACGACTCACATCAAATTCTTTAATAAAGACACTTGAAAAAAAACCACTACTTTATTTCAGATGTTTTTATTCCTGAGTTTATATGTGTTATGGTAAAACAGAAATATTCAAGTATATATGAGATATCTATACATAATTGCAAGGAAATCAAGTCATATATCACGTGATTTAATTTAATAAGCTTGTATTACAAATGTTATATAATGAGATTTCAGAATATCCCTATCCATAGACCAGTTTCTAGCTCTGACTTTCATTAGTGAAGCATTAGGATATTCATGCATTAGATTTAAAATACCACATCAAGCTCAGCACTTTATCTAATAATTAACTATTAAGTAGAAAATCTGAAATTTTCAGATATACATATGTCTTCAAATCCAGCTATCTAACTAAAATAGCCATATGGGACTGAACTAAGTTAAAATACACCATATATTAATAGCTTTAGCAGTATAAAATCACCAAAACCATAAGAGCAATCACAATAATTGCAAATAAATCAGTCATATATCATGTGACTTAATTTAATAAGCTTGTATTACAAATGTTATATAATGAACATGTCAATAGCTCTTAACAAACTTTTCAGAATATCCCTATCCTCAGATCAGTTTCTAGCTCTGGCTGTCTTAAGGTTTTGGCAATCTTATATTGCTAAAGCTATTAGCATATGTATCTGAACTTAGTTCAGTCCCATATGGCTATTTATTTTAGATAGCTGGATTTGAAGACATATGGATGTCTGAAAATTTCAGATTTTTTATTCAATAGTTAATCATTAGATAAAGTGCTGGGTTTGATCTAGTATTTTAAATCTAATACATGAATATCCTAACACCTCACTGATAAAAACCAGAGCTAGAAACTGGTCTGAGAATAGGGATATTCCGAAAAGCTTGTTAAGAACTATCAGCATACTCATTATGTAAGATATTTATGCATATATTCCAAAAACAGTGGTGAGTTAAAATAATAATGTTACACCGCCATCGTATTTATGAATAAACACATTGATCTTTAATTCAAGTTTTAAAAAAATGATATCATAGCAATTGCCTCAAAAAATGATTAATAATAATCATTATATATATTTATCTAAGATTATTGATGTCAATGATGCAAGTAAGTTCTTATAAAAATTTGCCATTTGTAAATTGAATTATAGTATAGATATATATATATAACAACAAAAATTTTAAATATAACAGTAATTAACTATTCTATATAGTTTTTTTTCATTTGCAGAAGTACTTTCAGTTAATTACTTAACCCTCCTCAACTTTGTTAAAATTTCAAAAAACATAACAATAGTAAGCATCATCAATTCAAATCCCATAAATTCCAGATTTTAAAATTAGCAGCTTATCTATTAATTATATTCATTTTATTTTTATTTATTAAAATTGCCTCACACTTCAAGATCGAACTTAAATTTATATTTACACGTCAATTCATGATCAAAGAAAACTGAAGCACTCATTAATATTTTTACTTTTTTCACACTTGTATAATATTCATGATCCTTTAATTTTTTCTTATACTGCACCTCAATTCACAAATATATGATAACATACATCACAAAAAATTGATACACAACATTACTTTTATGCTATAATACATCATAATGACAATTCTAGAGATATATATCTCTAGAATTGTCATTATGATGTATTATAGCATTTTTCAGTAGATTTCAACAATTATTAACTTATGGGGTTGTGATCAAACAGAAAACTGGCAAACTTAAAGGAGATAATAAATATACTTGAATTTATTTACTGGTTAGAATCTCTACAGATTTTCTAATATAATGTTTGTGAGTAGTTAGGTGGTTTAATGAATCTACAAATGAATTTCTAAATAGACAAATTTTAATATATATCACCCAACAGAGACACTTAAATATTTACCAATTTCACAATATCAACTAATAAACTATAATCTACTTTGACTAATCATTAAGATTTGATTTAATGCAAAAAATTGTCACACTCAGGAGGTTACAAATTTATTGTCATCCTATTAATTGAAATGAAACCCTTTGATTCCTCTTGGAGGCCTTAAAGGAACTGAGCAAGGCAAATTCTTAATGTCCACTCCATACGTTATTGTCATTACAGCTGTTATTACTATGTGATTATTCATATAGTATATAAACATGGATGGGCTGCTCACCAACACGCATTAGCCAGTGTGACAAGGTTATTGGATTTTTACCTCTGAGTTTAAGATCTAGAAACACCATGGACTTTCTTCTCAGTTGCCTGATAAGGCAGAATGAATGCTTGTGTAAATGATAAATATTTTTCCAATATATATATATACAAATTATGACAGACAAAACTAAATCATGGCCCTTATTCCCAGGAGACTGTAAAGTCACCAACCAAGGCAGCAGTTGGTGGCCGAAGGCAGAGGGTGCTAAGAATCCCCTGATTGTGGTCCCAGGCTGCCATTTGATGAGGACTTTTTTTATTTAGGTACTTACAACTGCAGATCACTTTCAAGTGAAGGAATATTGCAAGAGTTAGAAGAAAAACTGTCTTATATTAAATGGGACATTATTGGACTTTGTGGAGTTAGAAGAAAAGATAAAGAGACAATTGTTTTAAAAAGTGAACATGTACTCTACTATAAAGGCACAAATATTGGAAATACAAGTGGAGTAGGATTCATTATAAATAAAAAGTGGAAGAACAACATTGTGGAGATTGATGGTGTATTGGACAGAGTGGCAAGATTAGTTAAACAACTTAATAGCAGATACCAAATGCAGATAATTTAGGTTTATGCCCCAACAAGTTCTCAAAGTGATGAAGTAGTAGAAGATTTTTATATGGATGCACAAAAGGCTTTTGATCAGAGTAAACTACATTTTAAAATTGTTATGGAAGACTTTAATGCTAGAATTGGTAAACAAATGAAAGATGAAAGTGCTGTAGGTAATTTTGGTTATGGTAATAGAAATGAGAGAGGACATAGACTTGTGGAGTTTGCAGGAAAAGGAAAACTTTATATTATGAATTATTATTTTGCGAAAAAATTTAAAAGGAAATGGACATGGAAGCATCCAAATGAAGGTACAGCAGAATTGGATTATATTTTGACTAACAGAAAATACATATTTCAAGATTGTAATGTTCTTAATAAATTTAACAGAGGAAGTGATCATCGATTAGTAAGATGTGAAATACATGTTAATGCAAAACTAGAGAGACAAAAATTATTAAGAATAACAATATTTACAGTTGATATTCCTAATTTTCAGAAACATTCTAATGAATTTAAATTAGAACTTACAAATAGGTTTCAAGTATTAGTAGATTTTGAACATGATTCAGATGTGAATGAAATTAATATGAAAACAACTGATACACTTTTAAAAACTGCAACAAAAAAAGCTGGTTGAAAAAAGCAGCACTTGACCAATAACATTTCTACTGAGACTAGAGAATTTATGAAGAAAAGAAGGAATATGAAGATATACAAAAATGATGCATTAAAAAGGATTGAATATCTCGAATTTTGTAAAATGATGCGGAAAAGAGTTGAAAATGATATAAGAAAGTATAACTGTGAACTAGCAAGGAAAGCAGTAGAAGAGAATGAAAGTCTCAAGAGTGTAAAACAACATTTTGGTATTGGTAGGAAATTTATGTCTGCAATAAGAAAAAAAGCTGGAAATATTACTAAAAAGAGAGATGACATCATGAAATGGATAGAAGACTTCTATCAAGAATTATATAGTAATAAAGAACAAATACCTCCTATATCTATTACATCTTCTGAATTGCCCAGAATTTTAAATGAAGAAGTGAGACATGCAATTAAATACATGAAGAAAGAAAAGACTCCAGGCAATGGTAGAATTACAATTGATATATTAAAAGAAGCAGGTGAAAAAATAGAATTTTTTTTAGCAACATTATATACCAAATGTCTAAATGATAAAGATGTACCAGATGATTGGAAGAATGCAGTATTAATATTAATATTTAAAAAAGGTGATAAAAAAGATATTAGAAATTACAGACCTATCAGCCTTTTATCAGTTACATACAAAATTTTTACCAAGATAATTACAACTCGTCTACAGAGAACATTGGATTTCCACCAACCAAGAGAACAAGCTGGATTTAGAAGTGGTTTTAGTACAGGAAGTCATGTCCAGGGATTGAGAGAAGTTATAAAAAGGACAAATGAATATGAGTTGCCATTATGTTTTTGATTTGTAGACTATGAAAAGGCATTTGAATTTATAAACTTTTCTTCAGTGATTGAAGTATTGGATCATCAAGGTATAGATCCAAGATATTGTCATATTTTAAAGAATATTTATAAAAATACAACAGCAACAATTAGATTAGAAAATGATACTGGGAAAGTCAACATTGAGAAGAGTGTAAGACAGGGTGACTCCATATCTCCAAAACTTTTTACAGCAGTGCTGCAAGAAGTATTTTGTGTATTAAAATGGGAAGCTAAAGGAGTGAAAGTAAATGGTGATTATTTAAGTCATTTAGATTTTTCAGATGATGTAGTTGTTTTTGCTAATAATGATTTAGATCTACAGGAAATGTTGCAGTAGTTATCAGATGAAAGTAGGACTAAAGATAAATTTTAAAATGACTAAAGTATTGTTTAATGGATTTTCTCAAAATATGAAAATAAAGATTGTTTATAATGAGTTAGAAGAAGTTAACAGTTACAAACGACTTGGTCAGATTATTAATACAGATGGAAACATAATGGATGAAATTAATCATAGAATTAAACTTGGTTGGAGTGCTTTTGGTAGAAATAACTTGATACTAAAATGAAATATACCTATGTGTTTGTAAAGGAAGATTTTTAATAAATGTGTTTTACCTGTTCTCACTTATGGATCTGAGACTTGGATACTTAATAGAAGAGCAATACAGACTTCAGACCACTCAAAGAAGTATGGAGAGATGCATGTTGGGAGTAACAAGAAGAGATCGAAAACGCAATATATCAGTAAGAGAACAATAAGGTGTAACTGATTTTATTGAAAAAATTAAAAGATTAAAGTGGAGTTGGGCTGGACATATTGCTAGAAGAGATGATAATAGATGGACAATTGAAATCTTAAACTGGATTCCAAGAGATTGTAGAAGACCCAGGAAGAGACCACATGTGAGATGGATAGGTGAAATAAGAAAGTGTGCAGGGGTGATGTGGAGAAGAGAAGCTAAAGATTGGAGGTGGATTTGAGAGATGTTCATCCTGCAGTGGATTGATAATAGTTGATGATGATGATCTTGTTTTACTTTAATATGCAAATTTAATTAAACTTTTTCTACCATTATTAAAAATAAATATGTATTCATTAGCTTTTGCAAGTACTGAACAAGTAATTAATCATTTCTCAACTGTATCCAGCATCACATGACTCTCATTTTGATGGTTCTATCATAAAGTAAATAAAGTGATCTATTGTAAAAATTCTAATTAAATTTCAGCTTTCATTGATAAACCCTCAGCTTGTAAAGTATCTACTAAAAAAAGTATTGTCTTTACTTTTTTCAAAATTCTTTCATAATGTTTAGACGTTCATCTAGATATATCCTATACCAAAATTAGCAAAACTTGTAACAGCATAATTATGAGACAAATTAACTCATTGTTAAGCTCTTATAATAAGTAACATTACTTTTACTAGCTGTGGTGATATTACTAATTCAATAATGAAAGAAAGAAACAACGCACTGGCAAAGACAATACTATCAGTTTTCTGAATTTTAGGCTATTAAGATCATATATAATTTTCAATGATCATCCAATTTTGACACAGTTGGGAAATAGTAATTGAAAGATCGATCTATAAACCAAAATATAATTTGAATTAGTTTAAAACTTATTTACTGTAAACTTCTTTTAAATTTGAACTGAATAAATATTTTAATATATTTAAAGGAGAGTTTGATTTGCTTTTTCTCAAGTAATTTAAAAATATTTATTGATAAACAGATCTTCGAATTACTCTTTGTACGTAAGATGCAAATTCAACCTTTTTAAAATAATACGGTTGTGGAATAGTCATTGAAAGATCGATTTATAAACCAAAATATAATTTGTATTAGTTTAAAACATTTTAAATAATATTTGAAAGTGTAAAAAAAAAAAGTTTTACAAACAATCATGTTTTAAAATAATAGTTTGAAAGCAATACTGCCATAGGGGGGGGGGGAGCTTTTTTTTAAAAAAAAAAAACACTGACCGATTTTTTAAAAAAACCCATTTTAGAGTAAATAATTTAAAAAAAAGTTCGATTTTTAAAAATAAATAATTTTAAAATACATCGATTTATTAAATGGTGAAATAGAATGTAACAATATTAAGTGGAAACCAGTAATTTAAAAATATTTATTGATAAACAGATCTTCGAATTACTCTTTGCACGTAAGAGCACGCAAATTCAACCTTTTTAAAATAATACGGTTGTGGAATAGTCATTGAAAGATCGATCTATAAACCAAAATATAATTTGTATTAGTTTAAAACATTTTAAATAATATTTGAAAGTGTAAAAAAAAAACGTTTTACAAACAATTATGTTTTAAAATAATAGTTTTGGAAGCAATATGGAAAAAAAATAGCTTTTTTAAGAATAAAAAAAACACTGACCGATTTTCAAAAAAACCCATTTTAGAGTAAATAATTTTAAAAAAAGTTCGATTTTTAAAAATACATAATTTTAAAATACATCGATTTATTAAATGGTGAAATAGAATGTAACAATATTAAGTGGGAACGCATATTTAAATACTTGTGGCTTCTAAATTTGATCACACCTGTACATTATAGGGCAACCATGTTTTAAGTAGTATGGAGATAAACAAATCAAGCAGGCATTATTTCAGTAGTTTTTCCGTGTGTAACGTGGAGAAACAGTGCCATCCACATAGTGGGGCTAGAATCTTGGTGTTACATCTGTTTATGGCAATCAGCGCCACCTAGGTTCTTGGTAGTGGCTGGTAGCAGATGATGTAAGTTACATGGCTTAAGCATAGCAACCAGCACCACCAGGCGGGCAGTTTTGCTGCCATCTGGCTTGTGGAAGGTTCCTGTGCAAACGATGGTGAACAGCACCACCTAATGGCTGGAACAGGCATTTCTGCTTAAAGGGCCCCTGCTCTAAATATTTCTGTGTGTTTACACAGAAACAGCGCCTCTAGCGGCTGAGGTGCAGCTAACCAAACACTACCCTTCATTTTACTCCTTTAAATTATTATAACTTTTTAAATTAACAATAAAGTATTTTTAATCTGTTCAATCTTATAACTAATTTCAAGAAATTCCTTGGCACATATCTCAACATTTTTAAATTTATCACTTTGGTAACTACATAATTTTAATTATGAGACAAAAAAAATCTAAATCTTGACATCTTATGCATAATTGGTACTTTTGATTGACAATTTATATATCTCCCTTTTGCAATGGTTTGATCACAATTTATAACCTATCATACTATTTTCTCTTGTAATAAATAAATCCAAATACTAATACTTGTGTCTTGTTCTATTTCAATAGACTATTTCAAGCCATTCAAATTATTTAACTCCTCTACAAGAAAATTTATAGTATTTGTATATTGGTATTTCCACAAACAAAATCATCATCCACATACTTTTTGTAAATTTTAATATCTTTAAAAGTACATATATTTAAAATACTACTCTCATGCATAGACAAAACAAAATTGCAAACTTATGTAACAACAGGCAGACCTTATAGGCTGATCTTTAGGCATTTTATAATATCTACCTTCAAAAGAAGCAACAATGTTATCATTAAAAAAATTTAAAGAATCAACAGCAAATTTTATAACATATTTACAAATACTTTTACTTTTTAATGTATTTTCAATTATTTTTATAACAATTTGGTGATTTTGGTCATTATATAGTTTCTTCTTCTATTGAGGCTTTTGATAAGATTAATAATTTTAAAATGAAAAGTAATTGGGTATTTGGCAGTTTAGATATTGAAAATATGTATCAGTCTGTTAATAGGTTAAACCGTATTGATATTCTTATGTCTGTATTGATTCAGAAAGGTTCTTTATTCAAAAATAAAATTAAGGTAATTAAAGATTTGCATTGGTGGTCGAGAGGTCGGCGTGACTGCCTTGCACTTGCAGGCAGTTGCCCGGGTTGCGGGTTCGCATCCCGGCTGATGCTATGACACTTAAAAAAAGATTTGCTTTTGTTATTGGAAGATTCTATGTATTTTACTTATAAAGGTAATTTTTATAAGATTAAGGAAGGGTGGATAATAGGTTATATTATTTCTCCTTTGGTATGTTCAGTTTATATTAATTATATGGAAAAGGAAATTATTATTAAAAAGAATTGTTTATATGTAAAGTTATTTGTAAGATATGTTGATGATTGTTTATTTGTAGTTGAGAATGATAAATTGAAAGAATTTGTAAATGAGTTTAATTGTTTTGATCATTCTATAAAATTTGTGTTAGAAGGAGGGGGGTTAGATTTTGGTAAGTTAAAATTTTTAGATCTTTTGGTGATTAGAAATGTAGAAACTAATTGTTTATTGTGCAATCATTTAGTTAAAAGTAAAGAATTAAGATTTATAATTAAACCTGATAGCTATCAGTCTGTATCTCATAAAGTAGCTGCTTTAAGGAATTATTGTCATAGAAATATTAAATTAAATAATTCTAGTGGGGTAGCTTTGTTTCAGAAATATCAATTTTATAAAGATTACTTGAGTGTTGGATACTCTGATAAATTTGTTAAAAGTATTTTATTTAATAGTAATATTTGTAAGGATGTAAATGTTAAAGAAAAATATGATTTTATTTCTTTGCCATTTAAATTGTCTTCTTATAAAATTATGTGTAGAAATAGGCAATTGTTTGGAAATAAGAAAATTGCATGGAAAAGGGGTGTTACATTGAATAATTTATTAAATAATACAAAAGAAGTTTTTGATAGAAAGACTATTCCTGGTGTAGTATATTTTATTCCTTGTTTATTGTAAGAAGGTTTACATAGGTCAGAGTAGTTTGAGTTTAAATGAAAGAATAAAGGTTCATAAAAGTAGAGTTAAAAATAGATATCTTAGTTCTGCTTTGTATGTCCATGAAAAAGATACAGGCCACACTATTGATTTTGATGAAGCTAAGGTTGTCTTCTTTGAGAGAAATGAAATCAAAAGAAAAATTAAAGAATCTTTATTATTGAAAATTTATTATTCTGAAGCAATTAATTTATTTAAGAGTTCTTTTAATATTAAGGGTGGATGGGAAGTGAATGGATTTGTGAGTAATGTTTAATATTATATTTATTGTATGGTTTTAGTAGTTCTTTACATTGAGAAGTCTGTTGTAGCAGTGAAACCTTTGGTAGTGTTTTAATATTATTTTTATGCTGGTCTGTTTGAATTTTGGATTTGGGGTAATTTTAATTATATATTGACTAGTTTAGTTTTATGCTTGTAATGTTTATATATATATATATATATATATATACTGGTATATATATATATATATATATATATATATTGTACCAGTCACTTCTTCACTTCTTTTGATCACTGAGGGTGTTACTAGGTCACTTACTATCTAGAAAATTTAATTTACAGTGATCAAGAGTTAACAATGATGATGAATGCCATCATCTAGACCCAGGGAGAGAAAGATATCTCTAACCTAGTTCAGACAATTAAGAAAAGAATACAGAGACAAACATCAGCCAAGATAATTTTAAATAACTTCATAATGTATTAAATTAAAAAAAAAAAAAAATCCCAAGCAAACAAAAATATAAGGTTTGACCTAGATTTCTCTAGCATATTTATCAGAGAGTATACATGGAAAATGAACATTAGATAACACCAGCAGACAAGTTCACTTTCTCACCTATGATTTAAAAGGAGATTTATAATTTATTTCTGCTAGCAATTTATAAAAACTAATTTCAGCTTCTTTACTCAGAGACTCCAAAAATGAAGCAGTCTTGTAGGGAATACAACGAAACAGCACAGGTGAGCCTTACTTATTCTGGAAAAAACATCAGGACTAAGAATGTCATATATCTGCAGAACAGCTCATGAATGACCACATTCAAGATCATTAAGGTTGATTTCAATACAAGACAAGAGAATAGAACAAGAAAAGATTACCATTTATGTAATCTTAAATAGAAGAAATGAAACCTCTGATTTAGGAAAAACAGGACAACACACTTGATAAATCACCAGCTAAAATATATACAGTCTGTTGGAAATGCAAAACAAGCTTATCTAAATTAAATACAATATAACAAAAAGAACAGGTGAGTTAAAATAAAATTATGAATATCTGCCAAAGCATTTATCAAGGGTTAGTAATATAATTTTTTAAAAAAACTAAGCATTTAAAATAGAAACTCGTAATACACTCCTGAATAAATACATAATAAAAAAAGAGAATAATATGAAGACTTAAAACTAAGAGTCCACTATCACACAAAATAATAAGAAAATACATAAGACAATTAAAATCATTAAAGGAATATTCAAAACTTATAATGAAGATAGGTTTCTTTTAAAATTAAGCTGCGACTTTAACAAAAATATAAGTACAAGATTTAACCCTGGTTAGAATGTGAAAATCTTTTACCTTGAGACTTAATGTAAAGTCCATCACATTTCCTCTAGTGGGGTACACAATGTTTTTTCCAACTTGAGTCCATCATGAAAGCTTTGGATTTATATCTCTTTGGTAGGGTGTGTGAAGGCTGGATTTGGATCAGTTCTTGTTTAAGCATTTAAGACATGATCTTAAAGGAATATTTCAGGTTCTGGGGCTCATCTTTAGGTTGATTTAGCACTGCATGTTGTAGAGAAGATTATTCCACATAGTGTGTAGTTTTGGCATACTGCAGAGATGATCCTATTTAGAAAGTAGTAGACAGTAATATAATCTCAGCAGAGCTTCTTATTAGCAGACAGCAAAAGACAGTATTAGCAATGGTCATATAAAGATGCAGACAGTAATCTTTGAAATTTAAGACTGCACAGCAATTCAAATATGTATCACAAGCAGTGTCCTAAAGCTGAATCAATACTCATAATGAGTGGAATAAAAATGATAAGTTGATTAATAATCAGTCTGAAAAACAGGGCTGTTTATGTGCACTCTTATCTTTTGAGTCATCTTTAATTAAAAGTTTTTTGACCAGGGAAAATATCAATCTCACATTTAATCTTAATTAGAACAACTGACCAAGCCTCTTATCTTATTCAAAATTAATTAATAAAAAAAACAAATGGAAAAAAATAAGTCTATGCTTTTTTCTTTTTTTAAACAATAGATTGCAATCAAAATTAAAAGAATCAGGAATGCAATCAAAACTTAATTTTAAATTGAATTTCTGGTTGGCTGAGTTATTATTTGAAATTTAAAAAATGAACTTAATTCCTAATCCATCTAAATCACAAAAAGTTCAATACTGGGAGGCTTATTATCTCATTAATGAAGCAATAATGCCTATTAATTCAAGTCTTAACTTGACAACATTTAATCTGATAAAAAAGTTCAGATGGTGGGGTCTGGAGCCAAAATATTTTGATTTCCTGATAAAAATAAATTTAAATGCACTACTTACTTGTAGTTATTTAACAAGAAACCATGGATTTACTTTTATTGATGGTCTATGTGGTTTATGTCACAGAGATGAAGATACGATTGAACATATTTTTGGTGAATGCAATTATTTGCAAGTTTGTAGATATTTTATTAGCTTTATTTATAAACATAAAGGCTCATTGATACATGTATTGATACAAGCAATTAAAGTGGGAGTTTTTGCTGATATTAGATGTGTCACTTTTTTAATATATAGTTTATGGCTAACTCGATGTGATATTATCTTTAATTCTAATTGTACAGATCCTTTGGAAGATTATAATTAGAAAAATCAGAATGATAAAAGCAAGAGACAATAGAATATCATCACAAGATTTATTTAATAGCACATGGGATCTTATTGACATTTGAAGACCAATTTCTACCTATAGAACTTTAATTTGCATATTGTTTTTATTATGCAATATTATGTATTTATTTATTTATTTATTGGTTTAATAAAGTTTGTTTTTGATTAAAAAAAAACAAAAACTTCATTTTCAAATTAAAATGCTTTCTTTTTTTTTTCTTAAAAGATTAAAACTTTTAAATTAGAATATTTTTTTACAAATAGATAAAAAAAATGTTTCAAAAGGAAAACTATTTTAAATTAACATTTATGGAAAATAAAATTACATAATTTAAAAATACAAATGACTATGTACATCAATGGTCTTCAATATTTTCACACCTATGGACTGGCAAAAATAAAAATAAGATTTTGAAGACTGGCAGAAGTCTACAGATAAATTTTCTTAAAGATTTAAATTGTTTAGTCTTAAATGAGCATAATTGTTATAACTGACTAAAACAACACACTAGTTACTGTGTATTGTAATGGTGTTGCTTACTTTCACATGCTGAGCACTCTTTCTTGAGTTACACAGTCATACTGCTACAGAAAACAGTACGTTCTCATTAATGTGCCAGCATTGCTACGTTTATTATTTCATTGTTAAAACATGCAAAAATAAAATGTTATTCACCTGCATGTTGGGAAATATCACAGCTAGTGTAATTACATGACAATGATTATGATAAATATAATATCTATATTTAATGTTAAATATACAAGATGAAGTTATATATATAGAGCTTGTATAATAAAAAAACTTTTTTTAATTTTGAATTTTTTTAGAAAAATAATAAAAAATTTAATTCTACCTCCCCCCCCCCCATAAACATCTGTGATAACTAAAAAAACAAATTAATTTATGTATAACTGATTAGATTTTGTTTCGATGTTTTTTTTTTTTAATTGGGTAAAAATGAGATTAAAAAATATAAAACAATCATTATACAGATGTCATTTTGCTAAAAAAAAAAAAGATAATAGATTTATGTTCTCGATGAAAGAACATCAATAATCTGTTTCCATTTTGTGAAGTTTACAATTTCAAAAAAAAAAGTCACACACAAAATAAAAAGATGATACAAATGCAATAAAAAAAATTGTTATATGTGACCAATAAATGAGCTGATGCAATACAGAAATGCCTACTAGGTATAGAAATTGATGTGTAAGGAATGGTACAATTATCAAGAGATTGACACTTTGTCATTTAAAGATTGCATTTTCAGATAAATTCCTTTGATTATTATTTAGTAATTACAGTATTATTTAATAATTTAAATAAAATTTTGATTTATAATTAATTTTATGTAAGCAATTGCAATGAAAACATAAATAAAAATTGTTGGTTATCTTTTGATAGCTGGTTGCGGCCACTTGTCGGCATTGTTTATGTGTTAAATTACATAAAAATGCCATTTTTGTGGCCTATAGTTATGGTTAAGAAACAGTTGTGTTTATCTTAGCCATTTCAGGCCACTTGATGGCTTGGCACAGAAATATTATGGCCTGTTTTGTGCTTTGTGACACTTTATGTGAATTTGCACAATTCACTGATCACTACTGTATAGTCTGAAGGTGTTTGGATTTTAAGTGGCCACAAGTTTTGATATCTCCATAGCAGAGTAATTTAATTTCTACTTAAATCACACAGTCTGACTCACTAAGAATTATCATACCATTCCTACCCTTCCCTACCCAACATGGAATTTTCAAAATATTGGGAAAGGGTAGATGCAAACACATTTCAGCCGAGCTCACGCAAAACCTCACACTTTCGTGAGAAATTATACAAGACAAATAAAATTGTGCCCAAATTGTGCCACTTACCAATGTTAGTCAGGCTCCTGCAACCAAATGTATTCCATTCCTAAAAATAAAAATATTAAAGACGTAGTAGGAAAAAATAAAAGGATCAAAAAATGTCATTAATAGTAAGGGCAAAATAGAAATCATGTAATTAAAACCACTGTACAGCCAAAAAAAAGTTGCCATATTTTAAATCTGAAAAAATAAAATGAAAATTGTAAAAGTCTGAAGTTTTGATGTTATTGTAATTTTTTTTGTGTGCTAGTGTGCTGAAAGGATCAAAAAATGTAATTAATAGGAAAAGTTTTTTTTAAGAATTGGCAAAATAGACATTGCGTAATAGAAATAAAGCCCCCCAAAATCACCATATAGTCACCATCTTTTAAAAAAATAAAAAAGACAATGAAAGTTGAAGAAAATCAAAAGTTTTGATTTTATTTTAATTTTGGGGGCAGGGGGATGGTTGAGAAATACTTTGTCTTCACTGAGACAAAAGATAGAGACCAAAGTTATTTTTTGTTTGTTTTTATTTTTAAAAAAGGTAACAGAAATTGGTTTTAAAACTAAATGTTTTAGTATATCAGTGGTATCCAAATAAAGTCAAAAAAAATATTGCCTTATAGGCCAAAAAAAAGTGGTTGTATTTTTAAACAAAAAAAAAGGAAAACGAAACTTGAAAAAGTCAAAAGTTTTGATCTTATTTTAATTTGAGTGGGGTGGATTGAGAAATACTTTGTAAAAGTTATAAACAGAAGTTGTTTTTTGGTTGTTTTTATTTTTCCTAAAAAGGTAATAAAAATTTATTTCAAAAATAAAAGTTAAAGCCAAAAAAGATCCTATTTTAATTTTTTTTGAGGGAGTGGGTTGAGAAATACTTTGTCTTCACTGAGACAAAAGATAAAGACAAAAGTTATTTTTGGTTTGTTTTTATTTTTTAAAAAAGGTAATAAAAATTGATTTTAAAAATAAAAGTTAAAGCCAAAAAAAAAAAAATTGCATATAGACAAAAGAACACACACTAAAAATGAAATATTAAAAGTCGGAGTGGAAAAAATGTAAGAGATTAAAAAAGGTTGCCGTATTTTTAAAATCGTGGCCCAGTAACATTACATTTTATTGTTTTAATATATAAACAATGCCGACAAGTGGCTGTGACCGGCTATCAAAAGACAACCAAATTGTTTATATTAATTAAAAGTTTAAAATCTTATTATTTTGTTATTACAAGCTTTCCTGCCAGTTTAGCGCAGACCACCAGAAAACTTCTGTGGACCGGTACCATTCCGCAGACTAAAGGTTGAATATCACTGATGTACATTATAACATATACAACTTTTAAATAGATTTTCCTCAAAAACTTTATAAAAATAAAAGTTAGTTTTAATTTCGTTATGGAATTTTGAAGTGGATAAAGTATCTGGTTCAATATATATATATATAATTTTTGCAAATAATGCTTTGCAGTATTTATCAGATGACAGTAAGAAAGCACAATTAAAAGTATGTGTTAGAAAGATTAAAGTAATGTTTAATTTATATAAATATAATATGTGAAGTTATCCATTTATAATTACTTAATTAGAAAGCACTTTACCTAGAACAGTAGCTGATGAAAGTCAACTGACCCAGCCTGATAGTTTTACTTTAAGTCTTGGCCAGGTGCAGTTGGATTTTATTACCTATTGTTGTAGATCAAGTGCTTTCTAATTAAATAATTATAAATAGATAACTCTACACATTAAATATTTCCATCTAAACTATTTATTATAAATATATGTATATGAATAAATCAAATAATGCATAAAGCTAGATGAAATCCATATAGTAATAGAATCCAATCAACTACTACAATTTCAACCATACTACATGTGTTTAAATATCCAAATCTGAATCACACACTCTATTAGATAAAATAATTTCCTTTAAAGGTGCATGATTCAGACTTGGACTTTCACATAAAGGTAGCATAATTAAAAGTATAACAGTTGCTTATATTTTATTAATAAACATATATATGTGCAGAAAAAATGCATTTTAGTAATACATTTCAGGATAAAAGCTTTTTATATAGGAAGAGAGAAAAAGAAAGTGTTACCAAGTTTGTCAATGGTTGGTTAGAATGATTTAAAAAAACTTCCATTATTGTTTTATATTGTAGTTAATATCATATATAATAACACAGCAAAGGTACATCCACTTTTTCTTTTAAAATATATATGTTCTACAATAATATCAACAAATAAAAAATCCTTCTCCTTTTCTCTTTTCAAACACTTTATTTTTTATCTCAATACTGAACATATATATACATTTATATACAAAAACTCCAACGTTTCAACTGTTTTATCTCATACAGTCATTTTCAAGGATCTGCAACAATATTAAATACATATCAACAAATAAACTTCAATTACATAAAACAGTTGAAACGTTGGAGTTTTGTAAATAAATGTATATATATGTTCAGAATTGAAATAAAAAATAAAGTTTTGGGAAGGAAAAAGGAGAAGGATTTTTTATTTGTTGATATTATTGTAGTTAATATTAATTAAATATCCATTTACTGAATCATTAACAGCTGATTAGTTGGATGATTTTAGGTCTGGTTTTTGAAAAGAATGATCTAAACTGATTACAACTTGAAACACTTTTCAATTTGTCTGGTACAGATTCAAACTCAGATGGTAGACATGATAGGCAGATGTTAACTATTATATACCAAAAGTTCTCCATATATATTTCATAATTTAATAACCTCATGTTTAAACAATGGCTATTAAATATATAGCTCTGTGAGCATATTTATTGAAAAAACTAACAAAAATGTGCATGTCAGAATATGGACTCATAAGTCAAACTTACTAGAGTCATTTTAATAAATGGGCAAGGACTACCATCATTCTCCTATCAATGTTAAATTATTAGTTAGACAATAGTAATTTATCTGACAAATCAAACATTTGATACTTTAAGGATAAAACTTTATATTAGTGGGAATTTTGATAAAATATTAATCAAACCAGCTTACTATTCACAAATAACTATTAAAATAAAACTTATTTACCCTTTAAAATAAACAATAGTTAATAAGTATTAGGTTGGAAATATACAATAATATTTATTAAGTTTATAACTTTAAGACCATGTGCTTGAAAAACAACAGTAGGGACCTCTACAAATCTTAACACAAGATTTATTTAAAGACAAGAGTGGCCACGCTTATCTTCAACCTACTTTTTACATATATAGGAAAATCTAAAGCATTTTGAGTTGAAAGCATAAGGCTATTAAATATCTCACTGATTAAGTCCACAATTTCCATAACACACTAACATTCACGAAATCTTTTGATTTACAATGAGTCAGTGTTGAGATCTTATGCTTAGAAATCATTTAAAATAATATAAAGTTGTAATAATTAAATTTGTAAAGCGCATAGTCATTACGTAAAGTAATATATATTAAGGCTAAAGACCATGTGCTTGAAAAATGACAGTAGCGACCTCTACAAATCTTAATACAAGATTTATTTAAAAGACAAGAGTGGCCACTCTTATCTTCAACCTACTTTTTAAATATATAGGAGAATCTAAAGCATTTTGATTTGAGAGTGTAAGAGTGGCTGCTCTTGTCTTTTAAATTAATCTTGTGTTAAGATTTGTAGAGGGTCCTACTATTGTTTTTCAAGTGCATGGTCTTAAGATTATAGTCTTAATATATATTACTTTACATAATGACTACACATTTACAAATTTAATTATTGCAATAACATTTATTGTGAAATTAATTCTAAATGTTCATACCATAGTAGCAATTCATAAATCAGTCTTTCTAGAATTATTTCATAAACTTACAAAGAATATTCTTTCTTATAGCATTGTTAAATTATTAGTTAAACAAAAAATGTTCCACTTTTATCTAACTTTTTTGTTTACAGCTTAATTATTATTTGAAACTGTAAACTGGTTTAATAAATACTTTGAAACAGGGCTAATATAACATTTTATTATCCATAAGCATCAGTTATTAATTTATTATTCAGATACCAATGATTAAGTTAGGTTAGGAAAAAGTGGACCTTTTTTTTTTATCTACATAATAAATTAACTGTATTGTTTAGAAATTTGTTAAAATGATTTCAGTTTTACTTATGGATTGTTATTATGGTGTGCACATTTGAAATTTACCTTTCCATATATATGTGAATATAAGAAAAGCTTAAGAGTACAAGGCAACTATTCTGATTGATATTAAAATATTTTGGTATAATTCCATTAACACATGTTTAAAATTTATAATGTATTATACAACTCTCTGAATGTATCTTAATTACACTATGTTAATGAAATCAGTGTGTAAGTCATATTTAAATATTTGTTCCATATAACTTATTCAATCTTATAAAGCTACATTAAATTTGAATTTATAAGGCATAATGACTATAGTAGGAAAAAGCAAAAAGATGGTCATAAATACAAGCTCAATTGTGAAAAGAAAAGAAAGCTCTGTTAAAATGAAAAAGGAGTAATTATTAAAATCTTTCATGGTAAGTTTGCAGATAGTAAGATAAAATACTTTATATGTATATATACTGCACATAAGTATCATAATTTGAAAAATGCTATCATATACTAATTAATACATCATCAGGATTATGGTTGAATAATTTTTAGGTAGCCAATTTATAGCTAACTCCAGATAAGTCATTCATTGTTGGTAAATAGATAACTATAATTATCTGGAGAATAAAATTCCAGATTAATGTGATTTATACAGATGTTTTTGATGCAATTACTTTAAAAATTAAAAATATAATTGTAATTTGTTTTAATCTCTATCACTATGTGAAAGGTATCAATTCCTTTAAGCCCATTAAAGCCATAGTTTAATGTACCCTACCTTTTTTCCAAGGGAAAATCTTTATAATAATGTCATGCCTATTATGTGTTAGTATTTAAAAAAATTCGAAATAACTACTAATGTATATTAGAGTGATTTTTTTCATGTGGCAAAGCATCAGCCAGGAAGAGAACCCAGGACAACTACCTGTAAGGCAGCTGTGCAGACCACTCGCCCACCGCGCAAGATTTAAAAACAACTTTGATCTTTTAGTAACAATAAACAATTGTTCTATGCGAATATATAAGAACTGAAACACAGAGGCTTATTATATACCTGTGTCTATATATGTAATATATAAGGTATATGAGCACAGGCTTTCACACGACCCACCACTCTCCACACTATCTCATAACATTGATACACTTGAACACATATATGTTGAAAAGATAAATAATAACCAATATCCGTATTTCATGCTAAACCAGCAATCATCAGTTGGTCCAGATTACCATCTCTACACATATATGCTATAAGTGCTCACATATATATTAAGATAGCCAATCCTCATACTTTAATGGGCAGGTTTCAATCTACTCCACACTCCAACTCTTCAACCATCCATCCAATTGAAAATCTGATGATGGAATGCTCAAAGACCACCCTGAGGCCGAGATTCTTGCCAATATATAATATAAATTACAACACATAATTGTTTTTTTTTTTTTTTAATAAATTGTGCTTGTTTATAATTCCATTATAACACAGAATACATTTAATATATTCATTAGCAGAAATTTTATTTAAAAAGAAATGAATAATTTAATGCCTTTTTAATAAAGCTAACAATTACGTATACAGATCATTTCAACTTCATTTTTATCATTTGTACTAATGTTACGAGATTTATTCTGATTAAATGAAGATTTCAACTTTGAACCAACTACATATTTTGTGATGACGTAGCAGTTAATCTGGTAGACTTTTGATTAACAGGTTCTTAGAAAGTATCAAATTCAAAGATATACATTATAAGAACTGTCAATTGTAAAGATTTTTAATGTGAAGAAATGATTATTTTTGCCAGCTTTTAAGACGGAATTTACTAGAAAGTAAAAATATATATATACTTATTTAAAAAGGCATGGCCATCTGTATTCATTATAAAAAATATTTTTGACATTTGGTTAGCATATATATTGATTTTTTTTTTTTTTATAATCAATTTGCTGTTTCAAAAAAATATATTCAAATTAGTTATTTTTTATTTTAAACAATATTTTTTATTGAAACTTTATAACTTTAAATATTTTTATTTTTCTTTCATATGTCATAGCATCGGCCGGGACGCGAACCCACAACCGTCTGCAACCAACTACTTGTTTGCATGGCTGCTGCGATACCTCTCGGCTAACAACGCAAGACAATATTTTTATTTTTATGTATTGTTTATACACCTATTTCAAATCATTTTGTTATACATTTAATCTCTAAATATAAGCCTACATTTTAAATTAGATAAGATATAAGTTATTCCTCGTAATTTTAAATTAATATATATTTCCATAACTTTTTTGAGAGTATTTGAATTAACATAAACATTTTTTGATTTCAAAATATTAATGCATATATGAGCACATCATACACTCATATATAGATGTAATAAGATCATTGTTCACTTTTGATCCTACAGTAGGATCCTATGAATATGTATATATAATAACTGCTACATGAAAGTCTCATAATATAGATGTTATCACATTAGCTCGTCATGTTCATAATCTTGAGCTGATTCTATCGTCTATAAAGGAAAACAGTAATGTGTTTACCATGCAATAATTTTTTAATGCTGTTTTGCATTTTACTTATGCAAACTCAAATGCATCTTTATAAATGATTTCAGAGTTCTTCAGTGATCATCTGATAGAAAACATATACTTCTAAGAATTAGAAATACGAGTATTGGCTAATTATTGTGTTATTTTCTGATTTATTGTAAATAAATAATCAAGATATGCATATTTAATTATAATTTTGTTTCCTATTGACAATTTTGTCATATGATATTTTTAATATGATTAGATTTTATAGTAGTCGTTTTAAGTTTTGAATAATACATTAAAAGTTAATTCATTAATATGGTCGATTATAATATATAAATTATTTATTATTCTAAATATGATTGGTATTGTCTTGTGCGTAGATTTAGATCCTTGAATTAAACTATATTAAAGTACACCTTATTAATATTACATAAATACAATTATTTAGACTTTTTGTTTATAATTATGTATATTATACTGTGACAATATTATGCCAAGAAGTGATTAATTTTATGAATATTGTTTATCAAAGATATGATGTGAAAACTGACTATTTTTATGATTTAACAGTTTGAGATTACTATTTTATAATAGAACAAGATCCTAAGTACTATCCATCTCTTTGAATTATTATTAGTTTAATAAAAATGTATGTGTAAGTTTTTTTTCATAAGTCATAGCATTGGCTGGGAGGAGAACCCGTAACAACCATCTACAACCAACTGCTTGTTTGCAAGGCAGTTGTGCTGACCTCTCGGCTAATGATGTTTGACAAATATATGTGTAAGTTATGAATATGTTTAGCATGATTTACACTGTAGGTGTAATTCCTATTATATAAAAGTTAAATGGGTTCAGCCACTGTTAGAGAGCATATTAATTGATAATCCTCAATGCAATTAGCAGTGGATATTAAAACTGATCTTAGGAAAGAGGTAAAATTGTATAATTAATATATTCTAAAAGGAAATTGAATGGAAAATCCATCTATTTCAAGTATAATCATAAAGACTTTTAAGGGTCCATAATATGAGCAAAAGTATTCAGATCAGAACATTTTTATTAATTTATCGTGCAAGAATTATTCTGTTTAGTGTGAAAAACTAAAATGTAATTAATTTAAAACTAATTAATATGTGACAATAAATAAAAGTACCTGAGATGATCTTGGAATTGTGTTGGTATATAAAGCAATGTTAGATATCATTTGAGAAGAGTTTTTTGGGGGTTTTGAGTTTTCAGGTTTTAAGATGGCTAGAATCTTAACTTAGCCTAGAATTTATGGCTCATCTCAGCCAACTAAGACGTTTTTTTAAATCACACTTCAAAATGTTAAGCTTGTTAGCATGGCATTTTCAATTATTTAAGAAGCTGTTAACTTGCGAACTATTCATCCAGTTAATATGAAAAACCAAACAATGATGGAAAGTGTCACTATTCTAGGGTGAAAAAACATGTATTAGTACAGTGGTCATTTAAACCTGTGACAATGTAGATCCTGACAATACCAATTTTAACTGTTTTACAAAAGTAATCTATGATAATGCACTTGGTATGATAGTACTGAGAGTGCTATTCTTTTATGTTGTGTTAAAATGTTGCATATGTTAAATTATCGTGTGTTCCAGGCTGCAATGATTCTTTCTATTACGCATCACATGATCACCATCTCTTATACTAACACATAATTGTTTATAAACAAGGCAAACCTCTCCATACAGTAGTGCCACCCTGTGCCAACCAGAATAATCAATGGATGCCAGAAGGCTTGTGCATAAAATCCCTATCTAATACCTACACAAGCCAGAAACTAGCCTGGGGATATTGGATGAGAAAGCATTAGATAGGAATTTTATGCACAAGCCTTTTGGTATCCATTGATTACTCTGGTTGGCACTACTGTATGGAGAGTTTTGTCTTGAGTATAATGATTCTTTCTATGAATCTTCTATTTTTAATGTATTAATTTTAAAAATTCCAAGAGATATCAGAAATATACACACCTTTATGGACCTTTGTCTGTGATTGACAGCACATGAAGGAAGTAGTGATTACTGATGCTTTAGATTCATTCTCCCTATGGCTAAATGCCACACAAAATATAATTTTCAGTAATTTTTAATGACTATGAAGTAATAATTTTGTAAAAAACTTATTATTAAATTATAAACTATGTCACTAGGAGAGTTTGAAAACATTTTATTTTTAAAAAGATGGCTCTTAGAAAGTATACAAAATATGTTGGAAATTATCACAGAAAAGCCATTAGAGGTTTAAAAGAAAATACTTTTTGCAAAATTGTAAGGAGATTATGTTAATAACAATAAATAATTTATTAACTTTTAGAATTTGTTTTGTTTCATTGATGATAACTAATTCTAAATATATCATTTTTAATAACATATAATTCTAATCTCTAATTTTTTTTTAACTTTTTAAAATAGTTATCGTGAAGCCAATAATGATGTTTACCTTTGTTATCAGTAAGATCTTCAGTTAGATACTTATTTTCATTTTAAAATATTAATTTTTCATGTTTTAGAATTTTAATTATTTTAATATATGTAAAAAGGATTTTATTACAGAAAATAAAATTGAACATGGCATCATAGTAAAAGTTTTCATCACTAGAGTTTATTAAAAATTTGGAGATCGGGTTGATACTGAAAGAATTAAAAGTATGTCATTCTTCTCTGCACCAATATCTGATGAACTAGAACAAACAAGGCCTGTCATCTTTCAACTAATTTATTTTGTTAGTCTATCTATGATGAACACATACAATTCATTCATATCATCATTTCAAAAAGGTTTGAACATATTTTTTTTAGTCAAGTAATGGTAAAATCTATGTTTTGATAATATAAGACCTATTTGATTTAAAATGAGAGGCCTAAAATGATAAAACCTATTGTAATTTTCTTTAATTAATATTTAACATTTCTCAAACATATTCAATTTTTTTGAACTTAAGATTTGCAAGTTATATCAAACAGAATTTATAATTTATTTCTTGTTTGATGATTAATAATTCACAGTGATTATAACTAGCATATTTATATTTATTGATTGATTTTGTTTGGGAGAGGGAGAGTTATGGATTGATGCTAATTTAAAAATTATAATTGGGTGATTGTTCATCTTATAATTGTGTGACTGTTTTAGATTTTATGTAAGCAATATCTAAGTTTGTAAGGTAAATTCAATTCAATTAAATAACTTTGCTCATATATGGATACATTACCATATAATATATATATATATATATATACCATATAATATATATATATATATATATGATTTGTAGAGAAATATACTATAATGATTGTAAATATTTTAAATATGTAAATACTTTTTTTATTTTTTTTTTATTCGTATTACTTTTAATCTAGTTTTCTCATTTCTTTTTATATTTTCAAACCTAGGAATGTATAGCTTGTTACACTCACCCTGTGCTGCATTGCTATATTTGTCTGAGTTAGTCATGAGTTAATTAAGGGATTAACAACTAAGAAAATAAGGTGTAATTTGAACCTGATGTATATATGTTTTTTGTATAGAGATGGTGCACTAATCTGCAGTATATTAGACAAGGAACAGACCCTTTCCTTACTTGGACAACTTATTTGGGAATTATGGTCATAAAATATGGTGGGATACCCACTTTGATCATCATAGTTAAGATATTCCATCCAAGGACAGGCAATGTGATTGTTCCTGACACCCAATAACTCCAGGATTCAAATTCTCATACATTCTAATGCAAAAATGCAGAGATATAAAAAGAGGGGAAAAACCCATCTTTTTATAATATATGCTTAATATTATCTGCATTCTCAAAAATAAGCAATTCCCAAAAAATATGAAATTCTCAGACAATACTGATGGACATAAGTCTCCCCATTCATGTCTAAGGAATGAAAGTTATAGTTGGGAAAGAATAAAATTTGCCATATCCTAATCTCTGTAAGAAATCCCCAATCAAATCCTTATTAACAAGTCATGCAGAAATTAAACAGACTGTTTTGTTTATATGTGAATGGAATATGTCATGGATGAGTTGGCCAAACAAAGGTAATTGTAGACTGCATCACTGGACCTTTAATGAATCCACTGAACTTACAGCAACCCATTTTCATCTCAGTAATCACAGTCTGTTACTAATTAAAGCTCCACTCCTGGTCATCCCTAAAAAAATTAATGTGGCTTATGATCAAAAAAAGACATTTGGAAGAAATGATCAAAAACATAAAAAGTGAGAAATGCAATGACCATACCAGTCTAACTTGGGATAACATGTCCTAGTTTGAACAAACCCATGTTAGTAACCCTACATGGAATTAATTTAAGAACTTCTTTCCATTATATGAGGTCTCTTTTATCATTAGAGCGAAAGTGCAAATCTAATAACTTCATATTAGAGGGATTTTAGAGCATCAAGGAAACTTAGATTGTTCAGCACCTCAAACTTTACCATGCTCAGCCACCTTGAGAATTCATAGTAATAAATGCATGAAATTTTTTCTTTTGGTCATTTTGACAATAGAAATATGAAGTATAATATATACACTGGCATATACTGACTTCATGAAAAAAACAAAACCAGCTTTCAAAACAACTAATTTGTAGGAGCTATGGCTATATTGTACAATACATACTAATACTATTTTTTTAATTTGGTGCACAATGTGGAGGCACAAAGACTAGCTACTTGACTCTAAAACATCCAACATGCCCATATTGCATAAATTTGTATATAAAAATATTTATCTACATACTAATTTCTTTTGAAGATGACATTATCGTTGAAATAGTTTGATTAGTAACCACCTGTCCTTGGGAAATAAATAAGTTGTTTTTACTATAATTTATGCAAAATCTCAAAGGCTAATCATATGACTCTCAAACATAAGGTTACATGCCATATTATCATTTTTTACTTTATGAAGAAACCATTGTACAACAAGAAAAACAGAAATGAACCATATTCAGTATTCTTATATACACACACATGTGATCCCATTATTTATATTAGTGCAGAAGTAAAAGTTTGCTTTGTTTATGATGCTCATTTTCCATGAAATACTAATAGAGAGGCAGAGAAGAGGTGGACTATTTAAAAGGGGGGGCAGTGGATACTAGGTCAAATGGATGGTTTATTGGGAAGGTAGTTAATAAAAAATAAGATAAATAATAGTATTAAAGAAAAACAGAGAAAATTTGACAACAAGACCATGAAAATGGAAGTTCAGAGCCAGTGGATGAGTCAGATGAAGAACGCAGTTCAGAAATCACTTTCAAATAGACAAAGAAAATAGTGTATGGGAAATAAAAAGTCCTGATAGAATTTAAGCACTATGATAAGATTTTCACAACTAAACTTTTTTGGTGTATATGGAAACTCAATATTCAATGTTTAATATAATTTTCCAATTCGTTCTAACCATTTCACAGCTTACATTAGTAGTAACACTAAATATTTTATTTATGTCAATTTTCTGATTTTTAAAATAATTGAAAAATGCCGTGAAAATGTTATGTCTCTTTGTTTTATCAGAAAGAAGAATCAAGCAATACATTGTCACAATGTAGTGCAACTATTGTCAGACATACTATGTCATTTTCATCAGTGCTTTAATTGACAGAAACACTGAATAAAGTTTGTTATAAGCCACTTCTCTGCTATATAGTTACAATTCAGCTATATCAGTTATTTGCCTTTGAATTGATCTCACAGAAGCTGGTATTTCTCAAATTCAAGCCATTATTGTTTTTGTTTTTTTATAGATGACTGAATACGATTTCAGCATTTCTCAAAAATGTTTCTTTAATAAATTCTTCTGTGATTGGTTTAGCTTTTTAAGCTACCCAATGATCAATTCAGGGGTTTTATTTTTGGTTCCAGTTATTTGTCTAAAATACTTTATTTCTTAAAGGCATAAAAACCCCTTTTAATGACTTCATTTTTCTCACCAGAGTTTTTTTAAATGTTGACAGATGTTTAGTTTGGTAATGCAATTGTAAATTTGACATATGACACACAACTCTTACACAGCATAATGTACACACAGCATGATTATTTTGCTGTATAAATTTATATTCATTTGTCCTAGAGTCTCAAAAAGAGTGAACATTTTGCTTTTGTCTTTTACGAGTCATTTTGGGTAATATAATGTACTACAACCTGCATTAAATATATGGTTTTCTTTTACATGTGAGTTATATAGACAATGTTTAGGTGGGAACACAGAACATAAACATGTGTTAATAATATAATAACAAGTGCTTTGTATTAGCTAATGGATCATGACCTGCACTGAATCATGGTTACATTTACATGTGAGTCATATATGCAAAATGTAGGTGTTGGTGCAAACCTGTGTGCTGTAATTAAAATATAATTTTTAATATTTCAATTCAGATTGCCTTGTGCTAAAAGTAGATTTAAACTTAAAGGACACACATTCACATAAATTAACCCTTTCACAAGTTGTGGTTTTTTTTTGTTCTCAGTTGCTGTAAACATTCAACATTAAGTTTATGATTAAACAATTATTTCTTATTAGAAAATAATAAATTTGACTTTGTCAAATTTTTTTGTTTATAAATTAAATAAATTTTCACATTTTATTTATGAAAATATTAAAAAACTGAGATCGTACACAAAACAAAGGATCTCATATAAATTTGTAGCATCCTCCAAATCAAATGGGATTCTATAAAACCATATGCCAACTTCTCTTATATTATATATGTATTTCAAATTTAATACCTTTTTTTATTAAGGTTAAATATTTGATAAATATGTCAGAATTATTGGCCTGAATATTATATTACTATTTTGAAAACTAATTATTTAATATCAAAATGTAAAATAAGCTATGCATAAACTAATGCATTTATTTGATTTTCTGTCACTTCTGAAATAAAAACATGCACATAAAAATACAACACCAAAATTACCCATTAATAAAAGCTCTGAATCATAAATGGTCACAGTGAAAATGTTCCTGTGGAAAAAAGCTCTTAAAAAATTCTTTGATTCAAAATGAGATCTAATTGATATTTGAAATATTATTTCCATCTATATTTTCATGTATGACATTTTAGCATATATGCATAAGATTTCATTATGCATGATAATAAATGTAAATGTGTGTGCATATATAAAATTCATTTCATATATAGAATATATGAGCACAGACTTTCACATGACCCACCACTCTCCACTCTATCTAATAACACTGATACACTTAAACACATATATGTTGAAAAGATAAATAATCACCAATATATGTATTTCATGCTAAACCAGCAATCATCAGTTGTTACAGATTATCATCTCTACCCATATATATTATAAGTGCTCAAATATATATTAAGATAGACAATCTTCATATTTTAATGGACAGGCTTCAATCTACTCCTCACTCCAACTCTTCAATCATACATCCAATTGAAAATCTGATAATGGAATGCTCAAAGGCCACCCTGATGCCAAGATTCTTGTCACACCCATGTTGACTTAAGGTCAATATGAACCCCACATGTGCAGGACATAATCCATTTAATACATATGTAAGGATGGGCAGACATCTCTACAATGTAATAACTGAAACACGGGCTTATTATATACCTGTCTATATATATAATATATAGGGTATATGAGCACAGACTTTCACATGACCCACCACTCTCCATCTAATAACACTGATACACTTAAACACATATATGTTGATTATGTCCTGTACATGTCGGATTCAGATTGACCTTAAGTTAACATGGGTGTGACAAGAATCTCAGCCTCAGGGTGGCTTTTGAGCATTCCATCATCAGATTTTCAATTGGATGGATGGTTGAAGAGTTGTAGTGCGGAGTATATTGAAGCCTCATCCATTAAAATATGAAGATTGTCTATCTTAATATATATATATATATCTGAGCACTAATAGTATATATGGGTAGAGATGATAATCTGGACCAACTGATGATTGCTGGTTTAGCATGAAATATGTATATTGGTGATTATTTATCTTTTCAACATATATGTGTTTAAGTGTATCAGTGTTATTAGATAGAGTGGAGAGTGGTGGGTCGTGTGAAAGTCTGTGCTCATATACCCTATATATTACATATATGTAGACACAGGTATTTAATAAGCCTGTGTTTCAGTTATTACATTGTAGAGATATCTGCCCATCCTTGCATATGTATTAAATGGATTATGTCCTGTACATGTGGGGTTCAGATTGTCCTTAGGTCAACATGGGTGTGACAAAAATCTCGGCCTCAGGGTGGCCTTTGAGCATTCCATCATCAGATTTTCAATTGGATGGACGGTTGAAGAGTTGGAGGGTGGAGTAGATTGAAGCCTGTCCATTAAAATATGAAGATTGTCTATCTTAATATATATCTGAGCACTTATAGTATATATGGGTAGAGATGATAATCTGGACCAACTGACGATTGCTGGTTTAGCATGAAATACGTATATTGGTGATTATTTATCTTTTCAACATATGTGTTTAAGTGTATCAGTGTTATTAGATAGAGTGGAGAGTGGTGGATCGTGTCAAAGTCTGTGCTCATATACCCTATATGGTAGTGGATCGTGTCAAAGTCTGTGCTCATATACCCTATATATTACATATATATATATATATATAGAGAGAGAGAGAGACAGGTATATAATAAGCCTGTGTTTCAGTTATTAAAATTCAATATTTTTTTACAACATGTTAAATGATACACATTTAGCGATTAATATTTTTTTAAAAAGTCTTTTATCAGCTACTATTGGAGTGAAGATCCTCAACAAATTTTAGCATGGAAGGTTATCAACTTGACATTATAAACCAATTTAAATATCATGGAAGCATTGTAAGTAGAAAGATGGATTTAGACATCGAGGTGAAGCTCAGACACCAATATGCTGCTGTTGTTATAACAAGTTAAAGAATAAGATTTGTTTACAATTGTGAAATAATTATTGCTATTAAATTAGCTATATGTAGAACTGTAAATTATGTAATTTATTTATAAAATGAAACTTAGACTTAGTGTCAATGTAACAAAAATATATTAATTTTTTTATATCTAAAAATGCTGTATAAAATTTTGAAAATACAATGGCAACATTGTAATATCAATATATATATATATATATATTTAAGCCAATAAGCATCACATGATCACCATTTCCTACATTTTTTTATAACTGTTATTAAAACAGGCCATACTCTCTATACGTATTGCCACTCATGCAAGCCAGAGTAGTCAATGGATGTCAGAAGGCTTGTGCATAAAATCCCCATCTAGTGCCTATTCATCTAATATCCTCAGAATAGTTCCCGGCTTGTGGCCTTTGTCAGTGAGAAGCATTGGATCTGAGAGCACTGCACCTAGATCTTAGGACCTATTGCAACCCTCCAGCAGCCACCTTTTATCTCTATTTAACTACAATACCATGAGTCTTAAATTGAAAACATTATATTTTCAATCCAAGCTCTTTAGCCTACATAGTCATTATACTGCATTAGATTCTAAGATCTAAGTGCAGTGCTCTCAGATCCAAGGCTTCTCACTGATGAAGGCCACAAGCCGGAAACTAGTCTGGGTTTATTGGATAAGTAGGCATTAGATGGGGATTTTATGCACCAGCCTTCTGGCATCCATTAATGACTCTGGCTTGCATGAGTGCCAATATGTATAGAGAGTTTTGCCTGTTTAATACATATATTTTTCTGATTGTGATATTATAGAAACAAATATTGTAAAATTACATTTTCATTGCACCAGACATGTGAAATAAATGAAAAATACAAGACTTTTTAAAAAAAGTAATTTATATTCAACTCGAGTGTGCAACAGTCTGTTTACTTTCTAAAATATCCTCAAAGTCATTCTAAACAAGTCTAATATTTAGTTTTTATTCAGAAGATATGGCTAATAATAGCTAATAATAGGATTCAAAAAAGAGCTACAATTAGACAAGATGTTGGAATCTTATAGAAGTTCACTGCAGAAGAATTTAAGACACCCTTGGAAAATATAAAATAAATAGAATGATGGATAAGTGCATTTTATATATTTATAGGTCACAGATTGGTTTATAAAATTATCACAAAACTTATCTATAGTGTATTGATATCTGTATTATTATTAGTAGTAGCAATAACAGTAGTACTTGTTTTTTTTTTTTTTTTGGAATAGAACAATACTTGAAACTGTAAGCATATTTAATAGGTGTATATATATATATATATTATCGATTCCCCAGTGTTTGTATTTGTAGTACAAATTTGGATTTGTTTGTCTGTGTCACAACAATGTTCTTTTCTTCTCATTACTTAAAACTGAGTGCACTTTGAGTGAAATTCATGAACAAACATAAGCAAATTTGAATATATGTATATAGTTTAAATATGTTAGATGAAATTAATTATATTAAGCATACTTTTAATATGTGTGCATCATAATCACATTTATTCTGTTAGGATTTGAATATTGTTCCATATTTGTTTTATTATGGATTGATTTTGTATGATAAACTATGTCTCCTTAATCTTATGTTTATTATTATTATTATTTTTTCCTTGCACATTATTTTAATAATACTAGGATCAAAACTGTGTCCATATTCTTTTTCATGGCTGTAAAATACTGTTGTATTAGTTGAATCAATCTTTGCTTTTTGTACATCAATACGTATTAATCTTGTTTTTAGATTCTTTCCACATGTTGGAAATAAAACTATAAAGACCTGCATTGATAAATGTAACATGGAAATTAGACCACTCATCAATTTAAATAGACTAATTAATAATACAATGGACAAAATACACAAATTGGATTGATCAAACATTGTGTCTGCTATAAGATGCAGTCAAACAGATTGTCTGTACATCTACTATGAAGAAACAAAAGCTAATTTGAGAACAAAATTAACACGATACACCTTGATGTACAAAAAAGAAAAAAATCAATTCAACTAATAAATAGGTATTTTACAACTAGGAAAAAGAATATAAACACAGTTTTGATCCTAGTATTATTACAATACATCACATGATCACCATGTCTTATGCTTGCTCATAACTGTTATTAAAACAGGCAAAACTATCCATACAGTAGTGCCAGAAGGTTCAAAGCTCTCAAATCCAAGGCTCCTCACTGATGAAGGCCACAAGTCAGAAACTAGTCTGAGGATATTGGATGAGTAGGTATTAAATAGGTATTTTATGCACAAGCCTTCTGACATCCATTGATTACTTTGGCTTGCACTGAGTGACACTACTGTATGGAAAGTTTTGCCTTTATTGTGCAAGGAAAGAAATGGTAAAAAATATAAGATTAAAGAGGCATGAGTCAGTGCCCCAAATAAATATATAATAAACCAAAAGTCTAATAGTATTCAAATTAAAAAAAATGGATGTCTTAGATTTTCAACAGAATGACAATGATTATAATACACGTGTTGAAAGTATACATGGCTTAATTAATTTTATCTAGCAAATTTAAAATATGTTTTGATATTTCTATAATATTATTAAACAATTAAGTACATAAATTGTAATTATGCAAATAAATATTGCAAAAATAGATTTTTTAGTTAAATTACTGACATATCTGCAATTGAGCTTTATATAGTCATGACAAAAATTTCCTAAAATAATTTCTTGATTCTCAGAAAATTTTAGATCACCCACTCCAAAGAGTAAAAGATTAAAAACATAGAAATCAGAGCCCAACAATGAAAAATGGCATCTTCCAGTGTAGATGTGAATGTCATATTAGGTCTTAGAGATTTCTGCCTCATCAGCAGATACAAAATAATGCATATAGTTCATCAATGACCTTATTATAATTTGAGTAAGTTTTTAGTATTTTAGTTCATTATAGATTTAATTCATCTAAATTTTAAGATATATATATATGAAAAACAAAAACAAGTTTTATATACGTAAACTTGCTATCGCTTGTATTTATGATCAATAGATGGAGCTTTACCAAGACCTCCAAACAAGCATATTTTTGTTTACATAAACGTCAGAGACAGTTAATTCTGACTCTAACGTTTATGTAAACAAAAATACACTTGTTTGGAGGTCATGGTAAAGCTCCATCTATTGATCATATATATATATAATGTTATATATTTTATATGCCAGTCTATTGGTAGTTTTTACATCTGTTATCTAACTATCTTTACATTTGAATAATTTTGGTAGAGATTTAGATAATAATTGATTGTATTCCTGAATATTAATTATTGTTAATATGATCATTGGATTAAAATTCAAATTAACCTAACAATTATTTGCATAGTCCCTGGATTAAATATTGATCAACATATGTTGCCTACCATTTGTCTGAGGAAATAAATATATTCTGATTAATTTAGTTTTCCCTATTTCTGAAAATTTCTGCTATGAACTGACCATAACAATTTATTAAAGTAATGCTGGCATAAGATGATAGAAAATATCATTATTCTTCTATTAAATGAATCCCAGTTAAATAATTTAAAGTGTGTATTTTTCCTTAACAGATGAAATTAATAATAATAGTAAACTGCAAAAATAATGGTTGACTTTATAATTATTTTTAAAGTATTTGAAACTGAAAGTAGAAAGGTTTGTTACGTATATCTGCAACAACATTATTAGGTATTTCTGGGTTTTTTAATGCATAATTTTATTATTATTACATTTAAAAATAAATTAGAAATATTGAGTGGGACCGAAATTTATTTAAAATGTTGCTACTTAATTAAAAGATTTGCTTTGTTTTTTAACTATATATTTTATATATCATAGATATATTTTATTTTTTAGATTAAAAAAATATCAAATTGTGTACATACACTAAGGAATATGGTAGGTCAAAATTTTAATGAAGCGAAAGCTTATATTGTTTCTTTTAATTAGTCATTAGATCAAAGCCTGCCCCAGGATGAGAAGTAAAAAATATCTACATTTGAAAATATATTTCTGAGGAATTTTAATTTTTAATAGCTGTATCGTTTTAAGAAAAAGTTGAATACTGTACGATTATAATTTTTTAACATATGGTGCATGTTTTACAAATGAAAAATAAAAAGGCATTTATTGAAATTTCATTTTTCGAAATTAAATATTATAGTTTCTTATTTGATTATTTACTTTTACAGGCCCAATAATTCAATTTTTAATGACTCAGAAGAGAATCAAATCTTAACTTTCTTGGGTATAGAATATGTCCATTATCACATCAGAAATGGAATGCCAACTTAAAGTTATAGAAAGTGTCATGCAATTAAATGTCATTAATTATGAAGATGAAAATGAATACATAACACAACACCCAATTTGACTTTGACAGGACACAAGAAAATTAAGATATAAAATGGGTTGGGCAACTTTTCATAATGTATTAGGGATACATTATCTCTTCAATCACAGGAAAGAAATTCATTTGTCTAATCTAATAACAGACAATTTTGATATTCCCCAGATTGAGAGTCAACTAGTAATTTATCATTCAAGTATATAAATGATTTAGACAAAATTTTGGCTTCTGGAGATAAAGAAGTTATTCTTGAATTGCAGAAAGCTATGTTTTATGGAGATATAATATTTGTCAAAGTTCCAGATATTTTTATATATTGTATATATAACATATATAAATGGGTAACTCATAGTTATCATATATTTACATTTTGTTACAGAAAAAAATAATATCAAAGTTTATGATTTCCAATCAAGCAATTTAAATCATTTAATATATTTTGAAATATCTAGCATAAATGTTATATTTTCCACATGCAGAAATCAAAAAAATGTTACTTCTACTTATCTCAAAGCCTTATCAGAAAAGTTAACAATGTCAACTTGAAGACTAATTTTTAAAATAATATAAATGTTTAAAACTCACATTTTTCATTGAAGTAGTCTTTATTTCAACCTATGGTAAGAAATATTTTTGATTAACTTACCACCACAATTCTAGTTGAAGATAATTATAATGAGATACTCGTATTTTTTTTTCATGTACATTCATGTTGATCAATAGGAATTCCCAATTTCCAATACTTATATAGGAATCATTATGATGCGGTTACTGAACAAATCATTTAAAACTACAAATTACTTTGAGTGATTTCACAATGCCCTTAATTCCTTTACAGTTATCACAACATCTTATTTATGTTTGATGAACTGAAGTGGTACTTGATTTGACACAGACTGACCCTAGGTAACATACAAGCAAATCATACTGAAATAAAGATGACAAAATATATATTTTCATATGAAAAATAAGTTGAAATATCTACAAAAATTAAATAATTTACAATATACAGATAGATGGATAGATAAATAGATAGATGAATAGATAGATGGATAGACAGATAGATGGATATATAGATAGATTGGCTTATATTTTTAGCACACTATAGCTTTGCTTTGCAAATGCATAATCTTTATTATCAATAACAATATAATTGCCCATTTTTATTTTTTAAAACATTTCTTTTGACCAATATTAATATTAAAATGTGGCATTAGACTTTTTAATTTTATCTTTATTAGAAAGTATTTAAAGTCAAAAGCCACTTCAAAATAGTGCTAAACACTATATGAAACTTACACATTTTGTGTAAGACATAATCAAGTCTCTATTAAACAAAAAGAAAATATTATGTATGAACTTTGCATTACATATATAGAAAAATATATTTGACACACATTTGATATGCAATATATTTCACGTTAATTTTCTTTTATTTTTATTACAATTCTAACAGATTTATTTACAATAAAAAAGAAAACAATTTGAAATACCTCATAAATTATTAAACCTAAAATTCAGAACTCATTTTAACAAATAGCTATTTTATAGATATTCTCTGAATTTGTTTAAATATTAACTCTCGTAATTAAATATAAAAAATAAAAAATAAATCCAGTCATCAGATTAACGTGCTGTAATTACCATTGTTTTAAAATAATTTGTTTAATTTTCTATTTAGAAAATGGATTTTTTATGACCACTTATTTACGAGAGCATTTTTTAATATTAGAATTATCTATGTGGACAATTTTTTATATGAGTATTTTTATAAGTTTTATGATTATGGGATTTTTTGGTTAGAAATTTTTTATGATGTTTTTCTAAGTACGCTTTTTTTTTTTCCCAAAAAATCCAGTTATGACATCAAAAACATACAGGATAATTTTTTGTTTTCATTTTATAACCCTATATGGATAGCCAAATGTATGTGTAATAAACAATATTACGCGTAAAATGTTAAAGATTTAATCTCTGGCATTCAAGTTTAATAACCATCACTAATTCAATCTAGATTAAAAACTGTACTACAAAATATCAAAACTGCAAATAGTAAAGAAATCATTATTTTTTAGCAATATTATTTAAGAATACAAATTATTTGCTAATAAAGTGTTTATTTTATTCAAAGAAAATATAAAATAAAAATAAAATAGCTTTAAATAATTATATAGCTCAAGTCTTGAATTAAATTTCTGTTAGAAACTATGACTAAATTAGAAACAAAGGAAAAAAAATGTAAAGTAAAAATTAAAAAATGAAGGCATTAAATATTATTTGTTTATAATTATATTATATTAGTTGTTTTAAAAAGTTATAAATAGATAATATAAATCATAAACAGTTATTCAAATAAAAATTTGAAAATATTTTTTAGGATTATAATAAAACTAATAAAACATCACTCTGTCACCAGAGTTCTGCTTTTTCAATGTTATTTCAGCAACATACTTTTTTATACATATGCCATTTAATATAAGCTATAGTGTTTAATAGATGCTAGATGATAGTGTTTAATAACTCATTATCCAGTGCTACCCTATCTAATATCTCCAGAGTACTTTCAAGTTATTTTTTTTTTGTCAATGGGGAGCTTTGGATTTTGGATCAGTGACTGATAGTTAGATGTTGAAACAGGCAGAGAAAAGATGCACTAAATACTAAAAATTCAATCACTGGTCCAAGAATCAAAGCTTTTCATTGATGGAAGCCATAAGCTTAAACTAGTTCAGGTGCTTTGGATAGGACAACAATGGAAAGAGATTTATTAAGCACCTATTATATGCATCTATTAATTATTAAAGCTTACAAAAAGTGGCATAAATGTGGTGAAGAAAAACATAATGCTTTTGATTATAATTCGATGTTAAAAAATAGATTATCCCACAATTTGTGTAAAAATGTAAAATAAAATTTGCATAATTTTAGCAGCCATATATTGTGTGATTGTTTAATGACAGGTTCACGATATAAAAATCAATTTTAGCAGAATACATTATTAGATGATTATTTAAAAATATAAAAGTTTATAAGTAATTTTATTTAGTGAAATTTATGTAATAATGTCGTTAAACAGCCTCTATGAATAAATAAGGAGATAATGAAATTTCCACATACTATCTGTGTTAAACCAATAATCATTACATGATCACCATAACTGTTATTAAAACAGGCAAAAACTCACTATACGCATTGCCACACTGCAAGCCTTCTGGCATCCACTGATTACTCCAGCTTGCAGTGTGACAATAAGTATAGGGCATTTTTATCTATGTTAAATTTATTAAATATTTTTTTCTCATGTGTCACAGCATCAGCCAGGAAGCGAACCCTCTAACCCAGGACAACTGCTTGTAAAGCAGATGTCACTGACCACTCGACCACCAATGCTTGACAAATTTATTAAATATTGTGCTCATGTTATTCTTCAATTGCAAAGCACCTTTGCATTTGAACAGTGATGAAAATGGGATGTTTCATTAATTTAATGTGGACTGTTACTTAAAATTTTTATAACTTCTAAAAATTATATACATGTGTGCCTGTTGCTAGTTCTCTACCAAAAGGTAGGTTGGAGAAACTAGTACCAAGATCAAGGGATAAATTGTGGTAGTTTTTTTATTATTTACTTCACTTTTTACAAAAGTAAATGGAGAACAGTTTTTGCATGGCCTATTCTGTAAAATGAAGGACCAACACCTCCATCTTAAAAAAAAAAAACATTTTGTAATGAATTCTTGATTTTATAACCGAAATAAAAGTGCAATATATACAACGTATTTATATAGGATACGAATAATCTCACAGATAAAATCTATATGTGTTAATAAAAACCTATGAAGACATGCACTTTGATCAAAGAATTATTCAGCAGAATAGTTTAAACTATTTTAAAAAAAGAATTCTGAGGTACATGTGCTATATCTTGAATAAAAACTGAAATCAAAGTGTAGTTTCACACCAATATTTCTAAAAAATATTATAAATATTAGATTTTAACATAGAAAATAATTATAAATATCAAGAGTTACAAGAAATAAATATTCTAAATTAAAATAATTATAGAGTAATTCCTTTTAAAATACATATTTTAGATTTTATAAAATTAAAATTCTCAGTTTTTTTTTCATGTCTCAAAGCATCATCCAGGAAGTGGACCTGCGAACCTGGGACAACTGCTTGTAAGGCAGCTTTGCTAATCACTCAGCCACCAATGCTTGACAATTCTCACAGTTTGTGCTTCTAATTTTTGTCTTTCATAGAACTTTGATAGTTTATACATTTTCATCAGTTCTTTTTCTAGTTTGTACATCATGTTTTCCATTATTGTTGATTCCTTTAATGTTTATCCATGTATGTTATGACTTTTGGGGTATATATCACATTGTGGTGAGCAATAGATTTTAGTTTTTTAGAAACTCATAATTTAACAAGCAATGATAGTTACTTTCATAATCATTCATAGATTTATCTGGATGTCTTTCTTTTGCACTTATTGCAAGGTTTATTGATGAGGAGAAAATAATCTAAAAAAATGGCATCATTAGTTGATCATTTTGCATAGTTTATATTGATATATAGAATCTTTACAAAAGCAAATGAATTATAATAATACTTATAATTCTATCTATTGCAGCAATTATCTATCTATAGATGATTTTGATTTCAGCCTGGCAAATTCTGAAGAATTATTAATCTACAGCTATCCACCCTGCAGTTTAGCCTGATGGTTTTTAAATTCAAGTAATCTGAATGGCTGCAGATCTGAATTGAAATAGACTTACTGACTGTAGCCAACACTCCTACATATACTAAATCAATTAATTACTCAAACGATTGGCATTTTCTGAAATTCTTGTTGTTACTTATCTTCATTTGTTAATAACTGAAACACACAGGCTTATTATATACCTGTGTCTATATATGTAATATATAGGGTATATGAGCACAGACTTTCACACGATCCACCACTCTCCACACTATCTCATAACACTGATACACTTGAAAACATATATGTTGAAAAAATAAATAATCACTAATATACATATTTCATGCGAAACCAGCAATCATCAGTTAGTCCAGATTACCATCTCCATACATATATGCTATAAGTGCTCAGATATATATTAAGATAGCCAGACCTCAAACTTTAATGGACAGGCTTCAATCTACTCCACCCTCCAACTCTTTAACCGTCCATCCAATTGAAAATCTGATGATGGAATGCTCAAAGGCCACCCTGAGGCTGAGATTCTTGCCACACCCACATTGACCTAAGGTCAGTCTGACCCATCATGTACAGGACCTAAGCCATTTAATATATATACAAGGGATGGGCAGACATCTCTACTATGTAATAACTGAAACACAGGCTTATTATATACCTGTGTCTATATATGTAATATATAGGGTATATGAGCACAGACTTTCACACGACCCACCACTCTCCCCACTATCTTTCATAACACTGATAACTTGAACACATATATGTTGAAAAGATAAATAATCACCAATATTTGTATTTCATGCTAAACCAGCAACCATCAGTTGCTCAAATATATATTAAGATAGCCAAACCTCATACTTTAATGTAATACTTATATTGGTGATTATTTAACTTTTCAACATATATGTGTTCAAGTGTATCAGTGTTATGAGATAGTGTGGAGAGTGGTGGGTCGTGTGAAAGTCTGTGCTCATATACCCTATATATTACTTAATCTGTTAATCATTTGGATTTTTATTTTCGTAATTAACTTCAGATAAACACATCCATTAACTTTATTTTAATTGACTTTACTTTTAATTTATATAAATCTCAATATTTTATGATTTACATTTTTAAATTAATTTATCTAATATTAATATACATTCAATCCTCATTGAATTTATTTGTGCTACAAATGCAGTTATCAAAACATTACATTTATTTTTCCACATTTTTGACATAGTAGAAACTAATATTTGATTATAGAAAGCAGAATAATTTTTTTCTCAATTTTTTTTTTTTTAAGTAATACTATTTCATATAAGAATTATTTTAATTTTACATTTAAATATGTGCAATAAAATATCACTCATGTTTACTTTTACTTTATTATTTACACTTTAAATAATATAAAATTTGAAAAACCAGGCACTCTTATACCTGGAGCCCAATTGTAAATATAGGGATTAGAGTGACTTGAGGTCAACATGGGCATAATAACAATATTGGCATCAACATGGGATTTTGGGAATTCTATCATCAGATTTTCAATGGTATGGATGGCCGAAGAGTTGGAGTAAATTGAAGCCTGTCCATTGAAGTATAAGGATTTGCTATCTTAATATAAACTGAGCACTGATTATATATATGTATGGGAGATGGTAATCTGGACCAACTGATGAATTCTGGTTCAGCATAAAATATGTATACTGGTGCTTATTTATCATTTCTGCATGTGTGTGGGCATGTGTATCAGTAGTATGAGATAGTGTGGATGGTTGAAGTAGCTTGAAAGTCTGAGTTCAAATCCCTTATATTTACTTTTAACAATATTTAAATTCTTACAAAACCTAATAATATTGATCTCTTTATATTAGTTCAAATATTTTTTCTATATATTTCATCAAATCATTAATTCTTATATCTGTCACAATAATGTTTGTGTTCATCACCTACATGGCTTATAATACATTATTCAAATATATATGCATTAGGCATGAGGTAAGGTTTATATGATGTGAAGATTATTTTTTACTCAGCTATATAATATTAAATCATTTATTAAGTGGTTGTTGTAAATGTATAATAAATGCTTTATTCATTAATTAAAAAATAATTTATTGTAATAATTTTGCTTAAATTACATATATTCATGAGCTATAAATCAAAGAGAAAGCTAACTAAAGAATGACATCTATCATCATTATATTTGTTATAATTATACTCTATTCTAAAGATAATGTTTAAAATCTAAAATAATTTAGGCAATAAATTTATTAATTAAAATACCTTACTCTAACAATTTTATTTCTGTACATTATATATATATAAATTATTTGTCACATGTATTTTAGATTATTTTTTTGTGTTTTATATTTATAAATTAATTTAATTCAATTAATTTATATATCTTGCTATGTATACCTATTTAAATATTTTACTGATGCAAATATTATTGAATGATTTGTGCTTATTTTTTAATATTAACTTATTTAGTTTGGCATGCATTCCATTGCTGTGCTGTCAATGGCATTTTGGATGCTTTGCTTAAATTCATTCTCTTGTGATTATCTTAAAATTTTTGCCAGTTTTGTGTTCATTTGATAATTAAAACTGAAACTAAAATTTATATTAATGTATTAATTAAAAAATATTCTTCATATCAATAATTCTACAAAAAAAACAACAACAATGTTTTCTTTTATTGAGAGTTATTTTTATTCTCAAAGTTATCATTGTTCTTATATGATCTCATCTTTTATTATAAAAATGATATACTTTCCATAGTTTGTTTATATATTTATGATTAGTTTTGCAAAATATTTGTGCAATATTTATTTTTGGGTAAAAATATAATGTTTAGACTCAGATTTTATTTGAAAATTTGTTTTTAAAAGAAGATAGGTTAAGAGAAATGAAATAATATAAAGCAGGAATTGTGATTGTCTGAAAAAGAATGCTTTTATAATCATCATATTTATTATGCTTAACATTTTTAAAATAATTATAAGTAGAATTTTAAGTTTCAAATTATATATTTTTTTGTTTTATGCATTCTTCACAAAAATTCATTTTTTTAAAAAAAGAGTAAAAATAAAATTTTATTTCATTTCAAATACATATTTATAGACAATCATGGATAATAAAATATATTTTGATAATATATTTCAGTTTATAACTTATTTTCTACATTTTCAAAGTTGTAATATTATTATTAAAAATGGTTTTTATTTTTAAATTTATATTCCTAAAAAACAATTTGAAACTTCTGAGAATATAATGCAAAACAAAAGTTTATTCATTAAATTAAAAGTTAGAAATTTAACTCAAACAAAAACTAGAGACTAACATAAAAATATGCATAGTGAAAAAGTTGAAAATAAAATGTTAAGATGATAAATTATAGTAAACAAGGCAAAACTCTCCATACAGTAGTGCCACCCTGTGCCAACCAGAATAATCAATGGATGCCAGAAGGCTTGTGCATGAAATCCCTATTTGGTTCCTACTCATCCAATATCCCCAGACTAGTTTCTGGCTTGTGGCCTTCATCAGTGAGGAGCCTTGGATCTGAGAGAACTGCACCCAGATCTTAGGATCTGATGCAACTCTCCAGCAGCCACCTTTTATCTCTACTTAACTACAAAACTAGATAGGGATTTTATGCACAAGCCTTCTGGCATTGATTGATTACTCTGGCTGGCACAGGGTGGCACTACTGTATGGAGAGTTTTGCCTTGTTTAATAATAATTATGTGCTAGTATAAGAGATAGTGATCATGTAATGTTTAGTGGTTTATAAATTATAGTAACTTAATTAAGATTAAGGTTTATTGCACATTATAATTTGTTCAAACTGATGAGTCATAGTTCTGTGCAAAATGCATATATTGAGGATCACGTATCTCTCTCACATAAGTGTGGTCATGGACATCAGTTGTTTGAGATGGAGTGAAGGATGAATAGACTGAAAAGACCTGGGTTTAAATCCCTCTAATTACACATTAAAGATTGTGAATTTGAAAAATCTTTTAAATAGAATTTATAATTTCAACTGGAATAAAAGAGCAGTTACTTACATTTTTTCTTTCTACTATGTTCTTTCTTTATATATATATATATATATATATATATATATATATATATATATATATATATATATATATTTTTGATTTGATGATATATATATATATATATATATTGAAAATATGAATAAATGTATATATTGATTTCAATAGTTCTTTCATATACACTTTATTGCAAACAAATTTTCTTAAAAATTTCTTTATTTTCCTTACAGTTTTGACTGTCCAGCAGTCCTCATCAGAGCTCTAAAGCAGTGAAGCATAGAGCTCTGATAAAGACTGCTGGACAGTCAAAACTGTAAGGAAAATAAAGGAGTTTTTAAAAAAGTTTGTTTGCATTAAAGTGTACATGAAAGAACTGTTGTAAGCAATATATATATATGAATATATGAAGATATGCAAAGAATGTGAAAGAGAAGAATAAGATGAATAAATGTAAAAAATAATTCTTTTTTTCTGTCATCCATTTATTTTCAGCTTGATCTATCAATAATATACTTTCATACTATGAAGTATTAAAGTTTATAATTTTAATATTTTTGTAATAATTTTTAATATTATAAATAAATAGTATTTATTAAACTTTTTGTAACAGTTGATATCTGACAACAATGAGCCCAAATGATTGACAATCAAAAATGTATGATAAACATTTACATGCATCCTCCTTTTTTAAATATATATATATCACTGTTCAGAATTTTATACCATATACTTTATTCTGTATTACCACAGTTATTATATAAATATAATGTATCCACTACTTTCAACACTTTTTAGCAAAAACTGTTTTTGGACTTATGTTCATGCACAATCTTATGTTTTGACTGTCCTGCAGTCTTCTTCAGATTAACATTTATTTTATTTTTTTTAAAGGTTAATAAAAAAAATTTCTAAAAAGTGTTGAAAGTAGAGGACAAATTGTATTTACATAAGATATTACAGCAAAATATAGGAAGTGGTGAATTTGGTAATATTTTGGCACAATTGTTATACTTAATCAATTATTTGAAAGACTACATTTGTATCAGTTTAATTTATACATTTGAGATCACATCATACTTTACATATTGTTGTTTTAGTAGCATACTTTTTTTCACTATTTCTATACTACTTCCTATATGCTTTAATAAACAATAGATGATGGATGATTCTGCTTAATAAATTTTACCCTCTGCTATTCTAACCAGTCTAAAATCTAAAGCTCCTTACTAAAAAATGTCATAATGTTGAAACTAGTCTGGAGATAACACAGAATAGGAATTTTATAAGCATTATCATCTGGAATCCATTATTTACTAAAAACAATAATTAACATAGAGGTAGTAAAAGAAAAATGCAATTTTGGAAGTTATTACTTTTTTAAAATTTATGACTTTATCAAGCCAACTATGCTTAACAATCATAGAAGCCTAATGAAGAATTTTTATATTTACCCAGTGTAGAACAATAGATTCTGCTAAAAGTTTCTCCAACAATATGTGACACTTTAGGCAATTAACTATGCGATTATTGTGAATGATCCCCATTAATCTTGCAGCGATATATGGCTAAAAATAATCTGTATAGATAAATGACAAAAAATAAATTTAAAAACCATATTAGCATGATTGATATGTGGAAATAAATTCTCTCAAATATTGAAATCAACTAAATCAAAAATAAATATTAATTCTTATGTAATACAATTAAAATCTAATAATTACTAATAGTATTATAATAATAAAAAGCAAAGAACTCCGTAATATGCCTTTTATTTATAAACATATGAAGTCCTATGCTGATTTAGAGCAACATGCGAAAAGAACTGTTTGTTTTCTATATAATTCTCTAGCATATAAGATTTTTTTAATCCGAGTTATTTTAAATTGTTATTCCCAACTGATATGCCAACGGCTATTCATTTGCAATTTTACTAAAGCGATGATGATAGAGAAAAACTCATTCTGATTTTTTCTAACAAATAAAACATTAGAAATTACATGGCAAAGGGAATTGTTTTTCAATTTTTGATGTTAATTTGATTAAAGCAGTCTTGTAAAAAGGCATTCTGGGTGAAGTTAGAATCTGTTTTTCCCCCCTCTTTCTCTTCCTCTTTCATTCATTCTTTTTTTATTCGAAAGTGAGTATAAAAAAAAATGATAGTGAATGAAAAAAGCCATGAATCAGCATTCACCCTTAGTACGCACTGGTTACGAGACATGCATGAGGACTAAATAAATCATTCCAGAACCCCAGAATTTTGACAACAGCTATTTATCTTCTCTTCTTGTTCTCAGTTTCTAAGTTTTCATTCTCTCATTTATTGTAAATCATTTAAAGTTCTTGTCACTTTTACTTTTTGATCTTTTTAGACAGTTTTTATCATTATTTGTTTAGCATTATTGAAATTTAACATTTTCAAGTAAATAAAAGAAGAAAGAAAGAAAACCTATTAAACACATATTTAAACTAAAATCACTAGTGATAAAATGTCTACTAAAACAGTAAATCACTTTTAAAAAAAAACTGAACTTTTCAAATTATATGAGACGATAAAAAAAAAAAAAATTGTAAAGTGTGCATCATATATATACATTTGCAACTTAAACTGAGAGTTTGTAAATAAATCTACTCTTTTTTTAACAACTAACTGTTTGTAAATGAGAATGGCATTCTGACTTTAAAAGAAAGATAGAGAGAGATAAAAAGAACCAAAAGTAGAGAGAGGTCATTATATAGAAAAAGCAAAAAACATGCTAAGATTCGAATCTAAATTACTGTGAGTATAATTAAAAAATACAAATGTGATTGTATTAAACACAATTTTATTACTATAAAAAGACGACACGACAATTTGAGACATTCACGAGAATCGGGCTATGTTTTAATCTAATTAACTGAAGACAGTTAAGTAAAAACAAATGCAGAGAAAGTAAGAGAAAAATCAAAAATCCATAAAGTAAAAAAATATTAATGTGTGTGCTTGCAAATATATATACACATTAAAAAACTGTCACAACTTAGATTAGGGGTGGGCAATTGTTTTGGCTTGGGGGTCGCATAGGTAGGTGGAGGGCCGCATCGGGGGCCACTTTGTGGAAGCGAAGGTTAACGGAGGGCCGCATCTTTTTTTCATGACACAACAAACACACTGCTTTATTCCCTGTATTACCAAAGAAACATTTGTTTGTCCATTCTTCATTAAACACATGACATTCATTACCAATTTTACATTTTTTTGGAGCATTCATGGTTTCACAAAAGTTGGAAATATATATATTTGCTAATGCAAAGACAAAATTGAAATTAATCAGATCAACTGGAAAAGCACTGCACATCATATCTACACTGCGCATGTATATTGATGTGGCCATTCTAGTGGAAAATATGAGATGAATATTCAGTCATGCAACAGGAAGGAAATCTCAGTCCAAGGTGGATTTTTCTGATTGTCTTGGAGGGCCGCATAAAAACTCTTAATGGGCCGCATGTGGCTCTCAAGCCGCTATTTGCCCACCCCTGACTTAGATCATCCCAATATAGATAACAATCCACAATCTCAAACTGTTGTCAAGCCAACATACATATATACACATGTACGTGTTATGTTTAATTGAGCATAAAAAGCTATCAAAAAAATTATCTAAAAGTATTATTAATTGTCCAGGGAGTTTTATAGAATTGTATAGTTTTAACTTTTATTATAAAATAACGTATTTATATTGACAACGTATAAATTAACATTCTCATGTGTCATAGCATCGGCCGGGAAGCGAACTCGCTAACCCGGGACAACTGCTTGTAAAGCAGCTGTTGCTGACCTCTCGTCCACCAATGCCTGACTATATAAATTAACATTGCACATGAAAATTAATACTGTTGCATAAATTCAAATCCTATTTTCTGACAACTTTCAGATCGCTCATTATGATTCCATAAAAATATGCACACTTCAATGAAAATGTTGAACAGTTTTAAAAAATTCAAGTCAGTGTTTATTTATTGATGAGCAAAGTGAATTGTTCGCAATTTACAAAATCAAAAACATTGCAATTCTATGCTAAATATTCATTTTCAAAAACAAAATTGTTTAAATATAATCATAGTTTTAAAGTATGTGCATGGTTACATTAATCCCTTATGTAATATAACAATTATGATATCATTTCCATAAAATACTCTTTTATGAAGGAAATTAAATTTATCAGTATACATCCATGGATCCACATATATACTATTAGAATATTACTAGATGATATATTTCCTAAAATTGAGACTATGATTTTAACATAAATACAGATAATTCGCACAATAAGGCAAAATTATATTATAGTTAAATAAATAAACAAGTAATTTACAATATTATACAAGTTTTATTAGTTTTGGGAAACTAATGAGAAATAATATAATTTTCAATAGGTCTCATAAATATAACTTAAAAGAAATTTAAGAAAAGACTGTCCTTGGATGGCTGATCATGATAATGTAATAAATACTCCTCCAAGATTAAATCACATACAATCACTTTAAATTAGTTTAACACACCATACTTAGTGTATATTAATAAAAAGCCACTCAAAAGTGAGTATGGTCATCCAAAATCCAAAAAAAGAGAAAGGAGTGAGATAGAAAGAGTGGAAAAAAAGTAAAACTATCCTAAAAATTAGTTTTGCTGTGACTATACAAAACAATACCAAATATGTTGGTCTATTTTCTGTTTGTTTGATATTTTATGATGTTTCTTTTTTCATCAGCAGAAAACTTTTCATTTTGAAATATTTAACACAATGTCTAATTGCAGCTCTCCAATGTATTCAATTCTTTGTCATAATAGAAACAAGTGGTATTGCATTCTTTAGAATGACTTTGAGATAATCTATCTCTTCTATGAAAACCATTTTCCATTGTTGATTCATTTTACATGTTCAACCCAACAAAGGAGTGATTTTACAATAATGACCTAAGTAGTACAAGGCAAAACTCTCTCCATACAGTAGTGCCACCCTGTGCCAACCAGAGTAATCAATGGATGCCAAAAGGCTTGTGCATAAAATCCCTATCTAGTGCCTACTCGTCCACTAGATAGGGATTTTATGCACAAGCCTTCTGGCATCCATTGATTGCTCTGGTTGGTACAGGGTGGCACTACTGTATGGAGAGAGTTTTGCCTTGTTTAATAACAATTATGTACTAGTATAAGAGATGGTGATCATGTGATGTTTAGTGGTTTAACTAAGTAGTATCTTATTCAGAAAACTGAAGTACATACTGGTTGGTTTTACAATCTTTCCATTATATTTTTAAAATTTTACAAAGTGTCTTTAAATAAAAAAAAAAAATTAATGACTTTACATTGTGTTCATATAGTATCCAAGTTTTACATCTATATAATGAATTAAATTAAATAATAGCTTTATATACAGCTAATGTAGTTGCAGTAGTTAATTTCCTATGATAATGTGTTTTATCTTTCAACTTATTAAAAGCAACAGCCACACATTGAAATCTGTGTTGAATCTCAACTTCTAAGTCTACCTTTTGAAATGTAAAACTACCAAAGTATTTAAATTGGTTTGCATTCTCATGTTGATAACTAACCAAGCTGAAAGTTAAGATTTTTGCTTCAATTTAAGATTTTTGAAAACTAATTATTGAACCAAGATCTTTATAATTTGCATTCAAAACAGTAAGAACATTTTGTAAATTGTCTTTTAAACTGGAAAAAACAAAATCATCAGCATACTGTAAATCGTAAATCCAAGAAGATAAAATGTTTATTTTTGTTTTTAACCAATTCAAATTAAAAATTCTACCACCAAATCTATGTCATACCTTTATATCTCTTTGCTTAAGCTATAAATATTTCCAAAGATGCCTATCATAAAAATTGAAACAATGTCGAATCAGGTGCACAATCTTATTTAACACCAGTTTTTATTTAATATGTCTTCAATTTTCCACCTGCAGTAATACCATTATTTCTCATTTCATCATATAGGAGCTGTATAATACAAATAAATTTTGGATTGAAACTAATTTCAAACAATAACATAAACATGTCCTATTAACTAATTTAAATGCCTTGACTAAATCAATAAAAGCAATCTTTTTAATCATTACTTTGTTCCCAACACCTTTCTTATATTTTCCAGCCTAATCCAATGCCTTGAGCAAATAAATAAAAGCAATATATAAATCATTCCTTTTATTCCTAAAATCTTTCTTACATTTTTTCTGCCAACAAAAATCAGATCTATGGTGTTTCTTGATTCTCTACACTCATATTGAGTCTCTGATAACCATTCATCTATAACTGGAAGCAATCTATTTAATAAAATTCTTGAAAGTATTTTTGCTGTGGTGGATAATAATCACATTCCATAGTAATTATAGCGATCTTGGCCATTCTTTTTTTGGAACAATAAAAGCACCCTTATGATCAAATAACTCAACTTCATATTCCAAAAAAAAATCAATATTTTTGAAACTAATATATCATCACCATGTTTTAAAAATGTAGCAGGCATTTCCATCAGGATCTGCAGTTTCTTGATTTTTAAGTTTACAAAAAGCTGTTTTGATTTTATTAATCTGGATATCTTTAGCAAAATCTAAATAAGATATAATGAATATATCATTAAAAGTCATCATATCAATTCTTGTATCAAAAGAAATCATATCAATGCTTGTATGATTTTTCAAACGATAATCAAAATATTCTTCCCACCTGTTCAAAATATCATTGTCAGCATATAAGAGAGTTACTTCTGGATTTAATAATATTGAAATAACATTTTTCAAATCCTTATGTTGTTTTTAATGCGTCAAAAAATGTTCTAAAATGACCATGATCACTTAATACCCATATCTTCTTTGCAGTTTTAACCCTCCAATTATTGTTAAGTCTTCTCATCAGTCAATTAAATTCTGTCTTCAGATCTTTATATTTATTATGAAATTACCATATGTTTTTTGATCAAAGTCAAAAAATCAGTCATTTGTTTTTTTTTTAATAAATCCAAAAATAGATTTGTGTTCATAACCCACTCCAAAAAAAATTTCCATGCTTCAGTAATATAACAATCCTAGAGATCCAAATTGGCAATTTTAGTGTTTAATAACTGTTGAAATTTAGTTTGTACAGTAGATTTTCCTAAAATACAAACATCAATTTTCTTGTGAATATGATTGGAATAATATATATATAAATCAGTGATTGTAGCACTTGTCCAACTATCTTTCTACCTTTTATCACCCAGTGGATGACTTGTGTGATCAAATCAAAACATTGGTATATCAATATTTAAATTTTTTAACATGGATATGTCTTTTATATATATATATATATATATATGTGTGTGTGTGTAATAAATAAAGTTTGATTTCTGTATTCGTTTCACAATATATGTAATATACAAATCAATATATATATATATCAAAATACAGTACAATTTATATAAATTATATTCTTTTAGAAGTACTTTCGACTATACACTTTGTAGTCTTTATCAATTATATAACGTTGAATAATCAAAACGAGACAACCCTTAACAATACCCATAGTTCAATTCAGATTTCCCACAATTCTGTTATCTTAACATTTGATGACTGGCGATTCATTAACATTTGACGATTTCTTGAAATCAACATAGCCTCTTTTATTTTACGTTTATTATGACAACGTTCAATTTGAATAATTTTCATATTTTTATAATCAAATTTAAATCCATATTGACAAAATTTATTATGATCAAATATAACAGATGATGAAGGTTTATTTACATCTGTTCCATATTGATTCTCTTTTTGAATTCTATTATATAAAAGCATATGTTCTTTTATTCTCTTCTCAAATGTACACTTAGATTTACCAATGTATTGTACGCCGCATCCACATATCAATCTATATATAATAGAATTTTGATTAAACTTTGAATTTTGAATTTTAGAATTATTAAGCAATCTATTTATGTTATTTGTAGAGAAAAAAAACAATATTGCTTTTTTTTTCTCTACAAATAAATATCTGGCTTGCTAGGCTGAGTTTGAAGACTTTACCGGTCTGAAAAATTCACGCTTGCAATCTGGTAGAAATGTTTTGCATAAACACTTGAGAGTCAGTGTTTAGATCTAGTTTCTATACTCTATCCCTCACTGAGGAGAGCAAACCAGCTTGAAATCAGCTGATCTGGGGGTGAGCAAATGAAAGAGGTAGTTAATTCTGACTCTTTTTTCGTTTATGTAAACAAATTTTACACTTGTTCGGTGGTTTTGGTAAAGCGCCATCTTTTGAACATAAATAACAAGTGATAGCAGGTTACGTGGATAACTTGTTTTTGTTTTTCATATATATATATATATGCTTACATAACTTCTGTTGTATTCTGATTCATAATAATATAATCTATTAAGTGTCATTCTTACTCCTAACAATAATACAATTCTATTAAATGCCATTGTTATGACTATGGATGTATTTATGTTCTTTTGTAGTGATTTTTCTATCTGAACAAAGTATTTGTGATAGTAGATCCATGTGCTATGTGTGAATTCAGTAATAACAAACCATTTAAATTTATAGCCTTAATACCATTATTTCCAATACCTTTTGGTCAAAATCTACTATTTGAACCAATATGTGTTTTAAAGTCTCCAAGAAGAAAAAATCAATCTTTCAATGATCTTGCTGTAATAATGTCATCCAACAAGAAAAAAAAAGTCTGAATCTAATGTTGAAGTGTAGACACTAATAAAAATGCACCCTAGTACCATTATGCAAAGTGAGATTTAAGATCACTATTATTTTATTTGATACAAGAAATTCCACAAAGGTACTGAGTTAGATTTTAGCACATTGACCACCATGCATTCTTCTTACATGTAACCATCCATCTACTCTGATAAACTTCTTTCCTGCGATAGATAATTTTCACTATGAACAGCTATATAAATCTTAAATCTTAATAACTCCTTAGCCACAAGTGCAATTTTCTGTTCTGATCTTGAAGAGTTTTTAACAAATAAAATAAACACATTTCCCATACCCATAGTTGGAAAAAAAATAGCATAATTTATTGTCTCTTGTGCAACAATGCTATTAATATTATTATTACCATTTATATTATGTCTATAATTAAAATGAGTAATTTACCTGGCATGCCAACCTAGACAGACTTTGTGAAACAGTTCATTTGTAAACAACATTTTCTAGGCTCTTCCATTTCTGTGATAGGCAGGAGAATTCCTAAAGAATGCTACCTAAACATACATTTTTTTCCAGATGAAACTCCTGCATCACTTAAACCAAGTTTTTGATTGACTCATTAGTATTTATATTGCCACAAGCAAAGTTTACAACTCATTATGATCAGCCTATTAAGCCTAGCCTCATCATTGCTTTCTTAGAGTTTAAAAAAATAAAAGAGAGAAAAAAGAGGTGCTGGAGTCACAAATGTTGTGCATATAGTTAAACAATGAAAATATTGTTGTACAAACACTCAAACCCATTGTCTTCATTATTATAAAATGATGTCCAATGGTGTGAGCAGCTCAAAATGATCAGTCCCTATAATATCTCATGTGACTGGAAAAGAAAAAGTGGTAGACAGAAAAGCCTATTGGTATTGGAAACAGTATCTAGTGGTTGATGAACCAACATTCTACTTTTTAAGGTAGCAATAATTCTTCAACTGGCACTGTTTATTTGATATGCACAGTTGGCTCTCATATCTAAAGCTTATTTCACTATCTCCCATTGGTGGAACCAATTAATTTTAAATTTATTTATAAATTGTATATTTTATTCATAAATTATATATTTTGGTATGGTATTTTCGAAATTAGAACATTTGTAATGTTTTAATCTACCTCTAATTACAAAAAGAATTAAATAGAAAAGCATCTGTCAGTCATTTTTAATAACAATTTTTTTGTAAAGACGGAAATCATTCAAATACTAGCAGACTGTATAACTTAGATTGAAAAACTTTGTTTAGATCATTTTCTCTCTAATAAATAAATGTCATTTCTGATACAATTTGTTTTCAAATAGTTTTTTGAATAATATTAACATAAAAGAAAACCAAAATAAAATAATATCTGAAAATAATTGATTTATACACAAAGAATTACATTAAGTTTAGTATATATATATATATTTGAACATTATATAACATTATATATATATTGTAATCAGTGGCCAACTCTGACCATCTCAAATATTATAATCTTAGAATGGGATATTAATATTTAATTTTCACATATGTTTTTAATAATAATAATAATAATAATAATAATGGGTATTTGATTTATTTAAATATTTTCTTCATCAAATGATAATATGAAAATTTTCAAACATATTTTTAAACATAATGTGAATATTTGCAATGTGTATAATTTAAGAAGTAGTTCTAAATAAGAGATAAAAAATATAAGATAAAATAAATAATTTCTTTTGTTTTGTCTCTTCAGTAATTTTAATTACCTACAAGTTTTAATGGTAAACAATGTAATAAGATAAATAATTTTTTGTTCCTTAGTAGCCTTAAATTTAACTTTAAAAATAATAATAATAATTTTAAAAAAATACAATAAATAAGATTTTAATATGTTTGTTAAATTTTGTTTTAATTAAAGTTGATTTGTTTCTCTCTCTCTTCCAAATCATAATTGAGAGTTTATTTATTTCTAGCACAAGAGAAAAAAACACTGCTGAGAAATTTTTTTCTCTTATGATTGGAATTTTTTATCCTTGATATGTTTTGCAATTTTAATGTTGAAAAAGTGATTTTTTTGTAAAAATAAATCCACTTGGTCAAGGTTTAATGCAGACATGTGGTTAGATAGGATTAGGTTTGGATAGATACAGATTCAAAAAAATAATACTTGTTCGGGAAAAATCAGTAGACCTGTGTCCTGTGAAAAACAGTCATTATTGATCTAGTTATTGAAGAAGATAGAAGCAAAAGCTTAGCTGTGTAGTGCACACTGCAAGTAAAAAAAAATTTAAATAGATTTGAAAAAAAACATGTGCTAACTTTAGTTAAACACTGAGCATCATTAAAACTCATAACTTGCTGACTAGAAAATTATAAAGAACAAGAACACTCCTAGCTTCAATATGTTTTGTTTTTATCCAAAAGCACAATAGTTTCATTATATGTTTTAACCTGACTATAAATTATTATCTGCAAAAATAGATAAATTTAGTCTGTGAAACCTGGAAATATTGTATGATAAAATAGTTAAATTCAGCCTAAGAAACCTAAAAACATTGTATGGCAAAATGTTTATTGTGATCATTAGTTTGGAAATATGTGTTAATGAAGAACTTCTCAACCCCACAGAAAAAGGATTGTTAAACCCAATACTGGAAGGCATCAAAAAATAAACTAGAAATTGCAACCATTAAAAAAGGACTCAAAAGAAAACCAAGTCATGGTAAAAAGGTATTTTAATGTACACATTATATCTTAATTTATATTTTTTTAGAAATAATATGGTGATAATGTATAATTTTATTAAATTGGCATTTTCTTTTGAAACTTTTTTTTTATTCATTTGAGTTTCTCTCCAAAATTACAAAAATGAATTTTAGCTAATTAAAAATTCCCTTATTTTTGATTGTGAAAAGTTGTTTTCTAACATTACTTATTGAAAAAGAAATAAGTGAATGAGAGTAAACATTAATTAAATTAATGAATAAAAGTAAATTGATTAATTTGATTTGCTACAGGAAATTATATTTATTTGAAAAAAATGTATTTAAGTTTAAATTATCATATAATGCCATTTTTAATTTTTTAAATTATTAATTAATTAATTAATTAATTAAATAGTTGTTTAAAAATAATTTTAAAGTCTTTATTCCTTCAGCTATCTGTTCTATGATTAGGCAGTGTGTGTGATTCAATTTTATAATAGCAAAGTATTTTAGAATTGTTAAATTATCCCAATAAAACTTTAAATTTAAAATAGTAGAGTAAGCCTATAAATGTATACTTTTTTCTTTTCACAATCACAGTTTCTAGAGTCTTGGTGATCCTAAGATAGCTCTTGAAATCAGTAATGGTTAATTGATTTAAATATGGGGATTAGTGTTTGTGTTTGGTCATCCATATGAAAACTCTGGATGACCAAAGGCATCATGTTAAAGTTCATTTACTGTATTTTTGTTAGAGAAAATTTAGCTTATAGTTAGCCTGAACATTCATGGTACCTTATGGCCAGAGCATTGATGATGATTAGTGATTATTATTACCCAGTATTATTTTTTATTGAGTGATAGATTAGCACCCAAGTATGTGTTTTCCAATAATTGTTATGGATATCATGCTCAATGTTTGGCAGTGTTTAGATAATTAGTTTGTTCTGTACCTCTTTTAGATCCAGTTGCAATGAATAACTGTTGATTAAAGAATTAATTGTTTATGTATTATCATGGGTAATTTGTAGTTTGTCATTATTGTGAGTGTAATAACTATAACTACTTATGTAATTTTTTTTTATGCTGATTCTCTGTTTTTATTCACTGTATTCACTTCATATTATGTATTCAATGGGCATGATGGTAGCATCCAATCTCTGCATGTTACTGCTTTGTTCTCTAACATTACAATATATACATATTATAACAGTTGGGAATAATGATGAAGTATAATAGTCTTACTGCATCTGCCATTAGAGCACCACTAGGCTACTTTGAACCTAGAAAATTTATAGAGTCGACAGATATGTGCTGTTAAGACCGCGATCGCCAGCCCAAGTCACTAGCTCATAGAGTAGCAGAGATTTTAAACATTTTTATAAGTTTTAATAGATTTAGATTCTCAAAATATATTAATATTTAAAACAATAAAATAAAAGAAGCCACTGCCAGTAATTATCACACAAATAGATTTTATTGACACACATTTAAAATTGAGGAATAAATTTAATTTTTAGATTTTAATATTAATAATTTTTTTAAATTTAAATTCACATTTATTATTTAAATAGACCGCACAGATGGATATTTAAATTTTATTTACTTTAGCATGTCGAGCATAGATAGTCTACATAGATTTTTTTTTCACTTAAAACTTATCAAAACATTCATTCAATCTCAGACTAAAAGTTCGTAGCCAACCCAATGTCAGCTTCCAGATATATATTTGCAACTAATGTAATATGAAGATGCTAGCATAAAACCATGCCGACAAGAATGTGCATCTGACAGCGTGATATTATTTGAAGGAAATGATCCATGTCCAGAACAGGAAAGTGCATCTGCCTGACTAAGGAATCATGTATATAATTATTTTTAAAGAGTGCTTCATATGGGGGAGAGCAGTCTTTCTGCCATCTTATAAATCCCTGTCCATAGAGCTAGAAGGGGTCAATGGGGCAGGAAGTACATCTGCGACCATTTCAATAATATGACTGCCTCTTTGGGGTCATGCATTCAGTTGGGCACATTGCCCTGTATGCTAAACACACTTCATATTACATTAATATAAACACCCATATATCCCTCCACCAGCATTGCCCTAACTACGAAACAAATAGCCTGAAATTAAAATCCCTTAAATTAAACATAAACGAATTTAAACAGTTATTAATCTTTATCCATGCAGCTATCTACACCCAACTTTAATTTAATACATTTTATTTAGCAGATAGAAATAAATAACCTAGTTAAATACAAACATAAATAATTAAATTAAAAAAAAATGGAAATAATTGAAATAGCAAATGTATATAAAAACAAATATTTATAATTGATTTAGAGTTCTATTCTTGGTCAGATAAGAGTACATTCATTTATATTACTTTTTTTTTGATTGATTACTTATTGATGTTATACAGTAATTATTTAAAAGAAAGTTCAATTGGTAAATTTTATACTTTACGGATTCTGCAGATTTTGAGGTCCATCTTGTGATCACTTATGTAGATTGTTTGTTCTTCCTTTTTAAAAACGAAGCCACTACTTGCCATTCATTTGGTCAGGAACTGTCATCCAGAGGCCTCAGCTGGTTGTCTGGAAAATTAAATCTATTGCAGACTTCCACATTGTGAAAATCTGCAATATAGCTAGTTATAATGACATATTCATAGTCAGCTCTCAGATCACAATTATAATAATAATTTGGCTTTTATATTTTTATTAGTCTCTTATCATCCAATCTTTGGATTCAACTGGCAAGACATCACTAATCCTCTGGTGTTTCAATTACGGTCCGTGCTGACATTTCTGGTGTTTGCATTGGTCATTTAATTTCTTTGTACTCTCTTATCTGACCATTTAATTTATTTTAAATGCATCAAGGGCCAGTTTGCTTTTGAACAATCATTTAATTAATAAGACAATCATTTCCATTTTCTAAGATTATAGAAATCAACATTATTTCTATTTCCAAACATATCAAATCTTTATATCTTTACTTTTTTTACAAAAAAAATTACTTTCAAATATTTTTATTTTTTAAAATAGCTTTTAAAGTTGTCCATCATGCGATCTATATATATATACATTAAACAGTTTTTAAATTTCAGTTTTTAAGTTAAGTTTTTTTCTTTTTAATAAATCAATTTTTATTTATAATCTTTTATTTTAATTTTAAAATAATGTGACGGCATATTTTATTCTGTTACAATATATATATATATATATATTGTTTACATTTTTATTTAACCTCCTTCATTTATAAACTTATATATATATATATATAAATGTAACTAATATCATAATAATACATTATTTTATAATTAAAAGTAGGTTTGAATAAAGATAATTATTTAGTTGTACCATTAAAAATATAATAAATATAATAATTGAAATTATACATACAAAAATTAATCTATCAATTTATTGTCAAAGATTATCTATATTAATATATTTCTTTCTTTATATATACACCTAAACTTCACTTAGCGATTGGCTACTTAGCAATACTTCACAATAGTGATCATCATCAATTTGTACCCACTACTTCAATTTACAATTGATTATTCACTATACCGATCAGGAAATTTTTTTTTAAAATATAGAATGTATAAACTTAAAATATATATAATTAATGAATCTATAATACTATATACTGTACATATAAATGTCGAATGTCTTTAGAAAAATTAAACTTTATTTAAATATAATGTACAGTACTTGGATTATTTAAATAAAGTTTAATTTTTCTAAAGACATTCAACACTTTTATTAGATGATGAAATAGTCCAATATATAAATACAGTACAACTAAAATACCATTATCACAAACTTTCAGGAAAACATTAAATACAAATATTAAACTGCATGTGTGTCTTCCTTAATTACTGTCTATTATTTTTAGAACATCTGGTAATTATGTAAAAATAGTTATTGATTTTATTACATTCAAATATCAGCCTTTCAAGCCAATTGTGCATGCGCTTTGTGAGCGTTAATAATAAATGAATACTTTCCTTTCCAACACAAGATAGAGTATTTATGCAGGAATAAAATGAATCCACTTATTCCTACAACTCAAATGCTTATATATGAGCAAATCTGAAGTACTGGCAAGGAAAGCATGAGGATAGACTACTCACTTTAAATTACTATTTTATTCCTACATAAATACTATATATTGTGTTGGAAAGGAAAGTATTCATTTATTATTAACACTCGCAAAGCACATGCACAATTGGCTTGAAAGGCTGATATTTGAATGTAATACAATTGTAGACATAGTGCTATATAAAAATAAATGGTTATTGATTTTGTAACTTCACTAAAAATGTTGTTTATACCCAAGTGGTTTCAAATCAAAAGAAAAACAACATTTTAAAATGCCAATGTTGAATAAAAAAAAGTTTAAAAAGAAAAACAGATTGCATTTAAAATAAGTGTTATTGAATATTTTTTTAATATATATTTTATTCCTAAGTTAGTGTAATTTTTTAGCTTTAAGAACCGACCAATTTTTTCCCTATAGACCCCCATTATAAATACATATTCTGTATACAATATTTTTGCTTAACAGTGAGTTTTGGAGAACCAATTGCCATCACTGAGCAGAGTAAAGGTGAATGTGTAAAAAATATTTTATAAAATATCTTGTATTGAAATCAATAAAACTATAATTCGGATAATTTTTTTTATTTTGCTGAAAACTGAAATTATTTATTATGATTCTATAAAACACACATGTGTAGAGTATGGTGATTTTTGTTTAGACTTCTAAAATATTGACTAAGAAAAAAATTATAATTTATGATCATGATTCACTGCCTTCTAAAAATGAAGTTTAAATTGATCCATCAGCAAATTAACTTATATTTTATTGATATTCCTTTTTTTAAAAGTTTCTTTATTGTAAATTTGTATTTAGAGAGATACTTGTTCCATATGTGACAATTTTTAAACATTTTCTTTTTGGAATGATAAAAAATAAACTTCATTTTTCAAAGATATTTGAACTTTTCTTTGGATTTTTGAAAATGAAAACTGCATCTTAATAATTACTAGTATTATTAAATAAAAAGGTATTGTTGTCAAGCATTGGTGGTCGAGAGGTCACACAGCTGCCTAAGAAGCAGTTGTCCTGGGTTAGCAGGTTCGCTTCCCTGCCGATGCTATGACACATGAGAAAAGAAAAGAGGTATTGTTTTACAAGTTGTTGTAATACATTAAAGATCAGCCTTTTCAAGCTATTGTGCATGCGCTTTTTATGCTTTTTACGAGTGTTAAAGTATTAAGATTCATCAAAATAAAATTTCCCTGCCTGCATTCCCAAATTTACATTCCTATTATAAGACTTGTAGTACCACATACACTCTTGGTAATAATTTTTTTTTGATTTTGTTAAATTTAGCTTAAAGGTTATATTATTAAGCTATTATTTCAAAGTTATTTTCTTCCCAACAGTATGTTTTAGATATCCCTTTTTTGTTTTTAAAAAAAGCAAAAATGCAATGATCTTTTTCTTCTTCCACAACAATCCTGATATATTAAACAAGTCATTACTATTAATATTTCAAATTATTCAGTCTACAATAATTTTAATTGGATTATTTTGTATATATTTGAAAGAGTAAAAATGTTTGCTGCAAAAAAAAATGATTTAATTTTGTAACAACTAGTTTTAAGAACCTATTGAAAACATTATAAACAATAAAATTAATATTATTTTTATTTTGTAGATTTACAAAATATTGGAGAATTTTTGAAATAATTGATTTAATGTTGTTTGCCATGCATGTATAATTTTTTTTCTCATATGCAACAAAAAAATATCCATACTATTAAGTAGTTGAAGATCAATAAAATTGAGTCATAAATTAGGAAATTAAAAATAAAGGCATTATTAGTCTTTTTTTTCCATATGTCATAACATCGCCGGGAGGTGAACCTGCAACAACCGTCTGCAACCAACTGCTTGCTTGCAAGGCGACTGCACTGACCTCTCGGCTAACAATGCTAGACTAGTCTTTAGTTAATCAAGTGTGATTTAATTATTAAAAAGTATTAATATGATAACAGAACTAATAAAGACATGACTATAACCTGTACCTATTTTTGTATATCTTTTTCTTTTATTTCATAAAAAGATTAGATGATCATGTATCCTGTATATATAAATAATAAGTGTAATAATGCTCAAGGCTAAATGTGTTTGTAAATAATCATTAAAAACCAGTCATCACTTAAACAATCCCTATATCAATAACAATAAACAATTTCAAACTGTTGTCAAGGCAACCTCCTTTTAACAATAAAAGTGGAATCCCACCTTTATTAATAGTCTAATATAATTATATAGACACTAAAGATCGCAACTTAACCACAGATATTGAAATAATTGATACAAAGAAGTTTAAATAAACCTCTTTAAACAGGTAAATATAACCTATTCCTAATGAAGATTAATAAATAATCAATTATAACATTACAAACTGAAATTATAAATTTCAAATTGCACCCAAAGTATTACTTAAATAATAAGTGTAATAATGCTAAAGGCTAAATGAATTTGTAAGTAATAGTTAAAAACCAGTCAACACTTAGACAATCCCAATATGAATAACAATGAAGAATTTCAAACTTTTGTCAAGGCAACCTTTTAACAATGAAGTTGCACTCTTTAGGGTCTATATGATTATATTAGACCATTAATAAAGGTGGAATTTCATCTTTAATATTAAAAGTAGGTTGCCTTGGTAACAGTTTGAAATTCTTAATGATATTGGGATTGTCTAAGTGTTGACTGTTTTTAATGATATGTATATAAATGAAGTGTTATCTGGATATATTCATGTATAATTTATTGTATATATATATATATGTATGTATCTGAATAACATTCCATTTATGGCTGTGGACGTGAAAAATCTTCATTTTAATATATAAATAATTAAATAGTGCCTAATACTATAATAGTAATGATAAATAAAATAGAAAATCTTATAATATTAGAATATTAGTTATAAAAATAATTTATATTAAAATTCTCTGACAACCAGTTTCATTTGTTAATTGATGAAATCACGGTGATAAACTTGAGAGAATTTTAGTATAAATTTGATTTTTAGCTAGTATTCTAATGTTATATAATTTATTCATTAAATTCTTAGGGAAAATTCATGAAAAAGACAAGATCCTTTCATCCAAATTCCTGTTCGAATAAACCTGGAGTCTTTTTCAAATTCCTATATTTTCCAAAGCCTGCCAAGTTACAGAGGATAATGAAATATAGAGCACAGGACTTACATGGTTATGCAGATCTGGAGTCTTTTTTCAAATCCCTATACTTCCCAAAGCCTGCCCAGTTATAGAGGATAATGAAATATAGAGCACAGGACTTACATGGTTATGCAGAACTAACACATCAGCAGTGTTATATTAGTCTAGGTTCCAAATATCTATCTACCTACTAAACAATATTTAATGTATTAATATCAGATATATTCCCTGAATAAAACTACTTTTGAAAATAAAACGAATGTATTATTTACATTGAATCTACCATAAATTGCAATAATTATCTTGCAAGGATGCCAGATGAAAATTGGATATGTACAGTAATCATATTTTAATTATTTGAATTGCATATAATACTATATAATCTACATATTAATACTGCATATAATAGATAATCACTGTATTGTATCATAGTTCTCTTTTTGCATAAATTTCACCATTTTAACTTCCAATAATGTTGCTTTTGTGATGTTACTATCTTTTACTTTTATTAGTCTTAAACATTAGTTGCCAATTTTAAAAAATTGAATTTTTAATAAAAAAAATCAAAATTTTATTTGAAGATTGTTATAGAGAATGGTTATTATTAATGGCAATGTTTGGTATAAGTTGATGATAAGTGACCTCTTGTAATTTAAAACATATGTTGTACATGAGTGGAAGGAGTTGTATATTAATGCAAATAATAAGTGCATGCCATTTATGTATATTGTCGCCACATTGTAAGTTATTTTTTAAACGTATGTAACTACTTTATATTAGATATGAAAAAGTTGGAGATAAAAAGGAAAACAATATATACAGTATATATTTGGGTTGGTATTTTTAGATCTAGTGTCTGAACCTACCCTGACACCTCTCTGAGGAGTGCCAAAGCACGAAACCATGGTCAGGGGTTTGGGGAGAGGTTCCTGACAGAGATATTTTAAGTGCTGGCTCTGGCTAAGCATTTATCATAAATCTTGTAGAGGAATTGGCAATCCTCACTGTTTATAACTTACAAGCTTAAGAGATAGGGTCATGTGATCTATGAATTGATCTATGACTCTTATTTTGCCTATTTATAGTCTGTGCTAAAAGTCTTATGCAATTTTATATTGCTATGACTACTAATATATGGTATGGCTGAAGATCTATCAGCCCCATATAGCTATTTGAGTTGGATAGCTGGATTTGAAGACATGTAGATGTCTGAAAATTTCAGATTTTCCACTCAATAGATAACTTTTAGCTAAGTGCTTAGCTTTGGGTTGGTATTTTTATATACAGTATTGTTCCTGCAATGATTTTAATTTTTGAGTTAAACACATCAATTTACTTACAATTTTTTACAAAGTTTTTAAATATAGATATCTAATACGAATTGTGATGTGAAATGTTAAAGAAACAAAAAAGATTAAAAATTTATTATTAGAGAAAAGTGCATATGAAAGATATAGTAGATTTATGTAACAAAAGAAAAAATGAATAGATTTAAAACAAAAACAAAATAAGTAAGAATGTATTATTTAGTTGTAAAACTGGTATAATGATGTCAAAAATGTTAACATTAAATTTAAGCTGTATTCCGATAAATGAAAAATTGTTATTGATGAGAATTAAAACTATTATAAGGAATATAATGTGTCTACAGATATAGAATCCAAGTAGAAACTATAGAAACATTACAATTATGTTTGATGAAAAAAAAAATTTGCTTAAAAATAAAATAGAAAAGGAATGCTGTGATAGGTCAACAAGAAAAACAGAATTGTTTGAGATTATTATTTCAAGTTAAAAACAAGAAGGTAAATAAATAAAAAGTTATTATAGCTAAATGACTTGGTAAAGATATTAATTCTTTAGAGAATATGTTAGTTTATAATAACCTTAAAAACAACATCAAAATGTTAACAACTTGAGTTCACGTGATAGAATTGAAAATAAATTTTAAAAGTAGACCAACATCTAAGATTAAAAAAAAAACAGTTATCAATAAAATAATAGAATTATAAATAAAAAGTTTGCTAATTTTTCATATAAATAATCGCAAAAATATCATAGTAAATTTAGATGAAAGTTTAAAAGAACAAAAATAAACACTGGTTTAACAATGAGATGATTAACAAAATAGTAAAAAGAAAATGGAAATATGTGTATCATAATATAAAAAACTATGTAGAGAAAACACTGTAATTGATTGAGACATAGTAGACAAAGTTTACAGGTAGTAAAATTAGTGAAGTAAATGAACGACTAAAAATAATAAGATGTGATATCGGTAGATATAGAATATATTTATTAAATATATGATTTATTCTTTATATAATATAAATAATAAGTTCTTATTTGTGCTAATAAAATAAGAAAAGGAACAAAGATAAAAATGAATAAGATATGAAAAAAAAAAAAGTGGGTGAAGGTGCTACAAAAACTATAGATAAAAATAAATCATGCTAAAAATAGGAATTGATCAAATCCCAACTTTGGCAAAAAAACGTGAGCCAATTTTTTAAGGTAACATGTTTATTTAAAAGATGATAATTTGTAATGTAAAAAAGTGATATATGATGGGTTTTAATTTAACTAACCAAGTATTAAGTGGCAAAATTGCAAAATTAAAAAAATGCAAAATTAAAAGAAAATATATAATGATATGAATAAATTTGTAAAATTGTACCAAATACTCTACCATCAACTATGATGTCATTGAGTTTCTGAAGCTATAGCTCTTTAATCAACAAAAAACGAATCTGTGTATAAAATTAGTAAGATTTATGATTGGAAAGTTATTTCTTAGCGCATATATATATATACTGACTGTATTTGTATTTTGTAATATACTTATGTAAAAGGGTTATATAGGTTTGTGTGTACAGATATGTTGGTTTAATAAAGCAAACATTCATATGATTTTTTTTACTGAAGAAACAGACAGACATTACATTTTTCACAACCCTTTTAAAAATTAAAAATTTAATTGAAAATGGATCTATGCATAAATGACAGATTTGATAGTTAATTTAAAAGAGAGAAAAATCCAGCAGGGAAGTGGTTGCATCTAACTCTCATTTAACATAACAGAATCCCAGTCATTAAAGATGCACATCTTACAAAATATTAACTTGATAGAATTTCATTAAAAATACTGGTGTGACAAAGTTTGTACCTTACACTTCATAAAAAAGACAACCATATTTATTAAAAATTCTATTTTATCTACAGCTTGCTCTTGAAATTAAAACACTCATTAATATTAATGAAAATCAAAGTTAATATTCATGACAAGTACTTTTAAATTATATATTAAAAAAGAAAAGAAAGAGATAAAAAATAATAAATTAAAATCTATTTTCTCACTAGGTGGCACAGAATAAACTATCTAATACTAAAAAACTTTTTTGCAATTTAATAATGATTGGCAAAATCTGTGAAAATTATACTTTACTTATTTATCTGAAGTTCAATTAACTTCTTTAAAAAATAAATAAATAAATACTTTATTAAAAACCAACATTGATAAGGCACCTAAGCAAGATGGCTTCCGTCAATATTAAAACTTGTGAAAGGAATTTCATATAAGTTGACACGTTATCTGATCACAATATACTGAGATGATTATTAAGATTCAACTAGTAAATTTAAATTATAACATGATAATAGACTGAATATTTAATGCAAGTGAAAAGTTTTTAAAGTTTTGACAATGGAAATAAATGATAAGCATATTCTTACTTAAAAATAATAATTATTTAAAATTTTTATAAATGAGCCTATTCTTAAATTTAAGATTTTTGGGCTTTAATTAGTAAACTTTTTTATTTTTTAATATTGATTTAGACAGCCATATTTTTCATAATGTCAAGAGAATGACTTCCAAATTTCTAGAAGAAAACTAATTTTATTGCACAACACAATCATTAATAATAATAAAACTATATCAAACCCTAAATTTTATGTCAAAATACTTAAATATATTTCATTCATATTGGAATCTTATTCATTCAAGAAAATCTAACTAATAAAAACTTTTATGTATTACCTAGAATTAGTTTTACACCTAATGTATTAATGTCACACTTTTTAAATTTATTAGAAAGAATTAGGTAAGCAAATCTCTCGTGAAGACAATAATGGCTACAAATTTTAAACAGGATCACCTATATGAATAATATTTCTTTAATGTAACTTTCACACTCTCACACAGGATAAGGTATGATTTCTATCTGCTTTTAACACTTTGTGGATAGGAGTAATCATAAACTTATGATTAAAGACATGTAAAAAAAATATATCCCTACCTTACATAATAGTGATGTAGTGAAAATTACACTGGAGAAATACTATTCATTATTGGATAATCTCTAGTCTAATGTATGACTAATAAAATTATTAATATATTTTTATTAAGTGATTTGTATCAATGTTGTTAGGACAGCAACATTTGAAAAACTGCAATAATTTGCTATGTATATATATATATTGAACAATGATAAAGATACATATATGAGATTGTGGTCTGGACCAACTGATGTGTGCTGATTCAGCACAAAATGTGCATCTTGGGGATCATAGATTTTTTTCACATGTCTTTGATCATATATTTATGATTAAATCTTTCAATAAAGTGTTAAAAGTTAATAGAAACCAGTCCTTGCCTTGTGTGATTAGACAACATAAATATTATTCATTAAAGTTGATAATTATTAGAATCATTTATATTCTCTATTTTCTCTACATTTCTTGCAGTACTTCAATATAAATAATCTTCGATATTAGAAAACCAGAAATATTACAGAATATTTCAGGACATCAAATTTATTACAATTATTATATTCCTCAACTTAATCTATATCTTTCTTGTTTGGTTCCATCATGTGTAAAATATCTCTTTTCCAATTAGAATTTCTTCTATTTTCTACTTTATTTTAATTATGACTTTAAAATGTGTTTGAGTTTTCTGTTATCATGTTTTCAAGGCAGGTAAGAAAATCATATTGTTACAATTGTATTATGTTGTTATACTATATTTTAATAGTCACAAATAATTATCAATGTGCATTCTTTATTAATAAAAGCATTTTATCTAAAAAAAAGTGTATATTTGAAAATATTAATTGAAGATACCATTTAAAAACTATACACTTGAAAATTCTTTGACATTTTTCAGTTCTGAACCAATGATATATATCTGATCAAAATATAGTAAAAATAACTAAATCATAAAATTCAGTTTTTTTATGTGATGATTCATTATTTCAATGCTTCTTTTTGACAAAAATATGGCAGCTCTACCAAAAAAACCTACAAAAACATTCACATTGATGAAAACAATAATATAATAAAATTTCTTAGCATTTTAAATAATTATCAACATCTACTATTTGCACCAAAGTTATTAATTGTAATTAGTAACTAGCAATGTTATATTACATACACATTATTATAATTAAATTCAAAATAAAACTTCCTCATATATTTATGGCTTAAATATTTAAAAACTTTAATTTAATTTACATAATAAGTCTAATTTAAGCAATTCACTTATCATTTTATAATTATAAATTTATTTAACGCACATTGAACGTAAGTAATATTTACTAAGGCAATAAATCTCAAGACTGTGCACTTCAAAATGTGAAGGTAGGGACCTCTACAGGTCTTAACCACAAGCTTACGCTTTGGAAAAAAAGAGGGGAACCCTTCTTTACTTCAACCTACTTTCTATATAAATAAGTGAAGCTGAGCGGTTAGATCTGAGAGCGTGAAGCTATTCAATACTTCACTGATTATGTCCACAATTCCTATTAAACATTAGTACTCATGAAATCTTTCGATTTACAATGAGTCAATAGAAAGATCTTATAGTCAGAAATCTATTACAATAATTTAAAGTTGTAATTATAAATTTATTTAATGCACATTGAACGTAAGTAATTGTAATAGATTTTTAACTATAAAATCTTTCTATTGACTCGTAAATCGAATGATTTCACAAGTACTAATGTTTAATATGAATTGTGGACTTAATCAGTGAAGTATTGAATAGCTTCATGCTCTCAGATCTATCTGCTTCAGCTTCACCTATTTATATAGAAAGTAGTTTGAAGTAAAGAAGGGTTCCCCTCTTTTCTTCCAAAGCATAAGCTTGTGGTTAAGACCTTTAGAGGTCCCTACCTTCACATTTTCAAGCACACATTCTTGAGGTTTATTGCTTTAGTAAATATTACTTATCATTTTATACAAATTTAATATCAATATATTATTCATTAAAAGAAGTTATCAAAGCTTTAATAGGACAACATTCTACTTCATTTCCACTCTAGTAAACTATACATAGAGAAGAATCTTAAGACTTTCATGGTTTTCATACTTCAATTACCACTATTAGTGATTGAAATTTTTATTTATACCAGATGAACCCAGCCTATAAAAAGACAATTTTTTTAATTGGTTGCTTTAAACAAAAAAATTTTTTTTAAGATTTAAGGTAAATTAAACAAATGATTTTAATATTATTTAAATAAATGTGAGAAATGTACCTGGGCTGAAAAATCGTGTTTTTATAATAGTTATTTTAATTGGTTATTCTAACAATTTTTTCTTGCTTTGTGGACTTATTTACTTTGAATAAAATGCTCATAATCAAATTAAGCTTCTTAAATATAAAAAATGAATTATTTTCTTTATGTAAAACCTCTATAAAAAAATTACAATTATTAATGGCTAAATTACTTCCTACACATAGAATATGCATCACAATAAAAATTATGGATTATTGAATATAAAGGGTGGAATTACTTAGGTATTTATTTATGAAAACAAATTTAATGTTTGTTATTTTGATTTTCAATTGGGAATTTGATACCATTATGGACAAACACAATAGCTTCATTTAATTGTTTGTGAATTTGACATGTGACAACCTTACAGTCATACACTCATTCACATGGATTATATATATATATAAATAGTCAATAACTAAACACTAAGCATAAAACTCATACAGTATCAAGTAAATTATTTAGCTCATTTGTTTTTATATTTTCTCAAGACTATTATACTTTTAAAAACAGTTATCCAAACACCAAATATTAATAACAATTTTACTTTCACCAAAATTTCATTTTTAAATTCGTAAATCTATATCAGAAATTCTTTGATTAAAAACTTTTTCATATATAAATTAAATAAAATATTCATTATATATTAATTATTGTAATAATAATATAACGATCAAGTATTAACATGGAACATATGTTTCTTTGTTTTTTGTTATTAATGAATTGACTATTAATTTGTAAAGTTTGATAAAAAGATAGTTAAGGTTTTTGTAAAATATATATATATCTAAGATATTTATAACTCTGGATTACTGGTTGATTGATTAAAAAATAGTTTTAACTTATAGGAATTTATTGCATTATCAAATATGCAAATGGTTTTTAATGTTTAAATTTTGATGGAAATTATTTGTATTTTCTGATGAAACCAGTTCTCTGATTAAAATCAACTAAATAAATAAGTAATTGTGTTTTAATTTTATTTATATATTTAAATGATTATGCTTACACATTAATAGTTTAATAGTATATATACGCATATATTTAAATGATTATGCTTACATATTAATAGTATATTCATGTATATATTTAAATGATTATGCTTACACATTAATAGTATATACATGAATATATTTAAATGATTATGCTTGCACATTAATAGTTTAATAGTATATATATGTATATATTTAAATGATTATGCTTACACATTAATAGTTTAATAGTATATACGTGTCCAGGTAATCATATTTTTCACTCTATCAATTACTCACAAATAGCCATTTCTTTCTCTTTTAGAATCAAATCAAATAAATCATTTTAAATTTTTTCAGAAACTTTATATATCTTTGTTAATTTATTTATTAATTATTTACAGTATAACATGATTAGCTCTGAAGTATATTCAAGAGATAAAGGTTGCCGTTTTAATTCTTAACTAAGGATAAGGCAAACAATTATTTGATCAATTAAATGAAACTGATGGCTCAATCTATCTTTTTCATTCTCAAAAATCACATGACATCAAACAGATTATAGAAATAGTTTTTGTAACTGTAAATCTAACTTTGTTTTCACAATGAACTTCTAAAAAGTTTATCTCTATTAATTATAAAAAGAAGCTCATCATTTAATTTCAAAATCTAAAGAATGTTTCAATATAATTTTATGGTCAATATTCAGAAGTCATGTAATGTTCAAACACTAAAGCAATAGGTTGATTCCAATACATTCATTCAATTGGACAAACAAAATTTATGTCATATTATTCGTTGAGACTTGAGCTTTTAAGATTAAGAATTTCTATATTTTTCTGTATAGAGGTGTTTGGACATATAATTGCCAATCAAATATAAAAATAATTTCAATTTCAATGCATTAACTCTTTTTATTAATATGTAATTCTAAAGCACTTGTTGTCTTCAAGTTCAGATGAAAAGGTATAAATTAATAAACATAAACTAATTAATTGCAATAAGGCAGCTTTCAGCAAAACTGCCCAATCATAGAACTGAATAAAGTTATGAAGTACAGGTAGTCTAATTATTCAGCACTATGATACTGTCAATGTTTTTCCGAAATCTGGCTCAGTACCATTACTTAGTTTATATTTAATAACTGAAATACTGGATTATTATATACCTGTATCAATATATGTAATATATAGGGTATATGAGCACAGACTTTCACATGACCCACCACTCTCCACTTTATCTCATAACACTGATACACTTGAACACACATATGTTGAAAAGATAAACAATCACCAATATATGTATTTCATGCCAAACCAGCAATCATCAGTTGTTCCAGATTATCATCTCTACATATGTATGCAATAAGTGTTCATATATATATCAAGATCGTCAATCCTCATACTTTAATGGACAGGCTTCAATCCACTCCACACTCCAACTCTTCAACCATCCATCCAATTGAAAATCTGATGATGGAATGCTCAAAGGCCACCCTAATATCAAGATTCTCATCACCCCCATGTTGACCTAAAGTCAATCTGACCTCTCATATACAGGACATAATCCATTTATAAAGAATGGACAGAGATCTCTACTATGCAATAACTGAAATACAGGCTTATTATATACCTGTATCAATATATGTAATGTGTAGGGTATATGAGCACAGACTTTCACACTATCTCATAACATTGATACACTTGAACACATATATATACATCGAAAATTAAATAATAACCAATATACATATTTAATTCTACACAAGCAATCATCAGTTGGGCCAGATTAGCATCTCCACACATATATGCAATAAGCTTTTCATCTGAACCTGAAATCAATGAACGCTTTACAATGAAAAATAATTTAAATAATCTCCAATATATTTACAATAGCTTGTATATGATATATATTTATAATCATATTAAATCACATAATTTATTTCCAAGGAATTGTAGTTGTGATTTAATATTTTTAATATACATTTTTGTTCTTATTTTAAGAATGAAGCCATATAAAAATATTCAAGAAATTTTAAAACCATATATAAGAGATTAAATTTTTGCCATTATTGTAAATAATATAATGACAATTCAGCAGAAAATAAAGTATAAATTAATTCAAGAAACCAATTATGCTTTCTGCATAACTACTTGGGATTATCAAAACAGTTAATATTTTACTAATAAAATTTTAAAAATATATTTTTTACTTGTTTGAATACTATTAGCTGTGACTTTTCTCTTTCTATCAAAGAATCTTGAATATTTGCAAATACATATACGTGATGAATAAGAAAGCCAATAGCATTCAATCTAATATGTATTTTTTTTTGTTTGTTTGTTTTAAATTTTAATAGTAAACAATTTTTGATTGGTAAGCATCAATATAATGTTAACAAGTTGAAAAAATATTTGGGTTTTTAAATTTTATACTTATTTAATTATTTAGAATATTATTTTTTGCTTTAATAATAGCTTAACTATGTTTCAAAGGAAATTTTACTGCTTACTTTAAATTTACATACGCAGAATTGCATATGTAAAATAAAAACATTGGTTTTATAATTTACATTTTCATTTACCACTGTCAAACTCCCTCCACTCTCAGCTTTAACGCCATCCATTTCTGATAAATACACTAATGATTATTACTAATCATTTTCGAAACTAGAGATTATTACTAGCACAGATACAAACTTTAAACCACAGTTGAAGATTAATACATCTGATTTTTTAAATTTACACGCACGGATTTATTCACCTTTCTCTGTCCCGTATGTAATATCTTTATAGTTATAATGAACACCTCCCTACTTCTCCATTCTTTTTAAATTCACATAAATAAAGATATAATAAAAGACATGACCCTGAAGATGCATTTCATGCCGAACCAGCACTCATCAGTTGGACCAGGTCACTATCTCTCATATATATATATATATATATATTACATGCAAAGTATTTATCTAGAGTAAATTGTTACATTTTGATTTACCACTGTCAATCTCCCTCCACTCACAGCTTTGACGCCTTCCATTTCAGATAAATACACTAATGATTATTACTATATGAATCAATATTTAAATAATATTCTTAAATTCATTACTTTCACCAAGCTAAAAGATTTGAACTTCGATTTATAAGCGACCATGTGGCAACAAAAATGTCCGATGAAGCAATCTTTTTATCTCTTCATATTTTTTTTTTCATATGTCGTAGCATCAGCCAGGACGCGAACCCACAACCGTCTGCAACCAACTACTTGCTTGCAAGGCAGTTGCGATGACCTCTTGGCTAACAACGCTTGACTTTCTCATCTTATTTGTTCTATTTTATTATAAAAATAGCAACATGATGCTTTGCAAAAGACATCTAGCAAAAGAATTCACAAGTGATTATGTGGAAGCACTCAGGTTTCTGTACATTGTTGGCATTAAAGAAAATATAGAATCAAGTCTCTAGGAAATATAAAATAGGAGAGATTGAGCTCCATCTTCCAATTATTTTACCTTCTACACTTCATGAAATGTAAAGTAGGCAATTCCCACACATTTAGTCAAACTACTTTCATTCCATTTCCAATAATCTAAACTTTCTAAGCAGGTGTTTATTGTTAATCCTAAGCCATTAGTGTAATAATTTGGCAGATAAATTTGGATCAAGTATTTTGCAAACTGTCCAGCATATGTATATTGTTGTTAGGGAGGTATAAATTTTACGGCTTTAATTTTTTTTAAAGATCTGTGACCCTTTCATGAACACCTACAAAGAGGTTGTTGATCAATGGGAGTATTTTTAAGTACTTTGTAAGTGAGAAAAATGTTGAAGGGAGTGATGAAAAATGTTTAGAGTTGTTTGAATTTAAAGGGATTGGATTGAGTGAAGACCAAACCACTAATTGAAGTTATTATTTTTAGGTGCTTTAATGATATCATAATGATTTTTTTTTCCAAAATAGTGTTTGAGATTGTAAATATAAGAATATGAGAAATGATTTAGTAGATCTTACTGTTGGTAAATAGTATGTGATTTTTGCAATAATTATATTGTAATAAGTTGTACTTTAGAATATATTTGAGGAATGATTTATAAAAAGAGGAAATTATTCCTTTGTGTTTTCTTTCAATTTATCTTTTATTGATTTTTACATGACTGAAAAGCGTATGTGAAATGGGAAACCCAAAAACTTGGAGGAGTTTCCTTGAAGAATTTATTCATAGTAACAATGATTTGTATATATTGACCATACATGTGCTTTATTAATATTAAAGAGGTTATATTCTTTAGTATATATTTCTAGTACATGGAGTAAAGTTAATATTTGTTTCTTCATTGTCAATAATACTGTACATCATTTAAATATTGTTACATCATCTATCAATGCTATCAAAATATACTTGATTGTAATTTGGGTATGTACATTTCTGGGAGTTTCTGTTCTACTGCCTTAAAATGTACATTAGTGTATATTGTAAACAATAGTGCACTTAAATTTGACCCTTGTGATATTGATTTTATTGACGTGCATAATGAAGATGTTCTTTCATTTAAGTAATGTGAATTTCTCTGCATAAAAGGTTTGTAAGTAAATATGTTGATGATATATCTAATGATATATTTGTTAATATTTCTATGACCTTATAATTGATACTGAATCAAATATTACTTAAATATGAAGTTGCTTTGCAATTGAACCATATTTTCTGTCAGATTTTACAATGCCAAGTAGATTACAAACAAGAGAGCTGCTTGCCCTGTTGGTGGCCTTTATTAGTGAACTGCATTGTAGAAAGCATGGGCAACAAATACACTTCCATTTTGTAATTTAATACTGTCTTTAGAATATTAATTCTAATGATTCCATTAAAATTGGTTGTACATTATCTAATTTAGATATATTCATTGATTTCTTCATGAAAGGAATTGTAAAAAGTTGGGAACATGTAATGAATATACTGTTGTGAATTTATGTAAGTATATAAACACAAATTTGGGTAAGCCACTTATTCAAGGATAGCATGAGTTAGCCATGCTTGACATATTTAATTTGATATCATTAGTGGAGAATAATTCAACACCTTGGCTTATCAAGGAAATTTGATGTAGACTGAAATACTTCTTTTTTTTTAAAGTTTAATCTTAAAAATATTCATACAGGGGCTCCACCATGTTATTTCCTGAAACCAACTTGCTGTGTTAAAAGTTAATCCAATACCCAGAAAATTATTGTCTTGTCCAGATATGAGGATGTGTTAAGAAAACTTTCCTTTTTGTTGCTAAATAGTTTTGTAATGCCTCACATGTTGCTTTATGTACATTTTTTAGTTTTCTGATCTTTCTGAAAAGTGTCTGCCAAAGCTAAGAGTCTAGTTGGTTGGGGTTATTGTTAAATAATGTGATCTATAATGTGTGATATAACATTAACATAAGCAGTCCATGCTTATACTAAATCCAAATTTACATATTTTAATTTCAAAAGCAAGGATATATTTCTGGGGGAAAAATTCTGGTGGAAGGGACTGTAGAAATACTCTTATTGTTTTACCAAGTAATATTGCTACTTTTCTATTGAATTCATGTTATAATGATACAATGACTGCTAAGTGTTCCATAAAAGGAGCATGGATTAATGATATGTGGATTAAATGATGTAACATAGGAAAATAAAGACTATAATAATGAGTAAAGAGAATCTACTGTTATAAAATAACATGGTATCAAGTGGAAGAAAAAAGTACCACTCATTAATGGAAAAGACAGTTGATGTAATTATTTTGATTCAATCAGGTGATAAGACATGTTGAAGTTACTAATAGCCATGTATTTTATGATGGTGCGAATAATAAATTCAAAGTGAGAATCAATTTATTGATTATGATTGGTCCAGACGAATGTAAACAAATGCCATATTCAATGTGATTGCAAAATGCTGATGAATAATAAGTATGAAATAATTATGATATCTAAATATAAAATTTTCATTGATTTTTGTTTTGCTAAAATAGCATTTGTGTCCCCAAAGGTGAAGTGGAGCTTCTAAAGAATGCAGAAAAGTCATATTTATTAAAGTATATTGCAGTATCAATTTGTAGTCTTTATTAATCTTTGTTTCTAATAATGCAGAAAGTCATATTTATTGAAGTATATTGCAGTATCAATTTGTAGTCTTTATTAATCTTTGTTTCTAATTAAACCTATTACATATGAATAAATAATGCCTCTTCACTGTGTATTTTGGAATATGAGTTAAGATTCCTAATATGAAAAGATCTTATCTTCATTTTCATAATTATTTATTTTAGTATTGTCTTTAAAACTTTAATTTTCTATATCTATATTATTATAAAATGCTGAAAATGCATAATTATTAAAGAGAAAATTAACCTCCAGTAATGCACTATTTTTTAAATATTAATAGAACATTATCAGAGGTTCACTTCCTGTTTAATAATTATATCTATATGTATATATTTTATACTTTGATTATTGATATAAAAGAGAGAGATGACTTTGCTTTATTATAATCTACTGCATCCAAGTATTAAAACAGGCAAAACTTTCCATACAGTAGTGCCACTCGATGCAATACAGAGTAATCACTGGATGCCAGAAGGCTTGTGCATAAAATCCCTATCTAATGCCTGTAATCAATAGATGCCAGAGGGTTTGTGCATAAAATCCCTATCTAATTCCCACTCATCCAACATCCCCAGAGTAGTTTCTAGCTTGCGGCTTTCATCAGTGAGGATATTGGATGAGAAGTCACTAGATAGGGATTTTATGCACAAGCCTTCTGGCATCTATTGATTACTCTGGATTGTACTGAGTAACACTACTGTATGGAGAGTTTTGCCTATTTTAATAACAGTTATGAGCAACCATAAGAAATGGTGATCATGTGATGCATCCAAGTACCATGTTACATTCTTTTTTTTTTTACAGAGATATTGTTATCAAAATTATATGAAAAATCTACACCCTCGTTATTAAAGGCAATGTGCTTTGTCCTTCTGTTTTGTTCTCTGCCTAATAATAGATCAATTTCACTATCATCTTGAATGATTATCTTTATCCACCACACTCTTTTTTGGTTGGTTACCTGAGTTTTTTAAGTATTTCATTTAAATCAGGGACTATTGGGAGAGTATTTGTTGTTAAATTTTCCACAAGGTCAGGAGTTGTTTTATTCATAGATGGAGTATTAACTAATTTTTTATAATGAGTTGTTATTGTTTGTATATTATCTAAGAGCTTGCTTTTGTTAATTTTATTTTTTAACTGACTTCTCTATTTATGCATTCACTAAAATCTAATGTTTTTTAGGATTTTTATTTATTTGATGTAATGAACCTTTGGCACAGGTGAATCTTGCTTTGAGATTTACTAGTTATATTCATTTTTAGATTATATCTCAGACATTAATATGTGGGTGTTTCCAACATTCTACACTGCTGACATTGTTTGTAAGAAAAATCTCTATAGGTCTTCTTTGGGTACACTGGAATCATTGTGGTTTAAGATCCTGAATATTTATCAGCAATTTGTGTTGATATATCATATAAAACAGGCAAAACTCACTATACGTATTGCCACACACAACAAGCTAGAGTAATCAATGGATGCCAGAAGGCTTGTGCATAAAATCTTCATCTAGTGCTTACTCATCCAATATCCCCAGACTAGTTTCTGGCTTGTGGCCTTTGTAAGTGAGAAGCCTTGGATCTGAGAGCACTGCACCTAGATCTTAGGATCTAATGCACAAGCCTTCTGGAATCCATTGATTACTCTAGCTTGCTGTGTGTGGCAATACGTATAGTGAGTTTTACCTGTTTTAACAACAATTATACCCAAGCATAAGAGGTGGTGGTCATGTGATGTTTATTGGATATATCATATAGATTAATGAATTTATGAAGTTTTTCATCTTGAATTCAAAGCTGTTACTAAAAGCTAGCAATGATGTATTTTTAACAAATTTGGCTTCAAGTTGGTTAACCAAATCAAATGGCAACATTAATTTTTTGAAATTACTTTTAGAATAATGTATGTAAATGTTTTAATTAGTCCTATAATAATATTATTCCAGTATTAATCAATTACAATCAATGCATAATTTCTGAGTTTTATTACATTGTATTTGAATTTATTTTTTTGTTCCTCATGAGATATCTTCGATTACTATGATTTACAATTCTGAGTACAATTTGCCATAAATTATATTTTGATAGCATTTTATATAGTAGCTTTTGACAAATCTGTATAAGGATTAATGGAGGTCTAAATCTTTTAAAAGTTTTTAGAAAGATCTCTCAGTATAAAATAAAAAATAGAATCGTATATCACATGACCCCATTCTTTTAAGCTTGCAAGATATAAACAAAGAGCTTTGCTAATTGCTCAACAAGCTTTGAGATAAATGCTTAGCAAGAAAAAAACATTTAAAATATCTCTATTCTGAAAACCAACCCCCATCCCCTGACCATGGTTTCATGCTATTGGCATTCCTCAGAGGAGTGCTAGGATAGCTTCAGATACTAGATCTAAAAACACCAACCCAAAGCCAGAATTTATTTAAGAATTGACTATTGAGTAGAAAATCTGAAGTTTTCAGACACCTATATGTCTTCAAACCCAGCTATCTAACTCAAATACCTATATGGGGCTGAGAGATCTTCAGCCAAATCATATATTAGAAGTCTTAGCAATATAAAATTGCTTAAGGCTAAAAAGCAAAGACTATAAATAGTCAATAAAAAATAGAATCATATATCACATGACTCCACTTCTTTTTCTATTAAGCTTGCAAGATATAAACAAAGAGCTTTGAGATAAATGCTTAGCAAGAGAAAGCATTTATAATATCTGTATTTTGAAAACCAACTCCCATCATGTGATATATGATTCTATTTTTTATTTTTTATTGACTGTTTATAGTCTTTGCTTTTTAGCCTTAAGCAATTTTATATTGCTAAGACTTCTAATATATGGTTTGGCTGAAGATCTCTCAGCCCCATATAGCTATTTGAGTTAGATAGCTGGGTTTTAAGACATATAGGTGTCTGAAAACTTCAGATTTTCTACTCAATAGTCAACTCTTAGATAAATGCTGGCTTTTGGGTTGATATTTTTAGATCTAGTATCTGAAGCCACCCTAGCGCCTCTCTGAGGAATGACAAAAGCATGAAACCATGGTCAGGGGATGGGGGTTGGTTTTCAGAATAGAGATATTTTAAATGCTTTCTCTTGCTAAGCATTTATCTCAAAGCTTGTTGAGCAATTAGCAAAGCTCTTTGTTTATCTCTCAGTATGTTTGAATTGATTCATTCCATGATTTTTTTTTATATTGCTTGGTAGACTAAATATCAAGTAGATTATCTGTTTTAAATACCAAATTCAATGCATTTAAGGCAATATTTTGTATGTCTCTTAAAATAGATTTATGAAATTTGTGCATCACTGAAGAGTTATTATTTTTTAAATATTATTATTAGAATTTAATAAGACTTTAGTTTATGAATGATTTCTTTGTTATTACATTTGTAATGTTCGTCTCTATTATGCATTTAGAATTGTTATTACATTTGTAATGTTCGTCTCTATTATGGATTTAGAATTAACTTTAAACAATTGAGAATTTTTTTTGCTACAATATAATTTTCAACTGACAAGAACACAAATTAATGTAATATTTTCTACAACACACACAATATTAATATCTACTACTGCATTTCTACAACACACACAATATTAATATCTACTACTGCAATTCTTTCAAATGAATGTCAAAGTATGTATTTAATGATATTTCAACCATAAAATAGTTTCACTAGTGTCTTTACTAAATACTTTATTTTTGCTATTGTACCCATAGATTTAGCAGTTATTAATTATATAGTTCACAGTTGCGTTTACTCACATTTATATATAATTGATGTTAATATATTCAATTTATTAAACAATAAAACACTGACCATGGGTCTTCTTGAATTTGTTGACGAAATTAATTTTATACTTTATTCTTTGTTACCAGCAGCTCTCCTCTTTTAAATAAATGGCCTCTCAAAAGAACTTTTAAATATATTCAAATAACATTTAATAAATTTAAATAATTAAATGCAAAATAGCTATCAAGTATAAATAAAGACCATATGTAATAAAATCGAAAGAGCTATGATTATGGTATAATTTATTGAATGCATGCTAAGCATGAATAAAAGCTAAAATTTATAAACATATATCTACATCTTCTATGTAAAATATCTAAGCATTTACATAGTTAATATTATAGTCTTTATATACCACAAACCAATACTACACTTGTTGAAATTAAATGCATGATGTATGAAGATTATTTTTTACAGTTTAATTCATATTATCTATGTTAGATTTGGATAATGTGTATTTAGTTTGAGATTTAGTATTGCTGAAGCAATAAATAAAATTTTCATTTATGTTTGAAGACTTAATACAGTTCTTCACCTCTGAAACCATACAGAGTATGATCCTGATGTTTTAGGGCATAGACAACATCCATAACAGTTACTGTCTTTTGTTTAGCATGCTCGGTATAAGTTACAGCATCATGAATCACATTCTCGAGAAATACTTTCAATACTCGAGTTTCAAACAGGAGATATGTTTTACATCATCATGGTGAGCAAGATGATGATACCTTGAATATTATTACACAAAACTTTATGATGATGCTTAGCACCACCTTTTCCTAAACCTTTACCTGCTTTGCCATGACCAGTCATAATGATACTATAGTTCATTTATATATATGATAGTATTACTAACAAAATGGAATTAATATATATATATATAGCTAAAAGATATAACCATAGATAGAAAATTGTGAATAAATTATGAACTCAAATTTAAAGATATATTTTTATTTTATATTTTTATGTGCATCTAAAAGTAAGAGTGGAAAAAAAAAACAATTGGAAAATAAATCACCAACTTTACAATTAATATCTATTCTACAAATGATACTATTCTTAATATTTGAGAAAAAAGCTCTGAGGAAAGTGCTTGTTACTGCACTGAAACATCAGCTACTTAGCTATTATATTTTTATTACACAGAAGCTCCCAGAAGTAATATAATGAATTCATAATTTATCCATGAGAATATTAGAATTAATATATATATTGGTGATTGTTACTGAAATTGTCTAAGACTGACTTTATTGATTATGTATATATATATGCATGTGTGTGTGATCATGTATATATATATATATTGTATAAGATGGAGTGTATGCCTGTAGGGAATTTGAAAGTCTGAGTTCAAATCCCTTCTAATTACATTAAGTTCAATATAGACAATATACTTGTATTTAAATATTACATGTATATAATATTTTATAAAAAATGTTTCTATTTCACTTGAGGAGTAAAGCATTTAAAACCAAAAAATAAGTTTTAAAAAATAAGTGACACTACTGTATGGAGAGTTTTTCCTGTTTTAATAACAGTTATAAGCAAGCAAAAGAAATGGTGACCATATGATGTTTAGTGGTTTAAATAAGTTTTTTCTTGGCCTATAGTTTAAGTTAATATATTTCGCTTGAAATAAAAATAGTGGGAGTCAATAAATTAATTAATTAAATCACTAGTTTTAAAAATGAAGACTGGATTAATTAATTTATGAATTCCCCTGCCTTTATTTTATAACCCCCCCCCTGAGAAAAAATATGTTTGAAGAGCTTTTAATGATTGTTTCAAATTAAATTACTGCATTGTTTATAAAATATTTTTAATATTTATTATTTTTTAATTTTTAGTTATCAGATATTTTTCAATAGATTTCTTATAATTATTTATATTCAAATTTATCAATTTACAATGTAAAAATTGTCACTATATTTCTAGTTTTTAAAATAAAATATACACACATTAAAAACCATTTACAATATTTTTTTGTTTGTGAAAGCAATATCTAAAAATAAAAACAAATTTTTTATTTATACAATCAACAGAAATTATGATTTCATTCTTCTTTTTTTTTTTCTATTATAATTTACTATGAATGGCTTTTAGTGAATATTCAATATAAGCATATTTAAAAATATATCAACTGCCACCTATTGGACATCACTGAAAACTTACTGAATTGATATATGAGTTTTGAAATTCAGTATGCCAACACTGTTATATTGTATATCTGCCTGAATAATCCACAAGTATTTCAGTGTCATATTTCATTATCACTGATACTTAATATGCAAACAATGTTCTTATATTTCTAATTTTTAAAATGAATATTTCAGGCATGAAAAATTATTTACAATTTTTTTTTGTTTGTGTAGGCAATATTTTAAAAAAGTAAGTTTTAATTAAACAATTAAGATCTCATTAATAATTTTTACTAGTCACTCATTAGATTAGAGATTATCCAATAATGAATAATTTTTCTGTAGTGTAATTTTCACTATATCACACATGCAAGTTCCCGGCCAGTTTCTATTCACTTTTAAACCTTGTGAAGAGATGTAATCATAAACATGTGACCAAAGATTTGTGTGGGGAAATGTGTGAGAGTGGTATAGTGAAAATTACACAACAAAAAAATTATTAATTAAATTTTTTTTCTTTGACCTTCTTTTTATTTTAATTAACTATTAAAGATTTTAGTTAATATTTTATGAAAGTGTATATTTTTTGAAAAATTTACTGTCATTTACTGCACATCACTAAAAACTTACCAAACCAATATCATGCATTTTGAAATTCATCCTACTAACACTATTATACTAAACAGACAGACAACTCGGAAAGATTTTGGTGTTCTATTACATTATCACCAATTCCTAATAATTGTACAAAATTGAAAGGAAATCTATTTGACAAAAATATATTAAAAATTGGTTACAAGATTTGACATGAACAAACAAATAAAAACATTAAAAAAACTATATTTCTGTCTTTATTATATATAAAGAAAATGAAAAGTAATAAAAGCATATTTACTATGAAATAATGATAGTTTCTAACTCAAGAATTAAAATGTATTCTAGATACAAGCACAAACTTCAGAATTAGAATGGTTTATTTTAAAAATCAAGCTGTTATATATATACTGTAATAGCCATTTTACCAGTTAACCACCAACTGGAGACTGCATAAATCTTAGCTCAATCTTTATTTTAAAAAATAATAATTAATCAATATGCCAAACAACTTTCATATGAATAATGTCTATTACTACATTATTGCATGTGAACATTATTTCTAACGAATCTCAGGATTTATACAGGAATTCTAAATTGTGTATGCTAATAAATATATTTTAACTCTTTTAAATGTTATGCGTGTGGCTAACATAATATCATAATCAACAAAGTAATACTTTACTCTATATATTATTTCTCAGGGCTTTTAACATCTTAAAGACTCTTATGCATTTTATATAGTAAAACTTCTTAGAATATGGCTGAACATAAATGGGCATTTTTAGCATATAAATAAAGCTATGAAAATAAGGCGAATGATATCTCACAAAAGATTTAACATAAATAGTATTTAATTAATTTATTTTAAAGTATAATATAAATTAGATGACTAAATGACACTTATGGGATCACATTATTGGTTTAAAGTGATGATGATGATGATAAATAAACACAAGATCATTATTTTAAAACAACAATTAAATTATTTTATTAAAACAAAATAAGAATGCATAAATACGGAATAACTAAGTATAAAATAACTATATTAATATCTCTAATAATGTTCTCTATATAAGAGTTTAGTTATAAGGGCTGTTATAAAAAGAAAAGATCGCAAGTAGATGGAATGATGTGTAACTCTGTGAGTTACTCATGCATATACAGATTAATAAAAAACTTTGCCAATAAATATGATTTTAGATATATCATTATTTTAAAATCTAAAATAAAATAAGAAATTTCTCTACATCTTATAAATCCCAGTATTTCCCCATTAACATTATATTAAAATGGTATCGTTTATTTTATCATCTCATCTAGGAAAACATTTGCCTCTCTTTAAATAAGTATAATATCAACATAGCCCATTTATACAGCATTAAGATCCTAAATGATAATTCTATTTGACCTATAGCCATGGACTAACTCATTATTTCTTATATTTAGTATTATTACTGCAAGTATATTCAAAAATATTATTTATTCATTTATATAACCACAAGTTTACTATAATATTATTAATATTACTTAAGTGCATGAGAAACAAAGAATGAGGTATATAAGACAAGAGCAGCTCACAATCAGTAAGAGAATTTAAGAGTACTATTATCTAATAATAATAATAATAATAGAACAACATATCTTTAATGTGATAAGCTGAAACATCTTATTAATTTAAATACTGAAACCATACTGCCTGGTCTTCTTAATAACTGACTGAATGTTATTCAATCCTAACACATGCAATTAAAACATTACACAAGAGAAAAACATAGTAAAAAAAATAAATAAATTACACAACCATCATTATCCATGAAAGTTTATAAATAACTTAATCCACAAACTTGATGGTCACATTTTTTTATAGGTTCCATGAATTAACTTCCTTTTCACAAATATAATCATTATTTTATTACTTTCAAATTTCAACGTTATAACTTATGATGAATTCCTTATTAATAGTTTCCAAGATATTATTGATCGCAAGATAAAATGCTATTTATGACACAGCATTTTTATATTAAGAGCAGTAACAATGTTGTTTATAACAATATTTTTTAAATCCATTACAGAGGTAATTAGGTCATAGATTCCTAAGGCAATTAAAGTTCCTTTCAATGGTACTTAACATTAGTCACTTTTTAATCTTTGAAACTCCCAAATACAGATATATCCTAAAAATTGCTTAAGATAATTTCACATTCTCTGTTTGAATTAGTCCGTGTTTCAATATTTAATATCTTTGCATCTTATAGTTTAAAAAATATCTTTTTGAATTAGCTGTTTTGAGAGGCAAATTTTAAATGTTTATTCATAGGGGGCATAACTGAAACTTTCTTAATGTTTGAGGTGATTTGATATTTGATATTTATTTCAGATATCTGTATGCACTGGAAATATTTTCATATATAAATATTTGTTAACTACAGGTAAATAAACCACTAAACATCACATGATCACCATTTCTTATGTTAGCACATAACTGTTATTTAAACAGGCAAAACTCTCCATACAGTAGTGCCACTCAGTACCAACCAGAGTAATCAATGGATGTCAGAAGGTTTGTGAATAAAATCTCCATCTAGTGCCTACTCATCCATTATCCTCAGACTAGTTTCTGGCTTGTGACCTTCGTCAGTGAGGAGTTTTGGATCTGAGAGAACTGCACCTAGACCTTAGTATCTAATGCAACCCTCCAGCAGCCACCTTTTATCTCTACTTAACTACAAAACTATGAGAATAAAATTGAGAACAATAATATTATCAATCTAAGCTCCATAGATTATATATTCATATGGGTCTGAACTCAGTTCAGTACCCATACATTTTGGTGTCTTTGGCTCTTTAACAACCATAGCTACCACTATCCTATTAGGCAGGATTAGTGTTAAACCACTAAACATCACATGATCACCATTTCTTATGTTAGCACATAACTGTTATTAAAACAGGCAAACTCTCCATACAGTAGTGCCACTCAGTGCCAACCAGAGTAATCAATAATGTACTAAGTAAATACAAAGATAAAGTATCTAATATCCTGTTATATATAATTCGATAGAGAGACAATACTTTAAGGCTAGATATTCATATAAACATGATAAACAAATTAAGTTTGGAAAATAAAAACAAAATAAATCCTCTGATTAGTTAAATTAAAAGTGGATAAAGGTTGATCTAGATTCCACTAAGGTATAATGACTAGAAAAAAATATCTGATAATTTACAACATTTAGAAAGAAATGTTTTCACAGAAAGTGGAAAAAGAAATCAATGGCAGTAATTAAACTTTGATAGGGTTCTCACATCAATAGTAATATCAAATTATGCCACATCGTTATGGTATTAGTTAAAATATAAATGGAAATGCTACAATAAATTAAGATGCCAATGCAAAAAAAAAAAAAAAAGACAATCTCCTTAGAAATGCAAGGTTCACATATAAAATTGTAATAACGCAAATTTTAGTGTAAGGAAACATTTAAATGTGTGAAATATTAAATAAACTGAATTTTACAAAATAATTTCATTATCTAAAAAAAAAATTCCCAGCACTAAATAATGTTAATAACTAATTAAAATGTTTTGATGGTTTATATATCAATAATGGTAATTAAAATATTTATGGAATAGATTAAAATATTGGGGATAAAAGAGAAATTATTCCAAAATAAATTTTGATATCTAGGAAAAATAGTTTAATTCAATGAGGAATACAACTAACTTAAAATTCAGGACTATACTATTTTTATTTCATCACTGCTATGCCAATCAATGTAAGCTTTACTTACTATTAGGTGTCACATGATAGTGCTTATTAAATTATATCCAATATCTCCAGACTAGATTTTAGCTTAGGTCTTTCATCAGGAAGGGGCATTGAATCTCAGAATAGTGGCATAGCAATAGTGAAAAAAAATAGCATGCTTCTGAACAGCAGTATTGTAAACTTGAAATATTTTAGAGCCATGTAACATTAAAGTATTATTTTTATATCTTCTCCTTTACTTTTTTTGCATTCCTTCATATATTTATATATTATTACTTATAATCAATCTCCACATATACACTTTTAATGAAAATTTTTTTATATAATTTCTTTAATTTCCTAACAGTTTCGATTGTCCTGCAGTCTTCATCAGAATGCATAATTTTCCTTTTCCTTTTAAATTTGTAAATTTAAGTTTAAAAATTTATAAATTTAAATTTATAAATGTAAAAGGAAGAGGAAGGTTGTGTATGTGCTCTGATGAAGACTGCAGGACAGTCAAAACTGTTAGGAAATTAATGGAATTATATAGAAAAAATTGCATAAAGTGTATATGTGGAGATTGATTATAAGTAATACATTAAAGTATAAAACATAATATCCCAGTATAAGTTATACTTTGATTCACAGACTGATGTCAACTGTAAAATTAAATTTCAAAGAATTGAGAATCCTTGGGTACTGAATTGCAGACAAAAGGTAAAATAGTGGAAGAAGCCATATACATAAGTACAAAACTTTATAATCTCAATTCATGTATTTAAATAAACTTAATTATAATCGTTAAAGTATATGATCTGTAAATGCAAATATTATAATTCAGATATCAAACATTGTATTACTGTTGTTGTTGTAATAATAATAATAATAATAATAATAATAATAATAATAATAATAATAATAATAATAATAATAATAATAATAATAATAATAATAATAATAATAATAATAATAATAATAATAATAATAATAATAATAATAATAATAATAATAATAATAATAATAATAATAATAATAATTATTATTATTATTATTATTATTATTATTAGGAGTAGTTGTGTTTATTCTATTTTTGTTTATACTGTTAAATAAATCTTTTGATTACTAAGACATAGCAAGTGGATATGGATGAATAGATGTGTAAATATGTAACTACATGGATGGATAAGCATACAGTTCACTAAACAAACAGAAAATAACTGTTGGTAATAGTACACAGATAGGTAGTTGAACTCATAGTGAACAGATGAGATAATAAGGCAGTTAAATGAGTAGATAGATAGATAGGTAGGTAAATAAACAGGTAGATATATAGGTAGGTAGATGGATAGATGGATGATAGATAGATAGATGATATAAAATAAATAGGTAGTTAAGTATGTAGGTAGGTTTGTAGGTATGTAGGTAGGTGTGTACATAGATAGATAAATGTCTGGATGAATATTTAGATAGATGGGTATTAAGAGTGTAAGTAGATGATAGATGTTTAGACAAATAGATAAATAAATAAAATACATAGGCACAGATAGAATGATTAATTGATAGCTATCTGAATAAATAAATAGATTAGATAGAGAGATAGATAAATAGTTCTATTTACAATCAGTTTATATTATTGTAATTATGATTTTATAAGGTTATCTAATTCAATCCTGCAATATTTATTATCCAAAAAAAATGACAAACCAAAAAATTAAAAGCTTTTTCAAACTTTATTTAAAAATAAATTTTAAGAGGGCAAATTATTTTTTCTTAAGAATAAAATCAATGTTGAGTACAATTATCATTATTAAAATAAAATATGTGGAAATTATTATATGTTACATTTACAAATATAGGTATTATATAGGGGTTTGAACTCAGACTTTCACATGACCCTCAACCATCCATGCTATCTCATACTGCTGATACACTTGATCATACATGTCAAAAAGATAAATAATCACCAATATACATATTTCGTGCTAAACCAACACTCGTCAGTTGGCCCAGATTATCATCTCCACACATATATACAATCAAAGCTCAGCTTATATTAAGATAGCCAATCTTCATAATTTAATGGACAGGCTTCAAACCACTACACCCCACAACTCTTTAGCTGTCCATTTCATTGAAAGTCTGATGTGGAATGCTCAAAGCCCACCTTAGTGCCAATCTTCTCATCCTAACCATGTTGACCACAAGTCACTCTGACCCACATACATATATGAAAGTTGGGCAGACCATACAGCACTTTATTTTGGAAATATGATTTTTTTCTTTATAGTACAGGTTTTTTTCATACCTGCACTTATATATGTAATATATAGGGTTTGAACTCAGACTTTTACATGACCCTCAACCATGCATGCTATCTCATACTGCTGGTACACTTGATCACACACATGTCAAAAAGATAAATAATCACCAATATACGTATTTCATGCTAAACCAACACTCCTCAGTTGGTCCAGATTATCATCTCCACACATATATACAATCAAAGCACAGCTTATATTAAGATAGCCAATTTTTATACTTTAATGGAAAGGCTTCAAACCACTCCACCCACAACTCTTCAGCTGTCCATTAAATTGAAAATCTGATGATGGAATGCTCAATGGTTAGCAGTATGAGATAGCATGGATAGTTGAGACTTATGTGAATGTCTGAGTTCAAACCCCTTTATATTACATATATAAGTGCAGGTATGAAAAGAAGCCTGTACTGTAGAAAAAAAACAAATTCAAATATCGGTATTATAGTTTTAGAAAATTATTAAGGTCTATCATATACAACACTATATTCAAAAATTCTGATATCTTAAATAGAAATATGTATTATCGAGTCTGATTGAATAAGTAAGTCACTAACAGCAAACGTAATTCATTTGAATAAAAATAAGACAGGGACAGTACTTCATAAATTTTTATCATTGAAATTCTAACAAGTTTAACAAGTCCATAAATAAATTGTTTATCAAATAAATAATACTGATGATATAAAACTACTCATGGAACAACTGAGTTTGAAAACATTACTATAATAACACATAAGTTAGATTATCAAATAATTATTTAAAAGAACTTGCAAATAATGTCCCCTTTATATCAATCCCATCCATTTTTCAAATAAAAAATGATTTGACAAATAGATTGGCAATAGTAGGTGTCATTTGCAAATTCATTTAGGTATTATTACTTGAGCGTCTGGTTTGAATTACCATAATAATGTTTTTAGACTTAGTTGTTTCATAGATACATTTTTATTTATATCACTGTTGTATAATATCTAGAGTTGATTTATGCAATAGCTCATTTGTTTTCAAAATTATTCCATAAACAGAACTTGTTGTTTAGCAGATTTAGCTTTATGCTTGGTACATAATGTTGTAAATATTACTTCTCAAACATTGAATTGACCTGGTTATATTAAACTATGGTGATTAATCTGTTTTAGTTTGTTGTGAAAAATGAACATTTGAAAAACATCGAATAATTCATCATTCAGACAATTATGTAATTTTCAAGCAGTGAATAAAACAAAAACACCAAAGACACCAAAATGTATGGGTACTGAACTGAGTTTAGACCTATACAACTATATAAGCTAATGAGCTTGAATTTGTGGTCTATAATATTGCCTGCCCTGAAAAACCTTGTAAATCATCAAATAATGGTGAGACCAGGACTTCTCTGTCCACTAGGCTATCCCAACACAACTACTCCAATAATAAAGCACTGGTAGACACTTCTTCTAGTTCAGTTTTTGTGACAGCACCGCACTTCAGCCGGTCATGATTGCCAATCTAGAGATCCAGTGGTGGTTTGCAGAGAATGTCACGATCTCAAAAGGAAGATAAAAGAGGCTTACAAGAGGCTTACTTTATCACTAGAGATAGTGACACCTTAAATAGAAAAATTCTTGCTACAAAATATCCAGGAAATGGAATATGTAACTATTGCATTAACAAATTTACATCATCCTTAATCAATTTCTTGTCTATTTACAAAATGGTTATGAATATGAGGGCTTTGATCCTTGAAAGCACTTAGACACTTAATTAAATATATATATACATATATAAATAAAAATAAATATACATTTCTTTATTTGTCTTCAGCTTTGTGTGCTTGTGCGTGTTAGCGCATTTTATATTTTGCACTTTAGAATAATTAGCCACAAAGTTTAAACTGTTTGGTCATTTCAATTTTATTCTCGTAAATTTTGTAGTTAATTAGAGATAAAAGGTGGCTGCTGGAGGGTTGTATTAGATCCTAGGATCTAGATGCAGTGCTCTCCGATCCAAGGCTCCACACTGACAAAAGCCACAAACTAGAATCTAGCCTGAGGATATTGGATAAGTAGGCACTAGATAGGAATTTTATGCACAAGCCTTTTGGCATCCATTGATTACACTGGCTTGCACTGAGTGGCACTACTATATGGAGAGTTTTGCCTGTTTTAATAACAGTTATGAGCAAGCATAAGAAATGGTGATCATGTGATATTTAGTGGTTTTATTTTATTTCAAATGATTACAATACAAATAATTATTATTCAATAGATATAATAATTAAGGTACAAGTATAATAGCCTTTGAATAACCTATTACAGTATAAATGTCTCTTCAGCAGCTAAACAATGAAGGAGAAACTCATCTAATGCTGGGTGGTAGACATTTATAGTTATTTTCTTGGTGTATCCCTTATCTAAAGCGATGTCTAGATATTTATTTAATTAAGATTTGGATGATAATTTAGATCTTGTCTAATCATGTGTTGTCTTCCTAAACATTTTTTTTCTAATAATCCAAATAAAATTTCTAAATATTACTTGGTCTAGATCTGAATAGATCATTAAGCACAGCAGGATGAAAATCTAACTACTACGCTATGAGACTCTTTTTAAGTCTAATAATTATCTGAAATAAGATAATTTATTAATTAACATTACCAGCTCCATATCTCAAGGTCTCTTGTTTTTTGTGAAAAGTACTGGAAAGAAATGTAAACACTTAATGATATGCAAATGTATTAGCAAATAGATTTTTTACATATATATAAGTAATTTTTTAGTAAATGTATATTCTAATTAAATAAATAAATTAACTTTCAATTTGTTTCCAATTTGCAATTTTATAAATGAAACTAATAAATGTAGATAAGTTTTTATAATTCCCCAACTGATTTGAAATAAAGTCAATTAAGAGCTAATTAAGAAAAGTAAAGCTGCTTCATTAAACATTCAAATAAATTTTAATTAAATAAAAAAAAAATAATTACAAAAAATTGACTTAGTGAACTCTAAAAAATTCCTAAATAAAAATCACAATTAACATATTTAAAATTAATAAAATATTAAGTTTTCATTTTAGCATCTATTAATTTTTTATTTTCTCATTATATATGTTTGTAAATGAATATATAAAGATATAAAGACATTTGAGGGTTTTTTTACGTGAAATGTTAATTATTTTTAAATATTATAAAATAATTTAAATATTAGTTGACATTTTAAATTTTGATGTAATAACAATATTTTATCACATATAAACAACTATTAATATTTTAATGTTTGCTTGCAATTACGACATTTTGATCGTATTGCAGTAATTATTTTCAAAAAATAAAATTATTGCTTTTTAATGAGATTTTTTTATTTGTTATATTTTAAATTAATTTTATATTTAAAAATATTTGACATATATATATTCAAAAATATATAATTGAGAATAAACTCCTTTAGGTAAATGACTACTAACCTATATATAGCTAAGTTCTAATATAAACTTAAAACTATGATTATGCAAATTTGAGCATAAGCCAAAAAATAATGTCATTTAGCAACTAAGTAGTAAAAAATCTCTAACTAAAAGTAGTCATTTAGTCAATGATGAAATGTTTTCAGGCAAACCACAATTATGATAAAATAAGATGATAAGTTATATCAGACATATGGCTAAAAAATTGCACAACTGGTAAAGATGCCGAATGATGTGAGTTAATGATAATATGTCTATGTAGAAATGTAAACATATTTATTTACGTGATTTACAAATCTTGATTAATTTTAAATATTTTTTATTCTTTGTTTCTAAAAAGACTTAGTCTTACAAATTCACAGATAAATAAATCCGTCAAAAAAACCTCCCATATAATTATCTCATCTACAGTCAGAAAGCAATGGATATTATATGGAGCGGGGTGTTTTTATAATGAATAATACTTAAATATTTAAATACTTAAATGCTTTAATCAGGCTTTAACCTGTGTTAAATGCACTTTAAAATTTGTAATAATCAAGCACATTTTTCCGACAGAGGGACCTTCCAGCCACAACACAAGATAATGAATTTTATAAAGATAAGAGCGGCCATCTTATCTTTGACCTAAATGTCCATTTATATAGACGAATCTGAAGTATCTTGATTTGGAAGCATGAAGTTGTTGTTTTCTCCATTGTTTAAGTTCACTATTTCCTTTACAAATTAACATACGCGAATACGCGAAATCTTGAGATTTACTGCAAGTTGTATTACGATCTTAATGCTGGAAATTCTATAAACTGTTGAAGAGTAGTAATTAATTTATTGAGAATACACAAAGCATATGTAAATACTTTAAACATGATTTAACCTGTGTTCAATGCACTTTAAAATTTGTAATAATCAAGCACATTTTGCCAACAGAAGGATCTTCCAAACCATGACACAAGATAACGAATTTCATAAAGATAAGAGTGGCCATCTTATCTTTGATTTAAATGTTCACTTATATAGGCGAACTGAAGCATCTTGATTTGAAAGCCTGAAGTTGTTACTTTCTTCACTATTTAAGTCCACTATTTTCTTTACAAATTATTATAGGCGAAATCTTGTGATTTACAGCAAGTTAATATTACGATCTTAATTTGGAAATTCTATAAACTGTTGAAGAGTAGTAATTAATTTATTGAGTGCACAGAAAGCATATGTAAATACTTTAAACAGGTTTTAACTTGTCTTCAATGTGCTTTAAAATTCATAATAATCAAGCACATTTTGCCAACAGAGTGACCTTCCAAACAAAATCAAGCTGCTTTAGATTGGCCTATGTAAGTGGACATTTAGGTCAAAGATAAGATGGCCACTCTTATCTTTATAAAAGTTTGCTATCTTGTGCCATGGTTTGGAAGGTCCCTTTGTCGGCAAAATGTGCTTGATTATTATGAATTTTAAAGCGCATTGAACACAGCCTAAAGCCTGTTTAAAGTATTTACATTTGCTTTCTGTGCACTCAATAAGTTAATTACTACTCTTTAAATATTTAAAGTAAAACATAATTATTTAATTTTTTTTTACATGCACACACACATACATGCATATACATAAACATGTCAAGGTTTGTTTACTATACATTCATCATCTATTAAATATTATAAAATATAAATTACAAATAGATGAAAAAATGAGATCCATTTCCCAACTATTTATTTACATTTCTTCCAATGTGTAAGCTTGTGGTTAAGACCTGTAGAGGTCCCTACCTTCGCATTTTCAACCGCACATGCTTTAGGTTTAATGTCTTAATAAATATTAATTATAAATAAACTATAATTGAGACACCAAACAATAGGAGTGAATACATAAATTTGCCTAGATCATTGTAATGGAAACGTTTACAAACTTTCAATTTTTAATTTCGTTAGTAAATTTGCTATACACATACAAGTATAATAAATATAAATACAAACCCATTAATATAATATCCTGTTTTCTAAACACAATAGTCAAATTATCATTGAAAAGCTATGCTTATTAAAATTTACTAGTACTTTGTTGTGTACCATTACAAATTAACAATTTTATCAGTGCTTATACTCTAACTAAGAAAGTTCAAAGATATAATTCCTACATTTATCACTGGACATTATTAGTGAGTCATCATCAGAAAATACTTTATTTTGCAGATTATAAAGCACATATAAATTTCTACAATATATACTAATTCAGTATTATTTAAAATAATGGTAGCAGTTCTTTTGTTTAGAATTTTGCTTAACACATAAATTATTATTAATGATATTTTGTTGTAAAAAAAGGCTTTGAAGAAACTTAAATTTATTTACTATCAAAACAATAATATGTGTTATATCATACATAGCTAGAAATAAATTCTAAAATATCTTATATATTATATCATACATGAGTAGAAGTCAATATTTATATACATAAATTTAAATAAACTATTATACTATACAGGCTTAAAGCTGCATATATATATATATATATATATATATATATATATATATATATATATATATATATATTGTGCCCTTTTCTATAGGTCAGTAATAGTTTATAACAGTCAATTACTAAAAATTTTAAATTTAGAATATGTTCTTTTTATATGGTAATTGTATTAATTCAATTATGTCTTTAAAGTACAATTTGAAGCTAAAGAAAATACATAGTATATAAAATTATAGCGAATTATTTAAAAGTAGTTATGTAAAGCTTAAAATATTGTTTCATATGGTTGTAAAAGCTGGCCATATTAAATAACACAGCTATAAATATTAAAAGTATATTTAATAAATTTGATTTTAGTAGTTTAAAACTTGTAGTAATAAATGTTATATTTTAAATTTATAAAGTCATATTTAATAAGCAAAAATTAATATCATATATTTTAAAAATAAACTTTATGATGGTGAGAATTGTATTTAATTCTATATTTTCTAAATTGTTCTTCCAAATTTTATAATTATATTATTAAATATAATAAGTGTAGCAATTTTATAAATCTAGGCAGAGAAATAGATTAAAAATCGTCTGTCAAAGTTATTAATCATGTGACTTTTAATGTATACTCTCACACACACGCTTGTTTGAAATAATAACCAAGTTTAAAATATTTTAAAAGTTATATTATAGAATTGGATAGAATTATTGCCTATCATAAAAGTAAATAGTATTAAACATTAAGTTAACTATCGTATAACATAATGTAATAAAGAGGAATACATTCATAATATAAAAATTAAATATTTTATTTAAATAAAAATAGATAAATTGAATATTAAGAAATGGAATAAGTTATTAAATGTTATTTTAAAAGTTATTTTAAAAGATTAAAATAATTTAAATAAAGTTATAATGGAATTAAAAGTGGTATTTTAAATAATATTTTAGGTTCATTACGTCACGATTTCTAATTTTGAAATTTAATTCTGCTATAAATTGAAAATATGTAAATTTGTTCTCAAGTTAAAGTAAGAATCAACCAATCAAATGAGGTATTCTTACAGACTATAAATATGAATTGCACGGGGGTATAGGGGAAGATTAATAATATATTGAAACAAGAGAAAGGTAAATTATAGCTATCAAAGAGATAGTATTTAAAATTATTATTTTAGTCAATTTTAGCGCTCTCTCATAATTTATTTGAAAAAAAAAAACTAATTGATAATTTTTAAAAGTAACTTGCAAAAAAAAAGAGTGTAAACTAAAAAATATTTTAATAATTTCGTTTAACATGCTTTGTTAAATTTTTAAAGTTCCTTTATCAGTCGTATTTTATCTAAAAATTTAACCTAAACTTCGCAATAAAAAATGGATATACTACGAAATAAAATGGATATAAATTGTAATACTGTAAAAATATGTGAAATATTTATTGATACAGCTTTATTAATATTTCACTGAAGAACTGTTCTGGTACATAAAAACCACAGCTCGGACATTATATGGAGTCTAAAAAATGTATTGAAATGTATTATTTATAAGTTTATCTAAGATTTATTTTAAAATGGTGATAAGACAGTTATGTCTCATGAATTATTTTATAGAATATTATGTTCAAAGGAGTAAAGTGTTATATGCTTTCTGAAGGTGGCATTTTTTTAAAAGTGTTTTCAAGAATTAAAGAAAGAGCCCAGAAAAATATGTAACAGAAGCGTTTTTGATATTAAAATATCCATTCTTAGAATTATTTAAAAATGTATTTAGAAAAGATTTGTTTAAAAGTACTTGAAGTTTTTTTTTTATTTTAAAAGAGATTTATAAAAAAATACCAAACGAAAGTTTAAATGTATCAAGAAGGAAACATATATAAAAAAGTGAATATATAGTTGAATAAAAGATGGATCCATGGAAATACAAATAGTACTTAAAAGTTTATCGAATATTTTTAAAGTTAAATTAGATGGATTGATGCATCGGATATGCAGAGAATATTGGTAGAGAAGATTAAGAAGCTTCACGGGATTAATTAATATTATCCTCCTAAAAATTAAAACCAAGGATTATTTTCTATAAATTTTACTAAATGGATTAATAATTATTTTTATTTTAAACTTTAATGCGCTTAGAGGAGAACATTTTTAAAAAACTCTAGAGAAAATAATAAACATTTTGGACTTATCAGGAACTATCGTCAAGAAAATATGTAATTATAGTTTTGATTCTTTTTATTTTGTTAACCTAGTTTAAATCTAAATTTTTATATAAGATTAGGAAAAACATAAAAACATTAATTTATTAATATTAAAATTTTATAATATAACAATCTAATAATTTAGCTAAAAATATTTTAATATAAAGTGTATGGGTGTGAATTTTTTTTATATCTGCAATGCTCAAGTGGATAAAGAAAAGCCTACTGAACACGATGACTAGATAAAGGTTATTGGTAATAATAATAACTATTGATAATTTATAGTGTATATATATTTTTTTGTTTTCTTTAGATCATCCATAAATTGGAAGAATGAAGTGTAAAAGTTTTTTACTTATATGTACCGCATTTCATACAACATTTAAAAAAAAACATTATGAGATAGGATTGATTTGAAAATATGCATACGACGATTATTTTTTTTATTAGTAATATAATCCAACATAAAAAATAATTATGTGATTCTTTTAAAATTTTCATGTCATTGGATATTCAAATATTGTCTAAGTAGATTGTATATGATTAGACATATAGAAAAATGAAGTAAGCAGACTTTTCTTGTGGAACCGCTAGATTGTTTAACTATTAATGAATTTTATTTATTGTTTTGTAAATGCAGATAGTTATTTATCGATGTAAGATGTAGAAAAATCTTGAGAAATAATGTTGAGATAGTGGCTTGGAAGTACTTAGTGAACAGGAAACCAAGATGATGTTTTAAGAAATAGGATGTTATAAGGAATGGAAATAATATTTAGTCTTTATGTGAATATCAGCATAGTTAACAAAGCCCTATGACTGATACACATTTTATTTGGACAGTGTTTACATTTCTTTAAATATTTGATGTTCTAATAAAGCTGAAAAAATAGCTTTAACATCGTCCCTGTATTAGAGGATATTAGGCAGGTAAATGTCATACCTCTTCACACTGTGCCATGATTTTGAGATATGTTAAGAGTAATACTCTAGCTTTCTTCCTTAATCCTATGCATCTGTTTTCACTATCTTTATTTCATGTAACTGCATCGTTTAGTAAGATATGTTTAAGAGAAATGATAAATAATTTAGAACTTACGTTATGCTATCGTTTTGTATAAGATTGGTTTATTTGCTTAGAAGGAATAGGACGTTATAACTTAAAATTGAAGATCCAAAGTATCCTAAGGAAAGAAAAGAATCTTAGAATATATTTTGAATTTTATTTCGGAAATGAAATATAATTTTTTTTTAAAATAAAGTATCTAAACAAAGATATTTTCTTTAAAGTGATAATAATTTTAAATGCTTTAGTATTATTTTTTTTTAAAGAGAAAATAAGTATTGCATATTTTAAAATACAATAGTACAAAGTAAATTATGTAGACAATATGCATAGTATATATTTTTTTGTTTTATTGATTAACAGAAATATATTAATGATTACACTTATATCATACTAAAGTAAGGCTTAAAGAAGAATATATTATGATTAGTAAACATTGTGTGATAAATACTAAAATCTAGTACTTAATTTTGGATAATATTTTGTGTAACATCTTTGACTTTGCAAGATGAAATTTTTTTTAATATTTTGAGAAATCCAAACTCATTATAAAATTTCGTTTTCTATAGAATGTTTTTCTAAGTATGAATTTTTAAAATAAGATAGTTTAATAATATTAAGGATAAAATGCTGTTGTTAATAAAATAGATAAAAATATTTGTAATAAGTTAACCATAATGAGAAACCAAATAGTAACATTTTTTTCTAATTTCGTCCTAAATCTAAATAAAGATATAATTGAAATATAAATTATTTTTTTTTATATATCCCTGTAGATCAAACTGTAAAGTAAAAAAGTTAAGGAAATCCACTGTAAATAGTGTAAATAAATTGTTTATTTATTTGTTGTTAGTAATAAACTTTGTTAAATTTTGTTATTTCAAAATTTTTGTGTCCTAGTTATTTATTTCTCCACATCGCTGCATGAAAACATGATATATGCATAATAATCGAAACAAATATATAATTTTGCACAAAAGATAAATAGAGAAGAATTTTAAATATTTTATTGGTATTTATTATAATTAAATAATCATAATCTTACATTATTTTATTGGTCATAAATTAGTTATCACAATATTATATTAAATTATATGCTATCAGTTGCCACACGTATTTTGTTTATCAGATTATCAAATGCTACCATGTATTTATTTATTATATTCATGAAGATAAAAGATTATATAAAATTATTTCATTATTTTATTATGGTAATAAGATTATAGTAAAAAGAAAAGATATCCAGTAGTAATTAAAGAATGAAGAATATTATTATTATTATTTATTATTATTAGGTTAAGTGTAGTAGATTATGACATAAAATCCCTTCTCATATTTTACTACCGTATTTTAAATTAACTTAGAATAAACTTTATGAACCTGAGATTGTTTTATTGAGCTAGATTATTATTAAGTAGAAGATTAAGATTTAATTATTAGTTTAATCTTAGTGAGTAGAAGTTATTAAAGTCATAAGAATACTATGAGTTTGTTATTTGAAATAGTAATAAAGGGGGGATAGTGTTCTTATGCCATTGGGGTAGTATCCTGTGGGATATTGGCTCAATGTAATCTATCTTGTCACCTGTATTTATTTTTACTTCAAGTCTCATGAAAATATTAAATATTTATTTAATTTATTTTTATAAACTGAACCTTATTCGTATTTTAAATTTGAGCTAGTGAAATATTTTAATTTTAATGCTGAATATTTTAGTTATTAATTATTAACTGAGATAGAACCCATTTTATTTCATATCATATTTTATCTGGAAGTGAGGATGCACGAGATACAGGTTAGAATATATATATATGTATACAGGATTTGAACTCAGACTTTCAAATGACCCTTAACTCTCCATGCCATCTTATATTGCTGACCCACCTGATCACACATGTGTTAAAAAGATAAACAATCACCAATATACATATTTCATGCTAAACCAGCAATCATCAGTTGGTCTAGATTACTATCCTCACACACATATATATAATCAGTGCTCTGTTTTATATTAAGATAGCCAATCTTCACACTTTAATGGACAGGCTTCAAACTACTCCAATTCACAACTCTTCAGCCTTCCATTTTATTGAAAATCTGATGATGGAACATTCAAAGCCCATGCTAGTGCCAAGGTTGTCATCCTACCCATGTTGACCTTTAGTCATTCTGACCCAGCCTATCCATTAAAGTATGAAGATTGGCTCTTTTAATAGATAGTTGAGCACAGATTATGTATATGTGTGGAGATGGTAATCTGGACAAACTGACGAGTTCTGGTTTAGCATGAAATACAAATATTGATTATTTATCTTTTCAACATGTGTGTGATCAGATGGGTCAGCAATATGAGATGGAATGGCGAGTTGAGGGTCATGTGAAAGTCTGAGTTCGAATCCCACATATAAATTTAACCAATAATGGCATTAAACACAAGTTTTGATTCATTCTTTAGAAGCAGCTTCTATGCATTTTAATCCTGTTAAATACTAAAATTGTCAATATGACATTTCAAGCAAATTTAAGTATCCAGACAGAATCTAGGTCTTTTCTTGAGTTCACCATAATAAAAAAATTTGAAAGATCTTTCTCAATGATGATGACATTAATATTGACTTTATTAAAAGAAGTGTAATATTTGCTGCCCATATATGTAATAAAATGGTGACAGGTAACATGAAAATTGAAAGGCAAAAATTTCAATGTTTTTAAAAAAGACTTGAGTATGATTGATGAATTAAAACAGTAAAGAAGTACATAATTTCCTCACATTGTTGCTGTAAAGCATTGTAAGTGCCATATAAACCTGAAAGTAATGCACTGTATTTCTATTGAATTTTTGTTCTATGGCACTTAATTGTTTTAGAAGTAATTTTCTACCAACCTGATCAAAGCATCAGTTGGTATTCAACATATGCAAAAATTATATTAACATCTACTTTTCATTTTTCATAATTATTACATAATTACAATACCAATATAATCATAAACTTTCCAAAAAAATGAAGTTTTTAGACCATCGTATTTTTTTCTCGACCGTCGTAATATTTTCTCAAAGTAAACACATAAGGTTTGAGATTGCAAAATATATAATGGTTTTCCATCATCAGCGGAGCTTGGGATCCTTTGACATATCATCTATTTTATTTTCCCTCCCATCTATTGATTTTTTTTTTGTATTTAAAATATTAGATAATAAATATACATGAATTTTAAAGGCATAAAAAAAAGCTTCGCAAAATTTTCAGCAGAGAGCGAAAAATGCAAATTTAAATTTTAAAAAACTGAAACATAGCTCTAACACCTCAAAATAAGAAATGGTTAAAAGAATAAGGGAAATATAAGATTTTAAATTTAATAAAATTATATAAAAAGTTTAATTATTTAAATTATATTTTTATTATTTTTTGTTAATGTTAAAGTTATTTTTAGAAATAGTTGAATGCAATGTATTCAAAAACAAATGTTCAAAGTGTACAAAGTGAACTATGGAAATTTTAAGCATTGCATGGTTTCTATGAGATAACCATAGTAATTTCAGATTGTCATTAATTTTACTGCTTATCCTTAATGAAAAAAAAAAAAAACTTGGGACTTGATAAGAAACTTTTGATCCAGCTATATCGTTTTCTTTTAATACTGTTTTTCAAAATGGCAATAGTATTAAAGTTATTAGCCATGATAGACTGTTGATAAAGATAGTCTACTGGGGTTTGTGAAGACTCTGTTCAAGTTGCCTATATTATGACCAAGTTTACATCAGGGCATAATGTTAAAATAAAACAAAGGCCAAAATGAAATAAAAGCCTAAAAAATCTATATTTTCTGAACCTAAGCATTAAAGAAGTTATGTTTTAAAGATATCCAGAAGGAAAATGTTACTGCATAATCCAATGAGTAGTTTATCAACATTTCCAAGAATTCTTAAATTTTTACATCCACCTGTTATCATCTAAACAAGTTTCAGGAACAATAGACTTTTTATCTGGAACTTTTAAAATTTAATAAGGGTGAACTTTCTTTTGGTAATCTTTCCTTTATTATTTTGTCAACAATTATCACTGGGGAAACCCACTGGAAGGATTGAAAATGAATCTTGAATTTAGGACTTTAGATTAAAAAAAGGAAAAGAAATGACATTATTTCCACAAATAACCATTTTATTATGAATTATTGCTATGACTTTTTTTCTTAGATCTCTCAAAGAAAAGTTATTTTAAAACAATAAAGATGTTTAAAAAAAATATTTTTTTTTTGCTGTATATGCAATACATATTTGCAAATATCCCATATAATAATTTTTGGTGTTCATGGTTATTCTTATAAGGGTTATATAATGATTATTGAAATTTATTATCATTATAATCTTATAAATACATTGTTACAGGGTAAAAGGAATTGTATTGATATATAGTAAGTTGTTAGGAATAGAAGTACGAGAAGTAAGGTGTTGGTACACTTTGTTTATTATGCAAATAATTTGAATAATAGCCATCATCTGCTTGACATTGCCATACACAGTAATACATTTTTTATTTGTATAAAAAATGGTGAATTCCTTTTATAATAAACTTGTTTTATCTAAGAAAAACAAATTCCTCTCGTGTAGCTATTTAGTTTTTTATGCAAGATGATAAAATTCCTCTTAATATATGTTAAGTGAGTAAGTACATGAATACATGTAATAATATATTTATTTTACTTTTGCCACTTATTAAATAAGCCATATTTAGAATTATATTTTGTATTATTAGATAAGTTTGATGTATTATTAAAAAGAACTTTTATTTGCTAAATATGTATAGAAACTATATTCTAAATTAGTTATTTATTTTATTCACAAATAATTATAATATTCCTTTATATAACCCTAGTTAAGATATGTTTTTCAGCTTATAGAAAACAGTGTTGAATATAAATAGCCCCATTTTACTTTGTATTTTTTTATATTTTTCTTTAAGGCTTTGAAAAGCTGTAGTAACTTCATAAATATGTTTGTTATTAATGATATTAAAACAGGCAAAACTGTCCATAGAGTAGTGCCACTCAGTGCCAGCCAGAGTAATTAATGGATTCTAGAAGACATGGGAAGTGGTGATCATGTGATGTTATTAATGATAATATAAAATCACTTAAATGTCAATAAAATATATATAATTTTTTATTAAATTTGGCTTTTGTGTATTTTGTTTATAAAGTTGACCCTTATCATTAATTTATGTCACACATATTAAATTCATGGTGACAATTTGATATTTACCCTGATACATTAAATACACATACATTAATATTTTCTTTTGCCTAACCATATTAAATTGCTATTAGATATTATAATACAAAAAGGAAAAGGTATGATGTTTACATTAAAAAAAAATTGAGAATTATTTGTTTACATATTCTAAATATATTTCGAGATTAATAAAATACCCCTTTGATTTCGATGTATCTTTATTTGGAATAAGTACTTTTGTAATAGAAGAGTATTAGATATAAAATACATTGTACCTTTTATAAATTTAGTTAGACGGAAGTGAGAGATTTATTATTATTGATATATTATTCATAGTTACAATTTTTTGGCTTGATCAGTTTGTAGGGATTATTAAATTAGGAAATCCAACATCACTTACCCATTATCTTTATATGTACTGTAACAGTAGCCGGGTTCAAACCCAGTTACAAGGAAGTTACATAAGATCTCCCAACTGCCTAGATCAGTGCGAGTCAAATAAATTGGATTCAGTGTGTGAATATATAAATAAAGAATTGGATATATATGCGGAAGAGAGAAAGTTTTTTTTTATTTATTTTAAAAAAAAGAGAGAGATAAAGTTGAAGGTTTTTTTTTTTTAAAAAAAAAAATAAATAAATAAAAGAGAGAAAGAGAAAGATGTTTATAGTTATTCGTTTTAAAATACATTCATAAAAATGTGTTAATAAATTGTGGGAATGCAGTTATATGCAAATATATAAATTTTCTTCTTGTATTATTAATTTATTTCAAATGTACTTTTCTATTGTTTTATTGTATATCACATTTTAATGAGAGTAATGAAAAGAACTTTTATATATGTCTACCTTGAGGCAATTTTGTATCTTTTGTTACCTTACTTAGCCACTCAAAATTCCAAGGAATCAAAAGTAAATGCATGGCAGAAAAAGAAAAATGTTAAAAAGCATTCCTAAGATATAGTGATCGAGATACTGATAAATTATTTTGGGAACAAAAGGAATTGGATTAATTAAATAGTTAAAAAAAAAAATCAGAACAAGCAAGAGTGTTTTTTCAAACTGAAATATTAATATTTTCTTGTTGCTAAATTGACTGATACAGCTATGGTTTTAGAACTAGTAACTCAGACCATCGCTACCATCAGAATGCAGGAGTAGAAAAATATCTGTAAAGGCCACTATCCTAAGCTCCGAAGATGTAGCTGCTCCTGTTAATTGCTTGCCCTCCAAGAACCATAGGTACCTCATTGATCTGCCACTAAAACAATCCAGGAGGGAAGAAAATATCAAATTATGTACACTCAGAATGCCTCCATTGGATTGTCAAAATCAAACTTACATGGAAATCAACTTATCCCTATTAGAAATCACGGGTACTTCAAGGTAACTATAACTAGTTTTGTTAACCTAAAAGAACTCAAATTGCTTTTCATTACTCTTCAAAAGTTCAGCCATTGTGTAAAATTATATATTTTAATTTAAACGTATAAATGCATTCCCACATACGTATTTAATTATATGTTCTTTTATAATTCATTAATTCTGTTGTTGTTTTTTTGTCTTTTATGTTCTCATTGATATATAAATTATATATATGTTTTTCTTTCTCAATATTTAATTAACCACAGTAATAAAATTATCTACTTACTTTAAAACAAATTGTCTCTCATTAATGACCATATTTATCACTTATATTAGCCTAGTTTCCTTCCTGGCAGAATATCAGAATAATCAAGTATATTGCACGTAGTTTTAAATTCTAATGCGTAAGTTTATACATACGCATCTTAAGTTGAAAGGTATATAAAGCAGGGAAAGCTTGTTTCAACTACACAAATTTAGTCAGTCACCTCCATTCAACCTGATGGCTATTATTACCTCCCAGATCTGGGGTTTGAGCTAGCTGAAAGGGTCGGGCACCTAATTAGTGATAGTTTTAAGATTTCTAAAAGGAGAAAGTATAATTCTTATGGTATTAATAAGATTGGCGCTTGAGGTCATTTAATCAATTGATGCTCATAAATATAGTTTATTCGAAGAAATTGTTGTCTTCTTTTTTTTTTATGAAATAGTGACCACTGGGTAGATTTTATATATATATTTTTTAACATATATCCTGATATAGGATACATAGATTTTATTTCTTAATATATATTTAAGAAAGAGATTCGTATTTGAATCCAATACAGTGGATAGTAGTCAAATTCTATCCACAGGTGTTATGGTGACTATACAGCCATAGTTTTGTGTTTACTACCCTACGTGGTCAACAGATTCATTTTTTTGATAGACATATAAACAAACAACTAAAATTAATACCGGGGTTTCCTGTTAAAATCGTGCCCACTGTGGGGCTATGAAAGTAGTAGAACAGCTGGTTGAGAAGACATTTTTTTGTGTTGTAGTTGTTAATTATTTTGTCTCGTTAATAATACTTGGAGGAATAAAGCACCAGATGGGATTAGAGGTTCAACAATAGGGCAGGTGACAGTCAGCATAGTACTTTGTGAACTTGGGTGGTGAGCCTAGCACGTTGTATAGAAAAATAATAAATAAATATATAATTGTGTCATTATTTCACTCAGAAACAAAAATTCGTTTTCGTAAAAATATAAAACATAAGAATAAAAGTAGAAATAAAATATATAAAAACCTGTTCAAGAAAAAGAAAGGAAGAGAAAGTGAACAAGGATAGCACAGATAAAGCAGGAGACCGGTATGATGGATATTATGAGAAAGTTGCAGGAGATTGAAGAAAAAATGGAATTAAGATTTAAGGAAATGAGGGAAAGAGATGATGTGTTGTTAGAAATGCAAAAAACGAATGATATTAGAATACTAGCAGTAGAAAAGAAACTGGATGAGCAGACAGGGGAAGGCAAAGGGGAAGAAAACCCAACCCTAAGAGAAGACAACCTAGAGGAAGGGCAAACGAAAGCTGAGATAGAAAATAAAGAGGGAGTAAGGAAAAAAACAAATAAAGCAAAATAGTATAGTAGAAGATAAGGAGGCTACAGTGAAATACTTGATACCGCAGTTGCAGGTAAACTAGTTCTTAATGATTAGAGTGTTTTCCAGGCAAATGTGGGAAGTAAGCGTGGACAAGGGAGGTATCTATGAAAAAATGAAAAAGAAGAGAGATCGCAGGAATTTTTTTTATAATGGGGTTATTATGTTAGCCTTCAAAATAAGTATACCTCATTTTGAAGTCTTTCGAACAAGGGGGCATTGTAACAGTAGCCAGGTTCAAACCCTGTTACAAGGAAGTTACATCTCCCAACTGCTTAGATCGGTGCAAGTCAAATAAATTGGATTCAGTGCGTGAATATATAAATAAAGAATTGGATATATATGTCGAAGAGAGAAAGTTTGAAAGTTTTTTTCTATTTATTTTAAAAAAAAGAGAGAGATAAAGTTGAAGGTTTTTTTTTTTTATTTAAAAAAAAATAAAATAAAAGAGAGAAAGAGAAAGATGTTTATAGTTATTTGTTTTAAAATACATTCATAAAAATATGTTAATAAATTGTGAGAATGCAGTTATACGTAAATATATAAATTTTCTTCTTGTATTATTAATTTATTTCAAATGTACTTTTCTATTGTTTTATTGTATATCACATTTTAATGAGAGTAACGAAAAGAACTTTTATATACATCTACCTTGAGGCAATTTTGTATCTTTTGTTACCTTACTCAGCCACTCAAAATTCCAAGGAATCAAAAGTAAATGCATGGCAGAAAAAGAAAAATGTTAAAAAGCATTCCTAAGATATAGTGATCGAGATACTGATAAACTATTTTGGGAACAAAAGGAATTGGATTAATTAAATAGTTAAAAAGAAAAATCAGAACAAGCAAGAGTGGTTTTTCGAACTGAAATATTAATATTTTCTTGTTGCTAAATTGACTGATACAGCTATGGTTTCAGAACTAGTAACTCAGACCATCGCTACCATCAGAATGCAGGAGTATAAAAATATGTATCAAGGCTACTATCCTAAGCTCTGAAGATGTAGCTGTTTCTGTTAATTGCTTGCCCTCCAAGAACCATAGGTACCTCATCAATCTACCACTAAAACAATCAAGGAAGGAAGAAAATATCAAATTATGTATGCTCAGAATGCCTCCATTGGATCGTCAAAATCAAACTTACGTGGATATCAACTTATCACTATTAGAAATCCCAGGTACTTCAAGGTAACTATAACTAGTTTTGTTAACCTAAAAGAACTGAAATTGCTTATCATTACTCTCCAAAAGTTCAGCCATTGTGTAAAATTATGTATTTTAATTTAAACGTATAAATGCATTCCCACATACGTATTTAATTATATATTTTTTTATAATTCATTAATTCTGTTTTTTTTTTGTCTTTTATGTTTTCATTGATATATAAATTATATATATGTTTTTCTTTCTCAATATTTAATTAGCCACATTACTTTAAAACAAATTGTCTCTCATTAATGACCATATTTATCACTTATATTAGCCTAGTTTCCTTCCTGGAAGAATATCAGAATAAGCAAGTATATTACACATTGTTTTAAATTCTAATGCGTAAGTTTATATATACGCATCTTAAGTTGAAAGGTATATAAAGCAGGGAAAGCTTGTTTCAACTACACAAATTTAGTCAGTCACCTCCGTTCAACCTGATGGGTATTACTATCTCCCAGCCCTGGGATTTGAGCTAGCTGAAAGGGTCAGGTACATAATTAGTGATAGTTTTAAGATTTCTAAAAAGAGAAAGTATAATTCTTACGGTATTAGTAAGATTGGTACTTGATGTTATTTAATCAATTGACGCTCATAAATATGCTTTATCCGAAGAAATTGTTGTCTTCTTTTTTTTTTTTTAAATGAAATAGTGACCACTGGGTAGATTATTTTTTTATATTTTTTTAACATATATCCTGCTATAAGATACATAGATTTTATTTCTTAATATATATTTAAGAAATAGATTTGTATTCGAATCCAATACGGTGGATAATAGTCAAATTCTATCCACAGGTGTTATGGTGACTATACAGCCATAGTTTTGTGTTTACTACCCTATGTGGACAACAGATTCAATTTTTTGATCGACATATAAACAAACAACTAAAATTAATACCGGGGTTGCCTGTTAAAGTACAATATAAGTTTTCCATCCAAATATGTGTAATATTTGAGAATCTAACTTCCAGCATTATTTATTATTACTATATATATATTATAAATCGATATCTATATTTATTTGAAGCAATATACAAAATCTTATAATTAAATATTAGTAATCAAAAATTTTCAATTGGTGGTCGAGAGGTCAGCGCGACTGCCTTGCACTTGCAGGCAGTTGCCCGGGTTGCGGGTTCGCATCCTGGCTGATGCTATGACACTTAAAAAAAATGTTCAAGAGGTCAAAAAATATAATCCTCACTTTGGAGTGCTTTTGACTATTCTTATAATCTTTGTCAACTAATGCCTTGATAGTTTAATCTTCCCATAATTCTGTGATCTTAATGTTTGTTGCCTGCCTATTGATTAAGTCTTGCTGGTATTTATATATTAGCATAGCTTCTTTTATTTTTCTTTTATTATTATTTCTTTTAGTTTGCAATATTTTTATATTATTATAATTGAAATTAAAACCATATATACAGTATTTATTATGGTCATAAAAAATGTAAGCTGATACATTATTACTAACTTTGCAATTTTGTTTTGTATTTTGAACCCTTTCTAATAATAACAAGTGCTCTTTAGTTCTTTTCTTAAATGTACATCTCAATTCCCCTATATATATGCTATCACACCTACATATCCATTTATAAATGATGCAATTTTTATTCATAAATGAGGTTTTATATTTAGAGTTATTTATTAATTTATTTAATGTAGAAGGTGCATAAAATACCATGTCACATATACCTTTATAAATTTTCCTTATAAAATTTACCTGTTGATTCAAAATATATGGTATTAATATCCAAATTATTTTATTAGTAGAATAATCAACCTTATTTTTAATATTTTTTTATATTTATATTTCATATTAAAATTTTTAATAATATAATAAATATGATTGTACTTATAGACAACATTTAACAATTCATTAGAATATATTTCAATATTTTTGCCTTTATCTGATGAATATTTACAAAGATTATCATTTCTGAATAAGAACTTCAAGCCTGTCATTTTATGTGACATTGGTACTCTTGATTTATATGGAATATAGCTTTTTTTAGCTATTGGTTTAATAATCTTAACAATAAAAAGAATAACAATAAAAGGAAAATAAAGAAAGCTATGCTAATATATAAATACAAGCAAGACTTAATCAATAGGGAGGGAGCAAATGTTAAGATCCCAGAATTATGGGAAGGTTAACCTTTTAAAGTATTACTTGACAAAGACTACAAGGATAGTCAAAAGTGCTCCTAAGTGATGATTATATTTTTTGTCCTTTTCAAAATTTTTTGATTACTGTATTGAGATAGGTGTAAGACAAGGTGACTCCATATCTCCAAAACTTTTTACAGCAGGGCTGCATGAAGTATTTTGTGGATTAAAATGGGAAACTAAAGGAGTGAAAGTAAATGGTGATTATTTAAGTCATTTAGATTTCGCAGATGATGTAGTTGTTTTTGCAAATAATGCTTCAGATCTGCAGGAAATGTTGCAGGAATTATCAGATGAAAGTAGGAAAGTAGGACTAAAGATAAATGTTAAAAAGACTAAAGTAATGTTTAATCGATTTGCTCAAAATATGAAAATAAAGATTGATTATGATGAATTAGAAGAAGTTAACAGTTACAAATACCTTGGTCAGATTATTAATACAGATGGAAACATAATGGAGGAAATTAATCATAGAATTAAACTAGGTTGGAGTGCTTTTGGTAGAAATAACTTGATACTAAAAGGAAATATGCCTATGTGTTTGAAACGGAAGGTTTTTAACAAATATGTTTTACCAGTTCTTACTTATGGATCTGAGACTTGGACACTTAATAGAAGAGCAATTCAGAGACTTTGGATCACTCAAAGAAGTATGGAGAGATGTATGTTGGGAGTAACAAGAAGAGATCGTAAACGCAATGTATGGGTAAGAGAACAAACAGGTGTTACTGACCTCATTGAAAAAATTAAAAGATTGAAGTGGAGTTGGGCTGGACATATTGTTAGAAGAGATGATAATAGATGGACAATTGAAATTTTAAACTGGATTCCAAGAGATTGTAAAAGACCCAGAAAGAGACCACATGTGAGATGGTTGGATGAAATAAGAAAGTGTGCAGGGGTGATGTGGAGAAGAGAAGATAAAGATCGGAGAAGATGGATTAAACTTGGAGAGACCTTCATCCTGCAGTGGATTGATAATGGTTGATAATGATGATGATATATATTGTGACCATTTATTTTAACTAGAAAATAAATACAGGTACAATATAGTATTTAAAAATTTTTTTAATAGTAAATCTAAAAGGTTGGCTGGCATTATCTTTATCGACTTAATTAAATAATCTAATGCTCTATTTTATGTATTTAAAGCTGTATGATTGCATTTTATTTATTTAAGAATATGTCAATATCAGGGTTGCTACCTTCCCAAACACTGATTTTGAGAAGTTAAGCCTAACTTTCATAAATTTTTCTGTTGTTAAACTTCTATTAGGAAAAAAATTGAATAAATGAGTGTTGTTTTTTTCTTCTTTTTGTTGCTATTCAAAGTTATACCACATTAATTTCAAATGTTTTAATTAAGAAATAACTGTATTTTTTAACAGTGAAAATCACTTTTCTCTGTGTTTATTTAAATTATATGTAAATCATTTCCAGTGCAAATGTTCTAGATTTCTGTCAATTGTAATACCCCCCCCCCATTATGTTAACTGCCTTAATTGGAATCACATGTTACTCTCAAAGGAGTATAAAAGAGGCAGTTTTGAAAGCATAATGGTTACTTCTTCATCATCACTATAAATTGGTCACATTAATATAATTTTTCTTTGTGAATTCTACAAACAAGTTAATTAAGTTTTAATTGTTTTGGAGAAGAAAACAATGTGCTGCTAAAAGGAAACATCTAAGCAATTAATCTCTTCTCATGTTGAGCTATTTTACTTTAATCTAAATTCCGACAAATGGAGGAAAGTAACCTAACTTTTCTGTGGAGATAGTAGCTGAAACTTTGATGATGCAATTTGAGGTATTATATATGTCTTAACTTGTAAACTTTTTTAATTCATTCAGTCTTATTACAGTATTTTATATGAAATTAGAAACTTATTGCACTATTGTTCCATGAACACTATTGATTTTACTTGATTAATCTATGACCAAGATGTTTATAGCTCATTTAAAAATACAATTAAGGATTCATATTTATTATATTTTGTTTTTTTATACCCATTTTTAAATATATGCTTTTCTTTTTAATACCTTATTCTTGAAAATAATTACACTTGGATATATGTATTAGTTTATAAACAACTTGTTATATTTTTCACCTGTTCTGATAGCAATCTATTCAATATAACTCATTTATGTTATGCATTTATAACTTATCTGCCATGATTACAGTCTGCCTATATAAAGTAGAGAACCCTTTTATTGGGATAAAACTTTAATATACATTTCAATTGCAAGATATATCCAATTTGTTCTTTAATTTAAACAATCGCTTTAATCTTTGCAAAGTTAGGACATGCTGATAAAAGATTCAAAGAAGTCAACATGATTTTTTTTATATTTCAAAGAAAAATCATCCTGCTGTATTATTTTATCAAACCCAAACTCGTTATTTTAAAAAAATCTCCAATATCCTAGCGAGAATATATATATATATGTGATCATTTAGAATCATTTTTGAAATGTGCTCTTAAATAAGAAACAGGATAAATGGTCATTAAAAAGATCAAATTTGCAATTAGCGAAAATCATTTTATTCAGAAGAAAAAGTAAAGACCATTTTAGATTTTTTGTCTTTTATATTTTACTATTTAATGTTTGAAATGTTATTTGCATTTCATATTTGTCAATCCCATTTTATTTTATTCTTTATTCAGATATATCTAACAGATGTAACTATGTATTTAAAGGTAGCATATGTAAATGGTTTTATTCAGGTTTATAATATTTTGAAAGATTGCAGCAGGGGATTTATGTATGTTTTATAAATGTCTATAAGAAAACAGTCACTACTTTGATATATAGTATATACTTTGACTTGGATTGATGGATAATTTTTATTATTATTATCATAAATTTTAAATTAACTATTTATTTATTTTTCATGCATACATTTGTATCGGTCTTTTAATTATATTTTTGCTATATGTGTTATAAATATGAATAGGTGTGGTTTAAGATTTGTCATGTTATTGTTATCTAAATTCATTTCTTTCATTATCAGTATTTCTGCTTATAATCATGTATTTATTGTGATAACTATGATGATGATTTCTCATTTTACTTAAATATTATTTGTTAGGCCTTTCCTTATGTTAGTTGTAGCTACAAATGGGACACTTAAATGTGATTAGCATCGAGCTAGTATTGCTCTGCCGATTTTAGTGTAGGCTAGTTTTCTCATCATCTCTGCCCATAAATATTTAAGTATTTCAAATTGTGTATTAAAAAAGACATTTGTGTGATTATATTTTCTTACTCTTTATTATATATTTTCAAATGACTGTGTGTTGAGTAAAATATTGAGTTTATATCACTCCACTCCACTTGCTTTGTTTATCTAAGACTAATACAACATACTTTTTAAGCTAATTGTGCAGACGCTGTGAGAATGTTATTAATAAATGAATACCTTCGAACAACCACATGATATAGTATTTACTCTTATATCATGTGGTTGTTCGAAGGTATTCATTTATTAATAACATTCTCACAGCGTCTGCGCAATTAGCTTAACAGGCTGTCATTCTATCGTAAACATACTTTTTTATATTATATCATTCAAATTATAAATTATATATTAAGAAATTGCACACTAATTCTGCAAAGTTTGTTAAGAGCTTATTTGTGAGCTCCTACAATTATATTATTATTACATCCAGGTATGCTAATTAACCTCAATGTGTATCACTGATTATCAAATTCAAACTGTAGGAGGTTTCCTTTATTTATTTATTTGTATAACCTAAGGTATACTATATGTGCATTATATCTAACTTACATATTAATTAATGTAAAGGTTCTTTAATTTTATTGTAAATTGTAGTGGTAAATAATTTACCTTTTCTTAAATTGTAGATTAAAAGAAAATATATTTAGACTTTGTAATAAATACTGATTTTATTCTTCAATTACATTTCTGTGTCTGTTGCCATTTATCACATCCATATGTCAGAAAATCCATTTAAATAGTAAAAGTGTTTAAAGTGTATTTAAGAGTACATATTATTTCGAAGTTTTCACATTGATACAATTCACACAATTCATTATATATGCAATTATATTTACATATGAGTACTTTATAGAGTACTTTGTGATCTGTTTGGTATAATAAAATACCCTTTTACCTGTTGTATCATTTTAGCTTTGCTTTTGTTAGATAATTATTCTTAAATTTTAAGAAAACTTGATTTTATTTAATTAATGATATAAGAAACAAAAATAGGAGTTAATCATTGCTAATGGATATTATGTTTAAACCCATCTTTAGATAAATCTATTCTTCATTTTAAAGTAAACAAAGGCAAAACTCTCCATACAGTAGTGCCACCCTGTGCCAAACAGAGTAATCAATGGATGCCAGAAGGCTTGTGCATAAAATCCACATCTAGTGTCTACTCATCCAATATCCCCAGACTAGTTTCTGGCTTGTGGCCATCATCAGTGAGGAGTCTTGGATCTGAGAGCACTGCACCTAGATCTTAGGATCTAATGCAACCCTCCAGCAGCCACCTTTTAACTCTACTTTATAGAGATGGTGATCATGTGATTTTGAAGTAAGAAAGTGTTGATAAGATGTTAAGGAAATAAGAGTCTTATTGCTACTATCACTGCTATTTAGTTAAAAGAAAAGATTTTAGATTATCGTTGCAAAGGTAGTATTCTTTACAAACTGAATTATTTAATATTTAAAAACCTGAGATTATTATCACTATTCATTATTATTGTTTGTAGAATGTAACAATGAATTATCTATCAACCATTGGTATATTCACATCTTGTAGACTAAAGTATTAATTATTGTGCACTTAGTCTATCAGAGAAACTTGTTATATGTTTATTTAATGCATTAGAGTTCTTGTACTGATTTAGACCTGTGTGTGTTTAGACCTAAACGTTACTTTATGTTTGGTTGGTCACCCTTTGAAGGTTACAATATATATATATTGCAATATTAATAAGCCAATAAACTAATGCACATGCACTTTGTAGATTTATTATATAAATGATACTCTCACTTTCCAAACACAAGATAAAGTTTTCACACTCTCATTTCCAAATACTTAAGATTTACCCATACATAAACATTTGGATCATAAAGATAGATGGACTCATTCTATCTTTTCACAAAGACTTTATCTTGTGTTTGGAAAGTGAGAGTATTCATTTATATAGTTAAACCTACAAAGCGCATGTGCATTAGCTTATTGGCTTATTAATATTATAGTTTATAAAATATTGCGCTATATAAAATAAATGTCTTGTTTAAGTATATATATATATATTGAATATAATATCATCATCATCATCAACCATTATCAATCCACTGCAGGATGAAGGTCTCTTCAAGTTTAATCCATCTTCTCTGATCTTTAGCTTCTCTTCTCCACAACACCCCTGCACATTTTCTTATTTCATCCATCCATCACACATGTGGTCTCTTTCTGGGTCTTTTACAATCTCTTGGAATCCAGTTTAAAATTTCAATTGTCCATCTATTATCATCTCTTCTAGCAATATGTCCAGCCCAACTCCATTTCAATCTTTTAATTTTTTCAATAAGGTCAGTAACACCTGTTTGTTGTCTTACCCATACATTGCGTTTTCGATCTCTTCTTGTTACTCCCAACATACATCTCTCCATACTCCTTTGAGTGGTCTGAAGTCTCTGTATTGCTCTTCTATTAAGTGTCCAAGTCTCAGATCCATAAGTAAGAACTGGTAAAACACATTTGTTAAAAATCATCCTTTTCAAACACATAGGCATATTTCCTTTTAGTATCAAGTTATTTCTACCAAAAGCACTCAACCAAGTTTAATTCTATGATTAATTTCCTCCATTATGTTTCCATCTGTATTAATAATCTGACCAAGGTATTTGTAACTGTTAACTTTTTCTAATTCTTCATAATCAATCTTTATTTTCATATTTTGAGCAAATCGATTAAACATTACTTTAGTCTTTTTAACATTTATCTTTAGTCCTACTTTTTTACTTTCATCTGCTAACTCCTGCAACATTTCCTGCAGCTCTGAAGCATTATTTGCAAAAACAACTACATCATCTGTGAAATCTAAATGACTTAAATACTCTCCATTTACTTTCACTCCTTTAGTTTCCCATTTTAATCCACAAAATACTTCTTGCAGCACTGCTGTAAAGAGGTTTGGAGATATGGAGTCACCTTGTCTTTCACCTTTCTCAATGTTGATTTTTCCAGTATCATTATGTAAGCTAATTGTTGCTGTTGCATTTTTATAAATATTCTTTAAAATATGACAATATCCTGGATCTATACCTTGATGATCCAATGCTTTAATCACTGAAGAAATGTGTATAGAATCGAATGCCTTTTCATAATCTACAAATCCAAAACATAATGACAACTCATATTCATTTGTCCTTTCTATGACTTCTCTCAATACCTGGATATGATCTATTGTACTAAAACCACTTTTAAATCCAGCTTGTTCTCTTGGTTGGTGGAAATCCAAAGTTCTCTGTAGACGAGTTGTAATTATCTTGGTAAAAATTTTATATAAAACTGATAAAAGGCTGATAGGTCTGTAATTTCTAATATCTTCTTTATCACCTTTTTTAAATATTAATATTATTACTGAATTCTTCCAATCTTCCAGTACATCTTTATCATTTAGACATTTGGTATATAACTTTGCTAAAATTGTTTCTATTTCTTCACCTGCTTCTTTTAATATATCAATTATAATTCCATCATTTCCTGGAGCCTTTCCTTTCTTCATACACTTAATTGCATGTCTCACTTCTTCATTTAAAATTCTGGGCAATTCGGAAGATGTAATAGATATAGGAGGTACTTGTTCTTTATTACTATATAATTCTTGATAAAAATCTTCTACCAATTTCATGATGTCATCTCTCTTTTTAGTAATAATTCCATCTTTTTTTCTTATTGCAGATATAAATTTCCTACCAATACCAAAATGTTGTTTAACATTTTTGAGACTTTTATTTTCTTCTACAGCTTTCCTTGCTATTTCACAGTTATACTTTCTTATATCATTTTCAACTCTTTTCCGTACCATTTTACAAAATTCGAGATATTCAATTCTTTTTAATACATCATTTTTGTATATCTTCATATTCCTTCTTTTCTTCATAAATTCTCTAGTCTCAGTAGAAATTTTATTAGTCAATTGCTGCTTTTTTCTACCAGCTATGTTTGTTGCAGTTTTTAAAAGTGTATCAGTTATTTTCATATTAATTTCATTCAAATCTGTATCATGTTCAAAATCTCCTAACACTTGAAACCTATTTGTAAGTTCTAATTTAAATTCATTAGAATGTTTCTGAAGATTAGGAATATCAACTGTAAATATTGTTTTTCTTAATAATTTTTGTCTTTCTAGTTTTACATTAACACGTAACTTACACCTTACTAATCGATGATCACTTCCTGTGTTAAATTTATTAAGAACATTACAATCTTGAAATATGTATTTTCTGTTAGTCAAAATATAATCCAATTCTGCTGTACCTTCATTTGGATGCTTCCATGTCCATTTCCTTTTAACATTTTTCTCAAAAAATGAATTCATAATATAAAGTTTTTCTTTTTCTGCAAACTCCACAAGTCTATGTCCTCTCTCATTTCTATTACCATAACCAAAATTACCTACAGCAATTTCATCTTTCATTTGTCTACAAATTCTAGCATTAAAGTCTCCCATAACAATTTTAAAATGTTGTTTACTCTGATCAAAAGCCTTTTGTACATCCATATAAAAATCTTCTACTACTTCATCACTATGAGAACTTGTTGGGGCATAAACCTGAATTATCTGCATTTGGTATCTGCTATTAAGTTGTATAACTAATCTTGCCACTCTGTCTGATGCACCATCAATCTCCACAATATTGTTCTTCCACTTTTTATTTATAATGAATCCTACTCCACTTGTATTTCCAATATGTGTGCCTTTATAATAGAGTATATGTCCACTTTTTAAATCAATTGTTTCTTCTCCTTTTCTTCTAACTTCACAAAGTCCAATAATGTCCCATTTAATATAAGACAGTTCTTCTTCTAATTCTTGCAATCTTCCTTCACTTGAAAGTGATCTGCAGTTGTAAGTACCTAAATAAAAAGTCGTCATCAAATGGCAGCCTGGGTCCGCAATCAGGGGATTCTTAGCACCCTCCACCTTCGGCCACCAACCGCTGCCTTGGTTGGTGACTTTACAGCCTCCTGGGAATAAGGGCCATGCTTTATTTTTGTCTGTCATAATTGTATATATGTATTGGAAAAATATTTATTATTTACACAAACATTCATTCTGTCTTATCAGGCACTGAGAAGAAAGACCATGGTGTTTATTAATCTTAAACTCAGAGGTAAAAAGCCAATAAACTCACCACGCTGGCTAATGTGTGTTGGTAAGCAGCCCATCCATGTTCATATACTATATGAATAATCACATAGTAATAACAGCTGCAACGACAAGAACGTATGGAGTGGACATTAGGAATTTGCCCTGCTCGGTTCCTTTAAGGCCTCCAAGAGGAATCAAAGGGTCTCCTTTCAGTTAATAGCAAACTCCTTTCTGCAGCCGAATATAATATAACCAGTTCTAAAAGAGAAAGTGAGAATAGATGTGATTATTTTTATATGATCTAATATTTAACTCTTTATGGTGTTTGTTGTTGTTGTTTTGAGAAACTAAGTGATAGATTTGATGAAATCAATTTAATATGTATCTAGCCTACTTTTTAAAAAGTTTTTATGAAAGAATCAGATATTTAATAATTTTCTTGCTTTGAAATAGACATATTTAATACCCACTTTTTACTATCTTTTCTTCTTTTTTTTCAGAAAATCTACAAAAATTAGACCTAACAATTATCTGTACCATGTTTATAAATCTCTGGAGGATTACAAATCTCAAATAAGTACAAGCAATCTAATGCTTCAAATAAATGGAATATCTTAAAAAAATAAATTTATGTAATGAATCTCACATTGTCCTGATTTACAACCATTAATATTAAGATTTAATCATTTTTTCCTTATTTATTGTATCTGTAAAACTTTTAAATTAGAATTTCTTAATTAACGTCCTAAATATATTATAAAAGTAATGTTTCAAATTAATTTGATTTTAATATTTACACTTAAAAGCATTACTGGAAAATCTATTTTTTTAAAAAATAAATATTTTTTTTAGTAATAAGAACAAAGATCGTCATTATTAAACAAATAAATATTAGAATTGTGCATTATATTCATAAGAAATTTATGAACAGAGATCATAGCAATCAATAGTTTTTAATATTTTAAAGTGCTTTTTAGATTCATAATTGTTTTCCTCAGCAATACCAATTATAAAATTGTATTTGTTTACTTATTGCATTTAAAGTATTAATAATCCAAATTCACGTGGGAAAATCATTATAAAAAAAGCTAAAAATTATATATATATTTCATTGTGCATGTAGGTCTTATTTGCACTAGCATCACCTTTAAAAAAAAAAAGGAAGAACGGAAATGATATGAAAAATATAATAAGAGTGACATTAAGGTTTTAATTACATTTGTAATAAATTCCTTTTTTAAAAAAAAAAAAATTTAATTAAAAAATACATGATATAAATCTCACAAATTCAATTTATGATTAAAAAGGCTAAGAGTTTGAGAATAATGGACACACATTACTAAAAAAAGTAAATTGACTTTTGATAAGTTGACACATTTTAAAGAATAAATAATTAGACAAAGAGCAAAATATAATTTGAGTTTTTAAACAGAATCAATTTTGAAAATTGATGAGTCAAACACAAATTTTGATGACTCAAACGGGTTCTTTTAGCCCAAGATTTTTTTTCTAGAACTGTTTGTACATTAAAAAAAAAATTAAAATAAAGTGATAAGATAATATGGAGAGCATTTTACTGATTAAAAGAGAACATGTCAATCTTTATAAAAATTTATATTATTTTTTCCTTCAATCTGATATTTTCATTTACTACATTAAGTTTTAGATGAAATCTTTTAAATTATAGTAGAGAGTTTTGTAAGGAAGTTCCAAGATTTAAATTTAAATTACTATTTTTAATTGAAACCATATAAAAAAAATAAATAATGGTTAAAACTTAAAAGCTATTATTTCAATTAATTTGATAATTATCTTTTTTCTATTGGAATCCTATTTGTTGTTTTATAAAAATAACTTTACGTTCATGAAAGTATTTTAAAATGCAATAAAATACAATGCTAAAATTCGAGCTTTCTTTATTTAAAGGGGTGTAGAGCTGATATAATATAACTATGGGGCATTTCAAATATTTTATATAGATTTCAGTTAGTGGTATGCATTGTTTCTATTTCTTATATTTGAGTTTGGGGCGGAAAAATGAGTAATGTATATATTTTTTAAGTATATTTAAAATTAAACATGTTTGTTTGCAATGTAAGATCTTTGCTTTCTTACATTCATATTTTTTATTTAAATGAGCTTGAATTTTAAAATATAATATATCAATGCACTTGACATTTTCTGTGTAGTACTAAAATTCGAGCTTTCTTTATTTAAAGGGGGAGAATGGCTAGTATAATATAACTATAGGGTGTTTCAAATATTTTATATAGATTTCAGCTAGTGCTATGCATAGTTCTATTTCTTATATTTGAGTTTGAGGAGTAAAATGACCATTGTATAATATTTCTAAGTATACTTAAAATTAAACATGTTTGTTTGTTTCCAATATAAGATCTTTGCATTCCTAGAATCACACTTCTTATTTAAATTAGCCTGAATTTTAATATATATTACATCATTGCACTTAACATTGAAGAAAATTTTCCTTTTCAGTGTAATGCTAAAATCGAAGCTTTTTTTTTTATTTAAAGGGGAAGTGTGGCTGAAATATTATAGGTAAGGGGCATTTATTGTAAGAATTAGTCAATTCAATCCTTAGTACAGTTATAGTAAAAAAAAAAAAAAGGGAGAGAGTATAAAACAAAGGAAAGTTTATTAATTACTTCAAGATTATTTTTTTATTTTAAGAATAAACATGTTATAATTTTTTACATACATCTATTTGAATGTATAAATATTTGATACACATTGCAATTTATATATATATAAGATTTCAATTTTTGTTAGTATTATTTAATTTTTTGATACATTTAAAGTTGATATTTTATTTGAAGTTGTTTTGAGAATGTAAAATAAATATAAAAAAAGAAGAAAGGAGATAACTGGTATTAAAAATTACATTAAAGACAAAGATAGCTAAGGTGTGTAGATTAATTTGTAAAAATTGGAGAATGAATTTGTCATCTATCTTTTTTTTATATGGATTTTAAAATAATTTCTAATTGTTTTTAAATTAAATGTATTATTTTTTTCTGAATATTTGATGTTTTCAATTGGACACTAAAATGTTCAAAATGAAATTGATAAAGATTATCATCTAATATGTGCATGGATCTGATAACTAACAATAAAAATTGGTTTGTTTGTGACATGAAAAATTGAATAATCTAAAAAGTACTATAAAACTTGCTGATGTAATAGAATTACAAGGAGGGGGTCATGAATATTATTATTCTTATAATTACTGTTATGATATTTACATTTTGACATAGTATAGTCAAATTTTGTTATTAATTTTGCTTTATTTATTACTTGAAAAAAGGCAAAATTCACTTAAAATCTTCATGATCATTATTTTTTGTAAGAAAGACATGAATCAACTCAAACATGGCTTTAACTCATTCTAAATCCGGAAGTTTTTACATTATTGTAGTATATTTAGGTTCATTTTAAAGGATAAAAATTACCAAAAGATGTTGCCCTCTCTCAAATTATTTTACAAGTAAAAAATCAATAATATTAATGTAAGAAGCTACAACAATGGGAGAAGGCAAGCTTTCCTAGATGCTGATTGGTTGGTTCCCCTTTTGGAACAAAAAAAGATTGCCTGTCAAGAATTTTCACCACTCCAACTTCTTTGTTTTGATTTTGAAAATGAAAATGAAGGTTTTAGAGCATTTTTTTTTACATATTATAAATTATTTTCATAAAATATGCTGAAAATATAATTATTTTAGAAAAATAGTAACATTTTAGTAAAAAATTCTTTACTTTTACATGAACTTAAATTGAAAAAGAAACCAACATTAACAACAATTTTGATACCTGACAACAATTTTCATTGCCCCAAGCTTTTTATTTGATTTTCAAACAAAAATGAATGTATTAGAGTATTTTGTTGGTATGTTTTTACATATTTTACATGTATTTTGATAAATTTTCCTTTTTACAAATGAAACTAAAATGAATATAATATTAAATGATGAACATATCTTTACTGCTGATTCTGTAATTGATCAATCAAAAATTTAAAGTTTTAACTCACTCGACCAACCAGAGTTTGTGCAATAAAAAGGTTAAGATGCATCAGTAAACATTTCAGCTGTCAAAGGTTTCACTCTTCTCTTTGTTGTTATCTGCCAGATTACATTAGTCAGAAGTCATTAATGTAAAGATGTATATATGAAAGAAGAATTGTAATAAACAACTATCTGTCCATATCCTTGGGGAAAAGATTCAACATTATGACTTGAAATGCATTTCCAAGAATTTTTAATTAGTCCCATCTGTCTATCTTGATAATTATTCTGCAGAAGAAATATTTCATGACTACTTAAAAACATTCCAGATCTGCATGATCTATAAACAGGAATCCATTAGTAAGCTTAACTATGGTTATCCAAGTTTGAAGATGAAATATAGACTTTGAAACTATTATTATTTTTTTCTTGTTAATAAAAAAATAAGAGAAAGGTCAAACCAATTATAATTGATAGTTTGAAAAACATGCATATATAATTTTTTGTTGTTGTATTTTTTTTAATTTTTTAGTGTTTTTCCATCAAAAACTGCGAATTAATAACAACAGGTATTGAATTTTATAATTAAATCATATCTGATTCATAACAAGCACATACTTATCATATAGCATAAAAATGTTAATTTAAATGTGCATTGCAATTTATATCTAAATAAAGACAATTTAAGTTATTAAATTCTTTTCATTATTAGTAATATACATATATTTTCAGTTACGTATATTTTATTATAATTCATGATCATTGGAATACATTCAAAGGTAAATTCACTTTGTAATATTTTTTGGGTAAGAATAATGTGCATAAATAGAATCCTAGAGACTTAAGAGAATCATTCCTAAATGGATACCATAAAATAATACTTTGATAGAGATGTGGCAGTATTGTTTATTAGATCGTACTAAATATTAATGAAGCTTAAACATATATAGTAAAACTTTTGTTGTATTTGAAATATTTTACCATTAAATAAAAGAGATATTGTAATATGTAGTTTATATATAGTTATTTATAAGAAGAAAAATATCATTTAAGGAGAATATACATATCTTAGATTAAAGAGAAGTGTGTTGAGTTTAAGAGTCAGTGATTATTCACCAAAGAATGGATTTATGATCATGTTGTATTGTCATTAATAAGATAAAATATTACATGTTATTTATTTATATAACTGAGATGGACTTTGCCTATGAAAAAAATATATCTTATATAAACAAGTGATGATATATATTACTCATATATAATTTACTCAAATTAGCTAGAAAACCTCTATGATAAAATTATTATTATTATTATTATTATTATTATTATTATTATTATTATTATTATTATTATTATTATTATTATTATTATTATTATTATTATTATTATTATTATTATTATTATTATTATTATTATTATTATTATTATTATTATTATTATTATTATTATTATTATTATTATTATTATTATTATTATTATTATTATTATTATTATTATTATTATTATTATTATTATTATTATTATTATTATTATTATTATTATTATTATTATTATTATTATTATTATTATTATTATTATTATTATTATTATTATTATGTTTCAAAAAGGGGAACTTTATTCAATCTAGAAAACAGGTTACATTAATAATTTTTATATACATGTATTAACACTGATATTTCCAAGGATTGTATATATTGTGTTTAAGTTCTTTCCAAGTTCTTACATATATATACCGGGTGAGTGATGGATTGTTTATCTTAAGTTATCATTTATTGATTCATGTATTTTTTGCTGTCCATTTTCTTGTTTTCTTTTTAAGTCTATTATTGAGGAAAGGCAGAACTATTAGAGATTTGACCATTGTTTTACAAGTGACCAAGTAGCCGTGAAAATGTCTGGGTGTGCTATTTTATTGTCTCTGGTTTTTAATTGCGCTAACTTGTTGTGAAAAGTTGATGGATGCTGCCTTGTATTATTGCCAAAAGCAAATGTGCATCGTGTGCACCAAAATGCATAAAGTACGAAGGTTGCTGGTCGGATTGTTGGGGTGGATGTTCTGCAGAATGGACTGATAATATTTTGCAGGAAGATGTTTGGTTTTCTGTATATATTTGTTATTTCATGCCGAATATTGTTTAATGCTGGGCAGTTGTAAAACAGATGTTGTTGGGTTTCTTCTGCTTGGTGGCATAGCATGCAGAAGGGGTCTATTTTTGTATATAATCGTCTGTATCTTAAGAAATATGATGTTGGAAAAGCATATAGATTTAGTTTCAGGAGGAAATCAAAGAATTTGGGCTCCATCGACCATTTTTAAAATTTTTTAAGCAGCTGTCAGTTGTTTATTCTGAGCATCTGTGTTGAAATATCTGATGTATATCCCGAGTATACCATTGCATATATCTGCCAATATGAATATTTTGTTGTTGTTTGCAGTGATATTTGAGTATGTGTGATTCTGAACTGGTTTATAACTGATGATAGATAGCAATGTGAAGGTGGAGGTTAGTCTGTGGTATTATTTGTATTAGATACTGGAGTTCTGGGAAATGTCTGAGGGTGGCTATTATAAGGTTTGCAGTCTTTTGTATTCGAAAAATATCTATGTTATGTAGCCCCAAACCATTGTGTATTGCTGGTCGACCAAGCTGTTTTGCAGATATTGATACTGTCTTCTATTCCATAGAAGTTTATTGCAATATGAAGAGATTTTTGATGTAGAGGCTTTTGAAAATTGAATTATGGGAGAATAATAGATAATCTTGGTGATTACCAGCTGATTGAACAATTGTACTTTAGCATATATTGAGAGGTATGCTTTTGATAGTGAGCAGTGATCCATTCTCCTTCATCTTTTAACTTGTTCTGGATTTTTTGCCTCATTGTGTTTGTTGCCATGTAGAAAGGAAAGCTGAGGAAAGGAGACAGTTTGCCTTGGAAAATTTGCATGCATGGCTTACTGGTGTATAGAGACCAAGCGGCAGTCTTGTTTTGATTAAATTTTAGATGGTATGTTGCTTGAAAGTCTTGCAGTATTTTCTGTAGTATTGGTATCTGTTTTCTTGATGGTAGGAAGACTGTGATGTTATCCATATATGCAATGCAGGTTATATGTTGTGATGTGCCTGGTATCTGGATGCCTTTGATACTCTGTTGAATTTTGAGTATGAGTGGGTTGATGTAAAAAGTAAAAATAGCAGTGAGCTGAGTGGTGAGCCTTGGGATATGGATTGTGTGGGAATGAATGATGGGGAATTTTTGCCATTGAGTGGGATATGTATTTCCCTGCTAAGTAGTAGGTTTGTGAGCAGGTACAGATGAGTTTGTGGAATTGTGGTGTCAGCTAGCATATTGATTAATGTATTGATGTCGACCGAGTCAAAAGCCGCTTCTATATCAAGTTAAACTGCAATTGGGGCATACTTCTTCCTGTCCCGCACTGAGTTTATAACAGTTTTGAATATATTGCAGCCTGTGCAGTTGATGATTGCTTTCTTGCAAACTGGCTGTGTGAAATTAGTGGTAGAATATATGGCTCTAGGCTGTCTTTGAGTACTTTTTCAATTATTTTAATCGTAAGTGGCCCCATTGAGATTGGTCATAGGTTGGATAGTGTTGATACTTGGACTTTTTTCTTGTTGAAGGGGACTATTGCTATTGGGTATAAACCTTGGATGTCATGCAACTTCTGTGACAGATGATTTGCAAGGTCACGTAAATATTGGCTAGTGAATTGACTGAGATGTGCAAGGACAAATTTGGGGATTCCATGTGCTCCTGGGTGGCATGCATTAGGTACTGTTGCCAGTTTGGTAGCAAATTCTGTGATGTTATATGGGGTATTTGTTTCTGGTTTTCCAAAGATGTTAGGATTATATTTGACTGGGTGGTATGCTTGCAGCTTTTGTTTGAAATGCTGATAGATCAGTTTTAACATATTATTTCCTGCATATGTGTGCCCCTGCCCTGTGAGTGCCATTGGCACTCTGACAGTGGATGGGTAGCCCAAGGCAAGGCAGACTTTACTCTTTTTTATTGCTAGGTAGTTTTTCAGGTGGTTACAGATGTTATTGTATGTTTGTGTAAGTCTGTGTATATGTTGTTTACTGGTGTGTGTTGGGTTTATCATTGTAATCCATTTATGTATTTCATCAGCCAGTGCTAGCAGTCTTGAGGGTGGGGGGGATTTGCGTGTAATGTGATCTATATTAAATGATAAAATGTTTATGAATGCTAAGTATCTTTGAATGGGGTTAAGTTGCATATTTTTGATTTTGTGAAGCATTATATATGTTTCTGAAAAAATAAATTCTGGGGTAGAAGTTGGAAGTAGAATTCTGATTGTTTTACCATGTGTAAGTGCAGTTGTTTGAATTCCTGTCAGATTAATTAGTATGGTTTGTGCAGAGTGATCAGAGAAGGGAGATGGGTTGATGTTTAGGCTGATTTGATGGTGTAACATAGGTGAATAAAAGCACAGATCAATTCTTGATGTATGACATCCATTGTGAAAGGTAACTGCCTCATTTGACAGAAAACCCTCTGCACTCATAAGTGGAATTGATATTTGATGCAGCCACTTTAAAATGAACTCTTGATATTTCATGTTGAAATCCCCAATTAGTATGGTTGGATATGAATTAGAGCCAAGTAAGGAGTTTATGTTTAATATAATATTTGAGACAATTGTAGGGCTAGGTGGAATATACACAAATATAATGTTTAGTGTGATGATTTGATGACTGAAAGTTACTATTAGTAAATTTGCATCTATATATATGATTTTGAATGAGTCAAATGGACAACTTTGTGTTATGAGCAGTCCAGTACCCCCTGAGGGAGATGATGTGTCTCTAGAGCATGCACAGTAGCCTTCTCTGCTTAGATGTACTGTGGGGTCAATTTGTGAGCCACTATATATTTTAGTTTCTAGAAGTCCTAGTATATGAGGTTGTGTAATCTTTATCCATTGTTGTAGCTGATGTATTTTGTTGACTGAGTTGAGCCCTCTGATATTAAATGCTGTTATTTTTAGCTTCATTATCATGATTGGCTGTGAGTTGGTTTCACAGTGTGTTGAAGTTTGCATGAAGCTTTTGCATATTCTCTAGTGTTTTGTGAGTAGTTATTAGTGGTTTGATTACTATCCAGATCCATAGGTATTAAGTTTTCTGCCAAGTGTTCAATCATTTCTGTTAGAGTATTGTTTTCATCTGTTTTGGCTCTTTTTGATTTATTTCTCCTTGGCCGACCAGATTTTTGGACTTCTGTTGGTGTTGCTTCTATGGGGGGAGGCATGGGGTTAGTGACTCTAGAATATCTATAGATGTTTTGTTTAAAATTATATGTGGCATGCTTGTTTTTGGGGAGTTGTATGTATCATTTGATATGTCTGGATTTGAGTCTGACATGTTATTGATTCATATGCCGGTGTTTGTGATACTTCAGGTATGACTTGTGCTTGATTTTGATCCATTTGATCAGTGCTTTCATTTAATTTATTTGAGATATCTGTTGTAGTTTCAAGTATATTTGTGTTTTCTTCTGCATGTTTGTTTTTAGTAGCTTCATTTGTACTGTGATTGTTTTCATATCGATTGTTGTTTGAGTTGCTGGTGTTATTCTGTGTGTTGTTGCTCTCTGCATGTTGGGATTGGATGTGCTGATTATTTGGTGTCTGGCCCTGTATGAGTTGGCTATCCATGCACTGTGTGGCTAGGTGACCATGCTTGCCACAGGCATAGCATTGTGGTTTTAAACCTCTTATATATAGGCTCAGCATAGCTTCCTGATCTGCAATTTGTGTAGGTATAGATTCTGGGTCAATGTCTTTGTGTAATTTTAACTTAAAATCATAGCTATTCATGTATATTGGTATTGGTGTGTCTTTGAGGTATATTGATTGTTGATGATGATGATGATAATAATAATAATAATAATAATAATAATAATAATAATAATAATAATAATAATAATAATAATAATAATAATAATAATAATAATAATAATAATAATAATAATAATAATAATAATACCGCAGAAAATCCTGATAGTGCCGGTAAGTAATAGTAAAGTAGTTGGGTTTTAAACCCCAAAAAATCTAATAATAATGCCACAATTTAAAATCAAACCAATATAGATAATTTCACAAAATAAAAATAAATCTTTTTGAAACTATAATTAGTGAAAATCATAAACTAGCTCAAGAATATATAAAAAAAAACCTTACGTTACCAAAAATTTCTTTGTTTTTATAAAAAAAAAATGGAGACCACAGCTATGCATGATCGAGCATTTGGCATCAATATGGCCACTGAAGTGCGTAAAAATTTAGACACCGTCAAATCGTATGCCATGGTCGCAAAAACTAACATGCAAGCAACAAGTTCAAAGAATTTCACGACTACAATAAATAATAAAATAGTTCCGAGATTTAGAAAAACAAATCCAAACGATATAAAATAGTTAGATTTAAAGATACAGGTAAACCAAGATCCTCCCCCCCTTGCACACTGGACCGATAATATGCTAGAATGAATTAATGAACACTTTAACAACACCATTCCACGGGGACTCTGTACATCGTTCAAAAGATTTTTCTTACCAAACTTGATAGTAATATCTGCCACAGACGCAAATATATCATTGTATTGGTTTCCATGCACGCTATTATATCAAGCAATAACTGAAAACGAACTGTGGGAAACGATCTTAAGAATCGCAGATCATCCAAATCCCAGATACCTCGCAATCAAATTTCTTGACAGTGGTCAAAAGAACCGATTTCTAAACCAAATTAAAACATTAGACAATTATGTAATTGTTATAGTCGATCAAGATCGACAGAACCAGATTACAGGAATAATAAAAAATACATATTTTGGATACACGAAACAAGACTTTCAAAAAAATGATGGATCCATTTGGCAACTATTGTCATCCAATGAAATTATCTATGCAATTTTCCTTTTGTATTATGCTTGATTTATAACCTTGTAATTATGATGCTGTCTTGGTATACTGTAAACCATGAAATCCATGATATGTAATGCATGTAGTTCAGCTACAATTTACTTGTGTATTCTCAGTCTTATACTTTGCTCTGTGAAATGTAAAATCAATCTGGACTAAATAGATCATTAGAAGAAATAATAGTAAATGAACAATTGAAGACTTAAAGTTAATTCCAAGAGATTGTAGAAGATGTAGAATGAGAAAACATATGAGATGATAAGATAAAATAAGAAAATTTGTTTGTGTTAGGAGAGATATGGATAAGAGAAACTCGATCAAACTTGGACAGATATTTATTCTCTAGTGGAGTGATAATGTTTAAAAAGTAATAATATATACATATTGTTTTCACAGTTATATGACATAAATAAAATAGTTTTTTGGTTAAACTGTGTGTTAGTTTTGATTGATTGCCAACATTTTGACAAAATAGCATCTGCCATTGTTAAGGTTAACTTTTCAAAAACAAAACAAAACGTTAGATCTCAAATAGTAATGGGATTAAGTGTGAGGTAAAAAATGAGATTGAACATGAAGTAGTAGAGTATTCAGAATATATATATATATTAACAAAATGTTTATTTTCTTCAGTTTCACTATTAATTGATTTCAAAGTTATAATTAGAAGATATAAAATAAGTGGTCTCCTTCCATAAGGCATTATTCCAATCTTATGGAGACCACTTATTTTATCTCTTTATTCCAAAATAAACTTGAAATCAATTAATAGTAAAACTGAAGATAATAAACATTTTGTTAGTCCACATATTCTGAAGCTCAATTACTTCACGTTCAATCTTATCCTTTACCACACACCAATCTCGTTATTATTTGAGATCTAATGGTTTTTCTTTGAAAAGTTAACTTTGACAATGGTGGCTGCAATTTTGTCAAAATGTTGTGAATTAATCAAAACTAACACTTGATTTAACACAAAACAGATTGTGTATATATATACTATGTGTTCATTTAATTTATTGTAACAATCCTTCACAAAGAAGATCAAAACTATTTTTTTGTAATCTTTATTTTGTAATCTTCATTAGTTTATCTTTATTTTTTTAATGACATTTTATGCTTTGAATTGTTTTTGATATATATATATATCCAGTGCTTCATTATACTGCATGTTTTAGCCAATAAGAATGTAACACACTGAGTTAAATGTTTCTAGACTGATTTTTATCTATGGAGTAAAAAATATATTTGGTTATTTCGATAAAAATGTTGTGCTCCAACTGTCTCTTTGGCAGAGGAATGTTATGTTGTCTTTTGAACAGCATTACTTCTATTAATTTCTTAAAATTTCAAGTTTTGATATAAAACAAGAGAAAAAATTGTTGTTCAATGATGCATTAATTCTTTTCTGCTTATAAATACCAATGATGGGGAAATTATCCATCATCCATTTCCCTGTTATAGTAAGGGTAATGATAATTTTTAAAGTATCTGTATTTCATATAATTATCCAAAAAACCTACCTTCTTCATATATCATTTAGCAAAGTAAAATCCATAGTTTGGATTAGGTAATCATATTTGACCCAATATGTTTGTTAGTAAGAAACAAACTTCAGTGGCTAAACTGGATGCTTTTCATAGGAATCAAAAAAGGGAAATAACTTTATGGATATCTGAAAAACTAAATTTAAAAAAAAAATGTTTGGGAAAGTAAACTTATTTTGAGGATATAATGATTGTAGAATCATCTATCTAGAAATAATTCAAAGCATGAAGTTATTTATTACATGAAACACATGGAAGATTTATTAACACAATGTAAGCTTTCTCCTACATAAGTAATTATAACTGTATTTAAAAATTAATTATTTTAATATCACAATAATTTAAGGTATGTATTTCTATATCAAATAGTAAAGATGGTTAACCAGACCAATTTTTAAAAAAAATGTCAACTAACATTTGATGATTTGCATCATAAAAAAAATATTATCACTGGAAGATTTTAGAATACTCATATTGTAGGTGACAAACAAGTATAGGAATATGTTATTAGAAAGTAAGAATATTAAAGAAAAACAAATATACTTAAATACTATGGAATTAAATATAAAACTTCTACTTAAACACTATGGAATGAAAACTTCTCGTTAAATATAAAAAAAATTTATAATGGAACATAGAATTCAGTTATGTCGATCGTATGGCTCTAACGTAAGAAGCTATAAGAATTTGTTTACATTGGTGGCAAACGATGGAAAACTATTACCACAATTTGCTAGACGTATTACATAAGTCAAGTGTTAATTTTTTATTTTAATTAACAATAAAAATATCAGGGAAAATAGAAATTAAATAATGACTATTAGTAAATATATACATACAGATTGAAAATAAAAATAAAAACGGAAATAGCTTCATAGATAAACTAAATAATGAGTCGTAAAATAAATTTAATACTTTGTATATAATGTCTTGAATTAAAATATATATTGCTTATGCCTAAATATTAGTAGAATAATAATTTGAGTGAAAAAAAGTCTATTATTTTATTGTATATAAATAATTTTAATAATGAATTAAAATTATTACGTAATTTTAACTTAAAAGTATAATTTTGCATATAAATAATTACTATGATAATGTTAGATCTCAACACCTGTGTAAACAAATATTGATTTACTAAAAGGCGAAAAGAATTTAACGGAAATTCTTTGTGATAATGAATTTAAATATTGAGGGTTAGGCCTCAAGTTATAATTGATATATATAAACATTGTCGGACGGATAGTCAGTGACCTTTTTTTATACACGTTCTTTATATTTATACAATTGTTGTTTATATAAACAATGAAATCATTGTTTTCTATATCCCATTTTAAAATATTTTTATAAAATTATTGTCTGCTTTTATTCATATTAAATATGTTTTCCCTAATTTAATTAATAAAACGGAAAATATATTTTTTCTTTCGTTTTAAGAAGAAATTGTTACAATATTTTATAAAGGAACTAATACATTTAGCTTCTGTCAAAGTGTCTCATTTTTCAAATAATTTTCTGGCAGATGTCTTGAATTGTTCAAAGAACATGTTCCTTTTTTTTTTTTTAAAATTCTATGATATCTTTAAATAGACCATGTAGTCACTCATTTTTCAGTATTTTTCTTCATGGAATGTAATGGATGATTTGAAGATAATATGCTCAATGTTGATACTAAGATAATTTAAACAGAAATATTATATATATTTACATAGAAATGTTTTATACAGTGAATGCGGAATTATGATACAAAAAAATAAAACTGTCACGTAGATAACTTACTCAAAAAGCTATATAATAAAGTGTTAATTAAATATACTATTAATATCATCTCCCACTATTGACAGTTTCGATTGCCCGATAATCTTCTTCAGAACTTCTACTTATATTTGAAAATATTAGAAGTTCTGAAGATGATTGCCAGGGCAATCGAAATATTTATATTCTTTACTACTTTTTACAATGCTTTTTTACAATCCACTATTTATAATTTTGATTTGAAAATGCAATAAGAAAGATAAAGTATTAATCAAATCTAGACAAGTTATTAGAAGAATTGAATAGTCTCACCCATTATGTGATGATATATAAACATTGATTTATTGAAATTCTTATAAATCACTTACAGATCATTTATGCCATATGTTAATAAAACTAATATTCAGATTTCAATCTCTGGCTTCTATATAATATCAATAAATTAATGTTTATATACTATGAGAGCTAAAAGAACATGTGGTCATTCCATTCTTTTAATCTGTTGTTGATATTTGAGCATTATTTTATTAATTAACTTTTTGGGAGTTAATTACTTTTATTTCATGTTTTATCATTAAAACTATGATTATTTATGAGAATAAACGTGCTAAATGTATATCGATATATCTACTCAGTCTATCTACTTAGCTGCTCTCTATTTCCTTCTCTGCCAGTCATGTTCGAATACTATTAATTTAAAAAAAAAATTGAATGATTTTTATTTTTAATAGTTTTTTAAAATACTGATCAATAAGCTAAGTCAATTACCTACAGAAAAATAAACATAAAAAAATTTACAAGATAATAATAATTCAAATAGTTGCCACAAAATGAAAAATGTGACATCTTAATGAAAGTAAATTGAATATTTTTAAATATAAATTTCCAATATGATATACCTCTATGCCTCATTATGATACTTATTAAAATCAAAATATTGAATGCTTTATTCCAAAAATTTCATAAACATAATACATAATAACACCACTAATATCTGCTAAATAAACAATATTATATACATCTGGGTCTCTTTTTATGCATTAGATAGGTTCCACAAAAAATCCGCATTAAAAAAATCGCACAAAAATAGACTTAACTTACTTTGAAAAATGTGTGATACATTCCATAACTTTCAAAATTAGCATAAATCCAAAGCAACAAGGTAAAATTACTTTAAAATTTGCATAAAAAAAATATGAGAAGTACATCTTCTTGAAAGCGCTTAGCCATTAAATTTAATTTTCAATTTGTTGTTATAGCTTTATGTTGGAAATGTGAAAGCACGATTTATTATTATAAAAAAAAATAAGGAAATAAAGTATGACTAATAAAAAATTTCAAATATTTAAAAAAAATTGATACAAGACAAACTTTTTTTATTAACTATTTAATTTTATTCAAAACAATATATTTTTATGTGTAATTTATTTTACATTTTTTCATACATATTTTAATCATTATCACTATTTGACAATATGTGGTTCATTTGTGAAGTGGTAAGAAATCAGATTTATCACAAGAGGAAATACAATTAGCACCAACTTTAGTCTCATGCTGTGTTAATGATTTTCTGTTGATAATGTAATTGGTAATTAAACTTTGAGATGATGATTTTACTAATTGTTTATGAAGCTCACAATATTCAGACTGCTATGTCTAGCTGTTAGAGAATGCACTTCCATGAGTTCAACTATATATATATCACCTTCCACGAGAGTGTTAATAATGACTAATGGTTAAATTTTCTTTTATACATATATATATATATGGAGAAACTTTTAGACAGAAAAAAGTTACAAGTAAAAATACTTAAAAACTTTTAAAAATACATTTTTTTAAAGTAGAAATTAGAAGTTCTTAAATTAAATATTTTTACTTGTAACTGTTTTCTGTCTAAAAGTTTCTCCATATATATATGTGTATAAAAGAAAATATAAACATACACATATATAACATTGACATACAACTATTTAGCTCTTATTGGAATTTAAGAGCTCATTCATAATTTATGTCATTAAAAAGAAAATGATTTTCCAATTGATTAGAAAGTTGAAGACTTTCTCGAATCATTTTTGCTGTGAAATGAACAGGTTCCACTTCTGTTTTATTATCTTTTTCTAAATCTTGTATGTATCTAAATTTATTGCCAAACCTTTTTCCAACAGGCAATTAAAATATGTAAAAATTTCATGTGTGTATATAAAACAGAGAAATCCCAATTTTAAGTGAAATATGAACTTCTTTATCACATAAAAGAAAACCGCATAAAAAGATATTAAGAAGAAACATGAATGGCATAAGTTCAAAATCGCATTAAAAAAATCTGCACATAAAGAGACCCAGGTGTATATACATATTAAAATAAACATTATGTTGTGCTGGAATTAAATATAACAAATAGGACAATGTTTGTATTACAAAGTTCAAATCAAGCAAACTAAAAATGGAGTAATGCAAATCAATTTCTTTCTTCCATTAAGATTTTAAATAGGCAGTAACTAAGAACAATATAAATATAGAAGCAAAACTAAATAGATGGATGGTTCACCCACTCTTGCAAGCTAAATTAATTACTAATTCTTTTAATTATCTTGAAAGTCATGTTAACTGATCATATAATGAAGAATGATTGTTTTCATGAACATAAAATATAATTGAAAGAAATATTTAAAGTCAACCATTTAGAATATTAAAATATATAACTATCCAATAACATTTGCCTTCAAATGTGCTATTGGTTTTTACAATTCTATATCTTCTCAGTATCTAGTAATAACACACACAACAAAAATTATAGATTTAAATTTGTAGAATAATGTCAGCTAAGTAGGAAGATGATTATTAATTATTTTTTTCAACTATGAACTATTTTTAATATATCATAGATATATTTTATATAAAAATAAATTACTAAAATTTTTACACTATTCATAAATTTTTTGGTATTAATTAATCCCAGTCAATATTTATTAAGTATGTCATTGTACCTTTTTGAACCTGTTTTTTAAAAGAATGGAACTTAATAAAAAAAAAAATGGTGGCAGATTTGAGATAAAAATGAATCTAAAAATATTTCTAACTTTTTTTTATATCAGTTGTTTGTAAAGGGAAAAACTATAAATATATTAACACAGAGCCAAAACTCTCCATACATTAGCACCACTCAGTGCAAGCTAGAGTAATCAATAGATGCCAGAAGGTTTATGCATAAAATGCCTACTCTAGTGCCTACTTATCCAATATCATCAAACTAGTTTCTAGCTTGTATGGAGAGTTTTGTCTCTGTGTTAACAACTTGTGTAAGCATAAAGTATGGTGATCAAATGTGATGTTTAGTGGTTTAATATAAAGCATATTCTTTTTGTTAAGACAAATTAATATTATTGAGAATTCATCAAAATTAAAAAAATTAAATAAATTATTAATGTGGAATGTGTAAAGAATTTGTTTAAAATGAAATATATAAAAAATAAGGTAGATAATATTTATTTGTAATAATGAAGTTGATTATTTGCATGGAAACAAATTTATATTTTTATTCATGTATTGTGATTAGTAAATCAATTTTTTAAAAATATTTTTATTGTTAATTCAACATTAGATATTACCTTTTTCTAAATTTTTAAATTTCCTGAAATTTCCTCAAGGGCATAGTTTACATTACACTTATGCATGTAAAACAGCTTTATTAGTTAGCCATAGTCTTACCAACACCAAGACTAAACTCTCCTTACAGCAGTGTCACTCAGTGTAAACCAGAATAATCAATGAATGCAGGAAAATTTCTGCATAAAATCCCTATTCTAAGATTTAAGTGCAGTACTCTCAGATACAAGGCTCCTCACTGATGAAAGCCACAAGCTAGAAACTAGCCTGGAAATATTGAATGAGTAGGCACTAGGTAGGAATTTTATGCACAAACCTATCTGCATACATTGGTTACTCTCACTTTCACTGAGTGGTGCTACTGTGTGGATAGTTTTGCCTCTGTGAAAATCAGCTTGTGTAAGCATAAAGAATGGTGATCATGTATTGTTAGATGGAAATACCAAGACATTGGTTATTTTAGAGAAATAATGATAATGATAAAAAGCAGATTTTTAAAGTAAAGAAAAGTATTACATATGCAAAATAAAAAACAAAAGAAACTATTTTGTGATAATTACTTGAAACAAGTTTTTAAAACCTATGTTTTTTTGTCTTAGTTTTCAATTATGGGCTTAAGAAAATAGCTAATCATTAGCTAAGATCTTTGAATAATTAGTTGCAAAAAAGAAGTAGGTTACTAGGAAGAGGTATTACAATCAAGTCAAGCGTTGTTAGCCGAGAGGTCATCGCACCCGCCTTGCAAGCAAGTAGTTGGTTGCAGACGGGTGTGGGTTCGCATCCCGGTCGATGCTATGACATATGAAAAAAAAAAAAAAAAAGGTATTACAATCAAATGAAAACTCTTAGCTATTATCACTCATAATTTTCTACTGCATATCATTTTTTGACAAAACATAATAATGAAACCTTTTACACCATAATGTATTTCTTTTAATAAATCTTCATAAATAGACTACATTATAAGTAAGTTTAAAGTTTATGGTTAGTAGAGAATTTTCTTAAGAATGCATTGCAGCAGGGGTGGGCAAATAGCAGCCCGAGGTCTACATGTGGCCTGCTAAGAGTTTTTATGTGGCCCACCAAGACAATCAGAAAAATTTGCCTTGAACTGAGATTTCCTTCCCATGCATGACCAAAGATTCATCTCATATTTTCCACTAGGATGGCCATGTCAATACACATGCACAGTGTAGATATGATGTGCAGTGCTTTTCCAGTTGATCTGGTTAATTTCAATTTTGTCTTTGCAATAGCAAATATATACATTTCCAACTTTAGTGAAACCATGAACCCTCTGAAAAAATGTAAAATCGGTGATGAATGTCATGTGTTTAATGAAGATTGGACAAACAATTTTTTTTAGTAATACAGGAAATAAAGCAGTGTGTTTATTGTGTCATGAAAAAAAGGGGCGGCCCTCCGCTAACCTTCGCTTCCACAAAGTAGCCCCCGATGTGGCCCTCCACCAACTGCTGCAGCCCCTGAACTAAAACAATTGCCACCCCTGCATTACAGTAATTATTGTATAGTCTTGATACACAAAAACATTTTTGTCTGTAATAATTCACATTTTACATTAAATATCAAAAAAAAAATTATAATTTATCTTTTGCTATATCAATAAAAATAAAATATTAAATCTTAAAGTATCAACTATAATTTTTATAACACCCATCGAGTGATTGATGAAACATCAAATCAAACTCATATAATATATATTTCAGGCTCTGTTAGAAAACATATTCTTTATCAAATGTAGCAATTTCTTTTTTAGGTCATGGCTGAGGATATTCTCAACCCAAAGTCACCTATCTTTTCCTCTTCTATATTCATCTATTTATAACATCTATTATTCTTTTATCCTGTTTATCAGATCTTTCCTTCATTTTTATGAACTTTTTTTTCCTTATTCACTTTTCAATCTTTCATGATATTCTGTTTGTATTCATTCTTACCCACATCATCTTAATCTTCTTTCTTCAATTGTTGCTATCATATTTTTTTATTCCAACTACATCTCTGATCTTATGATACATTCTTAAATTTCTCAAATTTTCATTTCTATTTAAATACCATTAGTACAGTCCATTTAATATTAAAATTCTAATTAAATACCACTAATACAATTCATTTAATATTAAAATTTGAATCTTTAATTTAGTAATATACGGTATATATTTGAATGGCACACCAGAAGTGCTATCATCGGAATCAAATTCACATTCAAGAGTCTGACACTTTATTTACATGAATATTTTTAGAAGCTAAAGTAGCACTAGCCTGTGCAGATTAAAATATTGGATTGAAAGTAAATTTCTAGATGTACAGGCTAATTCAGCAAATGTCAAGAAACAAAACATCATTTCTTTATGTACTGAATAAGTTAAGAGATCTAGAAAAATAAAACAATATTTAAAATGTTCATTATTGATTGCCTATACATATAAAACAATCAATGAAATATAATATAAATCTTTATTATATAATAATAACAACTTGTAAATACATCAACAGAAAAATTATATATATATAAAAGCCTTTTTCGGTAATTCTAAATTTTTTACCCTTGTCAATATGATACCTCGTACTAATACTAACACGTATATTACATATATAGCGACATCTACCGACATTTCCTATAATTCATTACTTTTATCATTTTATTTATTTCCAACAATATAAATAAAAAAAGTTTGACAGAAAATCAAAAATTCTTAGTATGAGTTTAATTTTTGTGTTAAAGTTTTGTTTTTGTTAATCTTAAAAAAACGACAATTATAATTATTTTTGTTGTTATTATTATTATAGTTTTTTTTTTTAAGTGTCATAGCATCAGCCGGGACGCGAACCCGCAACCCGGGCAGCTGCCTGCAAGTGCGAGGCAGTCGCGCTGACCTCTCGACCACCAATGCAAGACTATTATTATTATAGTTGTCATTGATTTGAAGAAATCATGTAATCTTTGTTTGATTAAAATATTCACTGCCTTATTTATTATTGCTCTTATAAAGTTCATTTTGATAAATAATCAACTAAAAATTTTGATTAAGTTGGCCATGCTAAATTCCAGAATATATTTATATTAGTGATTACAAACAATTCCTAAATAAGATCAGAAGGTATATCTAAAACATGTTAATATGAATTTTAAAAAGTATATGAGATATATTGTCACTCTATGTATGCAACTTGCAAAAAAACCATGTAAGGTGGACAAATACGGATAGTTGAAAGTAATATCAATCTTATGTATAAAATCCCTATTTTCTCCATTGTCTGATTGGTGTATGTATGTTTGTTTGTAGAGCTGTCATGTGTCAAATTAACAACCAATTAAAAAAAGCAAGAAAATAATTCCACCATTAATAAAAAACACTCATAAAAAAATCAAGGTATGTGCTTTTAATTACAAAGATATAGTATTTAAATGGCAAGGAAAAAAAATAGCTGCTATAATACTCTATTTAAATTTTTAGTTTTGATTAGCGTATAAATGAATTCAAAATAATGGTCTTTCAGGCCAGTGTACAATTATCATATTTATTTATAAATTTATTTTAAATGCACATTATTATATTAAGTAATATTTACTAAGGCTGTAACCTCAGGAATATGCATCTGAAAATGTGAAGGTAGGGACCTCTACAGGTCTTAACCACAAGCTTATGCCTTGGAAGAAAAGAGGGAACCCCTTCTTTACTTTAACCTACTTTGTTGTAAATCGAAAGATTTCATGAGTAATAATGTATAATTGGAATTGTGGCCTTAATTAGTGAAGTATTGAATAGCTTCACGCTCTTTGATCTAACCGCTTCAGCTTCACCTATTCATATATAAAAGTAGGTTGAAGTAAAGAAGCGTTCCCCTCTTTTCTTCCAAGGTGTAAGCTTGTGGTTAGGCCCTGTAGAGGTCCCTACCATCACATTTTTCAGATGCATATTCCTGAGGCACAACCTTAGTAAATATTACCTATTTATTTATATAATATTAAAATCTTTTGTTTAATTTCTATTAAATCTTAAAGAAATATGTTAAAATAATCAATTAAAAACCATGTTCTATTTAAGCTGGGTAGATCGGGTAATATATTTGCTGATGGAATTTAGATTAAAACAAAGAATAATGAAGACAAGTATCATGAAAGTATAAGCCAGAGAAAAACATAGGTTTATCCATAAATATAAAATGAAAAGAGTAAGATAGCAGGAACAGTAACTACCTTAGAAATTAATAATGAATGCATAAAAGTCAGGAGCTTTTATTTATTTATTTTTTGGATTGCTTATCAATAATTAAGGACCACCAGCCAAGGGATTTGATATAGACTGACATTAAGCAGAGCTATAATAAAAATTCGGGAATGTTCTAAAATAAATGTCAGATCATGATTTTCAATTTATGTGAAAGTCGAATCTTGAGAAGAATAGGAAAATCTTTGGTGTTTTTCGTCTGCAGAGTTGATTATTTTTAAAAATACAAGAAAGAGCAAAAAAAAATGAAACTGGATTCTTCATTAGACTGGATGTGCATTTTATTTAAACTGCAAAAAAATTAGGTTGAAATTACTTAAGATCATTTTAAGGCAATAAACATCACATGACCACCTCCTCTTAAGCTTGTGTATAACTGTTGCCATAAGCCAGAAACTAGTCTGGGGATATTGGATGAGTAGGCACTAGATGGGGATTTTATGCACAAGCCTTCTGGCATCCATTGATTACTCTAGCTTGCTGTGTATGGCAGTATATATTGTGAGTTTTGCCTGTTTTAAGATCATTTTACGAGATAATTGACTAAAGCGGTGGTTACTATTCAGTTGTCACTGATGAAAGTAAAAAATGATGTCCATCACAAAATTGAATATTCTACATCATCACAATAATAAATATGACAATAAATTGGAAAAACAAAGTATCATTTATGTTAATGCTTGAAAGCGATGTAAGCCTAACAGCGTATATTAATAATATTTTTATTGTAATAAAAGATCAAATTTAATCCATAAATAAAATGTCATATAAACAACTGGGTTTTCTATAAATATCAAATTTTTATATTAGTATACTTTTTCATAAGTACATGTGAATATGTATATATAACAAATATGTTGTTAAAAAATAATCACAATTCTATGTGTATGCGCAATCATCTATATGCTGTAACACCAAATGTTCTATATATATAATATTACATCTTTTTTTATTATTAGGTTATATTTAAAATAATCATAATGATAACAACGGAGATATAAAAAATAAAAAGATTTTGTGAGGATTTTTTTAAAGCCAGCTAACAAAAAATAAAAATAAAATCGTAATAATAATGACCAGTTTTAATATTACTTTGACATTAAGATTTTACACAAATTAATTGCAATTTCAAATTTAAATGAATAATTTTAAATTTATCTCTTTTTTCTTCATCAAAGTATTCTACCGCTAGATGTGCATTATTTTAAATGGCTTCTGCGACTGAATTAACTATCATTTCAATGAAAATTTTAGAATCAACTCATTTAAAAATGCTTAATATTAGTGTTAATGTGATTTGTTCCTTAAGCTACACCAAGACTATTGCTTAACACTTCTTTTTCAGCACTAAAAAACACGGAAAAGTTAATAAAGAACAAGCCACATCATCTAATCCATGTTTTTGATTAGTTTTGGAAACCTTGAGCCAGTCCTCAGAATTTTAATGTAGACATTAATGAGGAATAAGGTTGTTTGCTTCTTGTTACTGCTCGAAGGAATGGTATGTGTGTAACACTTTTTCACTACACTAGTCCTTTGGGTCTTGCATGGCTTACCCAGATTTACATGCTTCATCTTGATCTTTTTTTTCTCTCAGAACTTGTTTTCCCTTTAATTGAAATGGATCTTTCCCAAAAATCACTGCTTGCGTCTATAGATCCTAAGGGATTCTTAAAAAGAGAGTAGAAAGTTATTACGGTTAGCTAGCACAAAATCACCAACTTCTCAAATGTATTTTTTTTAAAAAAAAGAAAAGAGACTAATACAAAATTTTACTGCACAATTAATAGAATTATTTATTTCATTAATTTACTTATTTCATTAATTTCTAACTGCAATAGAGAGATAATAATTACGATTTCTTATATTTATAATATCAAGCGTCTATTTAATTATTATAATGAAAACTTTCACTTAGTTGTTAAAAAATATTTGTCAAGCGTTGGTGGCTGAATGGGTAGCACAGCTGCCTTACAAGCAGTTGTCCCGGGATTCGCTTCCCGGCTGATGCTTTGACATATAAAAAAAATGTGCATATTTATATTTAGAATCTAAAACAACTTTTAATAATGATATACATATATACATATAGCAGCCACTCGAAAATGTATATGGCTATTCCAACTGCAAGGGAGGGGGAACTACCTTAGAAATCAGTTTTCCAATGACTATATAAAACAATCTATTGAAGCACAAATACATTCATGTATAGAACATGTTGATTCTTTTTTGTTCGTTTGTTTGATTGATATTTTATGTTACTGGGCACTTAATTTCTTCAGCAAAAATCTTTTCTTTTGAAATATTTAAACACCTGTCTAATAATTGTGGCTTCAAATGTATTTTATTCTCTGCCCAATAAAAAAAAAAATATTATTGCAATTCTTTTAAATATCTTTGAGATAACCCTTATAATGGAGATGGAGTCTACCTATGACACAAAAGTATGCTCAAATTAAACATAAAACACCCATTTAAAATTTTTTGCACTGTTCATTTACAGGTTCAATTTAACAGAGTTGAGATTTTACAATAGCAGACTATAAATTAATACACTGTACAGGCTTACACGCAACTGCACATATATAATGTAATGTATAAGGGACTCGAATTCAGACTTTTACACGACCCTCAGCTCTCCATGCTATCTCATATTGCTGATCCACCTGATCATACACATGTTTCAACATGTTTCAGCATGTGTATGGAGAGCTGAGGGTCATGTGAAAGACTGAGTTCGAATCCCTTATATATAGCAGACTGTGTAATATCACATCCAGCAATTTGAAAAACATATTGGTTTTACATTATTACCATTATATTTTTAAATTTTTGCCCAGTCACCTTAAATTAAATTTTTCTCATATTTTTATGTTGCATTAATATGGTGACCAAGTCTCACATCCATATAGTAAATTAGGTCAAATAACACCCTACAATTATCTTAATTATAGTAATTGTTTTTCTGTATAAAATATTTTGTTTTATTTTGTTAAAAACAACAATGGCACATTGAAGTCTGTGTAATATTTTAATAATAAATTATAATAATAAAAAAAATCATATATAACAACTATATAAATATATATTAATAAAAATTACATATATAAAGCCTTTTCATCACATAGTTTTGTGCCTTTTTCAAATGTTAAGCATTTATTTTAAGGAGAACCAATTATTGCAGATAAAAACACCACCTAGTGTTCTATAGTAGAAGTTAAATAACAATAATAACAAAATAAAACATCAGTTTTTAAAATGGAATAAAAAAATTTTATGCAGAGATTAAATATAACTTTAAAAAACTGACCATAAAGCAAACATAACAATATACAAATATAAAAATAGAGTGCTTTTGTTAAGTTTTTTTTTTAATACGATTAGTTTTAGTTTTTTTACTATAAGATAAAATTATCCCTAAATCTATTAAATGTTGCTGTTTTTCAAGAATTCACTAAAATATTTTTTTCAATAATATAGATATATAAAAATACAAATATATACATGCAGTATTATAATATTATATGGGTATATGTTGATATATAAATAGTATGTATTTTTTTTACATACATAGTTGTATAGTTTATATATAAATAGTTTTTATATATAATATTTAAATATATGTATATACTAAAGTTAACGTAATTATAAGATACTTGAATTCGAACTTTCAAGCTCCCCCCATCTATCTAATATATCTTATGTAACTGATACACATGACCACATGCATGTGAAAAAAATAAATAATCACCAATATAAGTATTTTGTGCTAAACCAGCACTCATCAGTTGGTCCAAAACACCATCTACCACACATGTATACAATAGATGTTCACTTTATATTAAGATAGCAAATCTTTAAACTTTAATAGACAAGCTTCAATCTTCTCCACTTTCCAACTCTTCAGCCATACATTTTATTGAAAATCTGAAGATGGAATGCTCAAAGCCCTTGTTGATGCCAATGTTATTGTCATACCCATGTTGACTTTAAGTCAACACACATAGGACCTTAATATATCCATTTAATTATACAGAAGAGGGATGGGCAGAATACAGGCTGAATATATTATATATATTGCCTATATTCAAGTTAATGTAATTATAAGGAACCTGAACTCGAACTTTCAATCTCCCTATATCCAATCTATCCTATACAACTAATATAATGACCACATATGTATGTGTGCTGATGTGTGATGGTTCAGCACAAAATATGTATATTGCAGATCATTTATCTTTTTCACATGTATGTGATCACGTGCATCAATTGTGTAAGGTAGATTGGATAGATGTAGGGAGCTTGAAACTCGAGTTCAAGTCCCTTATAATTACATTAACTTTAGTATAGACAATATACACATATTTAAATATTACATATTCAGTCTGTATTCTGTCCATCCCTCTATTGTATAATTAAATGAATATATTAAGGTCCTATATGTGAGGGGTCAGACTGACTTAAAGTCAACATGGGTATGACAATAATTTTGGCAACAACAAGGGCTTTGAGCATTTCATCCCCTGATTTTTAATGAAATGGATGGCTGAAGAGTTGGAAAGTGGAGAAGAATGAAACTTGCCCATTAAAGTTTAAAGATTTTCTGTCTTAATATAAACCAAGCACTGATTGTATATATGTGTGGAAGATGATAATTTGAACCAAGTGATGAATGCTGGTTCAGCACGAAATACTTATATTAGACTTTTTTTTTGACAAGTATGTGATCATGTGTGTCAGTTGTATAAGATATATTGGATAGATGTAGGGAGTTCATCATCATCATCATTAACCATTATCAATCTACTGCAGGATTAAGGTCTCTCCAAGTTCAATCTATCTTCTCCGATCTTTAGCTTCTCTTCTCCACATCACTCCTACACACTTTCTTATTTCATCCACCCATCTCACATGTGATATTTTTCTGGATCTTTTACAATCTTTTGAAATCCAGTTTAAGATTTCAAATGTCCATCTATTATCATCTCTTTTAGCAATATGTCCAGCCCAACTCCACTTCAGTCTTTTAATTTTTTCAATGAGGTCAGTAACACTTGTTTGTTTTCTTACCAATATATTGTGTTTTCGATCTCTTCTTGTTACTCCCAACATGCATCTCTCCATATTGCTCACCTATTAAGTGTCCAAGTCTCAGATCCATAATATATATATATAGTAAATACTTAAATTCGTACTTGTTTGTATTTTTATCTGTAGATTAATTAGGTCATATAATACTACAAGCAAACGAAATGCTTGACCTTCAGCTAGTTATATTTGATATTGTTCATAATTTCCTTACCACACTTTATTTTACAATGCTAACATTTAAAGCTTTGTCACGAAGGGTATTCCATCATTAAGATGTATTATTTTTTCTGAATATGATTGGGTCATCCAAAGTATTTTATTTTTTAATTTTTTTTATGAAAAAGGCCCTTTAAATCAAAGTTGAAAATATTAATGTTTTTAGTGCTTAAATCACTTTTTATACTTAATTAAAAAGAAAGAAGATAAAATTAATTAGACAAGATTTTGAATAATCTCAAGGAAAAACAGCACATAAATTTATTTGATAGAGAAAGGGTCACAGAAAATTTAGAATGCACTTTTAAATATCCGGTCAAATGACTTTCATATATTATTCTATGCAATTCTTTCATGAGCGTAATATTTACAATTCTGTACCATATTGACCGAAAGAATTTCATGATGTCGTTAGCACATCCATCAATCTTTTTATATATATATATATGAGATTCAAGTTTGAAACACTTAAGGTATAAAATATTTTGAGATCACAAGCATAATTTTTTTTTTTAGGTAGACAACTCATAGCCAACCTCATTAACTATCCAATTTTTAATTAGAGGATCAAAGTCCCAGATTAATGTAGACTGGTCAATAGATTGTTGATCAAATTATATAGCTAAAAAAAACTATGATAGAAATATGATGTAGCTTTTAAAATAAACACTGTTTTTCACTCTTAGAATTAAATATATATTACAAATTGGTTTTTTTTTATTTTATTATTATTACTTTTCTTTTTACCGGGAGTTAATTAAGAAATCCTATTGAACTGCAATTTTACTAATCTAAACTATATATTTGCCGCAATGTAAATGTTTATACGTTCAATGTAATAATATTTTCATAATTAACACAGACAAATATCTTACATTCTTTGAGTTTATATAAACCAATAATTCATTTAAGCAGGTTGAATTATCATATATATTTGGCACTCAGCAGCCTTAATTCTAAAAATATATGTAAATATATTTTTATGTTATTCACGCGCTATTTGAAACATGTAAAGAAATAATAATTTTATGTAAAGTGATATTGGTGGCAGAGTGGTTAGCACATCTGCCTTACAAGCGGTTGTCTCGGGTTCGCATCCGGCAGATGCTTTGACACATTAAAAAAAAGAAGGTATTTTTGTTTATGTTTAGACTTCAGCCAGTATTCATTTACTTTGTTATTTTATTTTATTTTTTTTTAATCTTTAACTATTCATTATTTGATCTTTGTTTATTACAGTTAACACATAAATGCTTTTATTACAATAGTACAATGTTTTTCTATTGTTTATGTCTGTATATATTGTAATAGTCAGGTGAGAATCTGCCGATATGGCCAGCATCATTCAACCAGACGGCACCATTTGATTTAGAATCTATAACCTCCTATTTCTGTTTGTAACTGGTAGAATTCTGCTGCTTAATGCTATTAGATTTCATTGAATGTTCAGCATGCTGATATTTGTAGGAAATTTAAGTTCACTGGTGTCCCAATCATGACCAGTAATTTATATGTCTACTATATTGGATAACCTTGAGACTCTTTTTGTCTTTTGTTGATCATTATATATGACGATACCATTAATTTAGCATTAGGCAATAAATAAATCATAGCCTAAAATAAATCAATCATGAATATTTATTACAAATTCATTGCTCTTATATAACATTCAACCTATGTGTCTCTCATTATTCTTATATTATAAACATTTAACCTAAATTTTTATGTGGTTATATTTTACAAGAAACTTTTTAATATTCAAACTTCATAAAACTTATGAGATAAAATAAGATATGCTAATAGACAATAACTTTTTTTCCTTATGTTACAGGATCAGCCAGGAGGCAAACCCAGCATCTGCAACCAAGCTAGTAGCTTTCAAGATGGCTGCGCTGACTTCTCGGCTAACAGCACTTAACATGAATATAATGATTCTATATCACTTACCATATAATATTATTATGAATTATACTAATAATCTTCCAGTAATATATCTAATCATGTTTATACAAACCTGTTGGCTTTACAAAATCAGATATATGCATGTAAATATTGTTTCAGCATTTAGTATCATTACAGATGAACTTAACCTTATTCTAATCAAGTAAGCTTATAAAAATCACCTATATCTTTTTAATATCATTGTAATCATCATCCTAATGTCATTCAAAGACAGTGGTAGAAGATGATAATCATTCAAATAAATAAATAAATACACAAATCATTTCCCTTCCTGCATTATGACAACAGATTTAATTGTTCTCCATCATGAGATTTTTTATTTTAGTATTAAATTGTTATTCTGTATCAGAATCCAATAATTTTGATTTGATTTGATAGAAATATACAATTTCAAACAAAAAAATTAGAAAAAAAATTATAATTTGAATTTTGTTAATATTGGAAAAATGAATTCATAATAACAAATGCTGCTTTCATAATTGAAAAGTTGGCAGAGTAAGGTGACTTTGAAAAATGAATGAAATCTTTTTTAATTGAAGTTTGTATTTAAAATGTGAATGAATGAGTGCTGATATCTATAAATCTACCAAATGACTATTTAAAATATTGAAATAGCTCTATAATTTGTAGAATATTTCAAACTATTCTAACACCATGCTGCCAATGACATATTAGCCATCATTTTCATGAAGCAGTGAGATTGGAATGCCATGATTATCTTTGTTCAATATTAAGCTACAGTTATTAACTTCTATTTTAAAAACATAAACCACATACATATAGAATAACAGTGTAATAATATATACTTTTGAATTTTAATAATTATTACACAATTATTGTGCAAAAATAATCACGAATTTTAATAAATTTCTCCAAAAATCAAGTTTTAAGTTATTCAATTTTTTTTCTTAAAGTAATCTTGAAAATGGTCTCAAATCAAATTAGAAAAAAAACAGTCCACCAAAGATATTGAAGCACATCAAAATACATTGACCTTGACACTGTTTGATTATACTAGTCTCTTTAAATTGTTTTTAAATTTAAAAAATCAAAATACAAAAGTATGTGAGTTTACTAATTTAAAAAAAATTAATGTTTCAATAGATGGCTGTACAAGTGAAAATTAAAATTAACATGATTATAAAATATTTCTGGACTTCTCTGAAGTAAGCAAACAATGAAAATAATCAAAACTATAAGATAAACAGTTAAACTTTATTCAAAATTCATATAACAAATAAAACACAAATAATTAATAACCATATCAAAATTCTACTTGAGATATAAGAATTAACAGTACATATGAATTATTACTAATTTCTATATGCTAGTATTATATATTGTACCCTCACTTCCCGATATATATAATATAACTTAAAATATGACTAGCTCAATTAAATCACCATGCTCAGCTAAAATATGTATAACTATCATTAATATATTTTTATAATACTATATCTTATCAGATTCATTATAACTTACCAAAATTAATATAGTTCAATATCATGCACAAATTATATAAGTATTTATTAAAATCATGAGACTATGAAGTGAAGTTACAAGTGGTAATTGAATTTACATTGAGCTAATGTCTTCCCAAGACACTATCTCAATGGCATAAGAATACTATTACCTCTTTATTATCTCATTACTACATCTACAGCACTCTTATGTCTTTTATAAAAATTAACTAACTTCAATAATAATAATAAATAAATCTCAATCTTTTATTAAGGAAATATAATTAAATAATCTCAGGTTCTTTTAATTATTTTAAAGTAATAATATTTCTTGCAGATAGGCATGATAAGGGATTTAATATCAAACCTAACTACACTTAACTTATCATAATAATAATAACTAACAATAATAATTTCTAGTGTTTAAATTAATCTTATCTATTTTGTTATACTATTAATCATTAAGAAAATAAGTGAATCATCTACATGTCTTTCATTTTCATATAGTATCTTAATTTAAAAATTATACTAAAATCTTATAATTTAATAATATGTGGCAATAAATAATATTATACTCTTATATTGTGCATTATAATTACCTTGTGACCATTATAATATTATATGTTAATGTCAATCAATTTCTATAAATTATATTAAGAAAATACTGTGTTTCTTTTTAAAATAATAATAATAAATTCATATTGTGCAAATATTATGTTTATTCAAATTATCTGTTGTCAAATGCTGTGGTGCAAAATAATGAATTCGACACACTTTTAAACAACTTAAACAAATTTATTTACATCAACTTTAATAAACAACTTATGTACATTATTTACATTACAAGTGGAAACCAAAGAAAATAAAAAAATAAGAAAAATAATAATACAAGATTTTTACACTGTTACTATTTCCATAAACACAAATAGATAATCCATACATTTCTTAAATGTTTTATCAGTAACATTTAATTAAGTTTATGAACTTAAATCTTAATAGATATCATTTGTCATTAGTTAGTACAAAAGAAGACTTTTATGTAAAATATCACTTATGTAGCATATGTAAAATAAACAAACTTTAACAATTAAAAAATGCTACTTCACTTAAGTATTATTGCTATTTCTATTATAATGTACTAGTATGTATTACATTTACTATTAGCATTAATCAAATATCAACTAATGTATAGACTGATATAACTTTATAATATAATGACATTTATTGATTATATAATTATTTACTTTATTCTGATGTAATTCCATACTGTATGTCTTACCAAAATATGCCATACATATATGTTCTTTTCTTAAAATAATATTTAAAATTATTCAACAATTTCAAATTTTATAAAGTATTATATTAAAATAAATTCTATGATTCTTTTCTATTTAAACTACTACTCTTCTCTACTCGTAATTCCTATTCCTTCCTAATAAAATTCTATCTACAAATATCATTTTGACCTTATTTAACTTCAGTAACAGCTTACCAATTTTTTAAAAATAATGACTATCCAAAACTATCTTATACCTCATCATCGATATACGATAAACCCTTCAAACAAAATATAAATTTCTATATAAAATTAATTTAACTTATCTAATAAAAAAAAAAATAAAATATAGATATTTTTACCTCTTACTAACTTGAAAGGTAATATCAATAACTCATACTAATATAATAAATCAAATTCCTAATATTGTAACAGAAACATTAAAATTTATTCATGAAAGAATCATATAATTATTTATGGATTTCTCTTATTACGTTATAATAAATTTATGTCATAAATTTAAAGTATGCATATTAAAATAAAACTGTTATTACTAATATTATGCATGTATATTCTTTAAATATTTATACATTTATTCAACAATCAAATAATATTTAGTTGATCTAAAGAAAACAAAGCAAAATACATCAAATTATTACTATTATATAATTTTTACCATAAATGATACTCCGATTTATTATCCGCCACACGATGTCCTCCAGGATTACAGTTTTACAAAATAATTTCATTTATACTCAACAATTATTCTTTAAAATATTACGTGTTGTATAATTATATAAAAATAAACTTTATGAAATTAAGTTTTATATTAATATTTAGTTACTTTTTTAAAAAAAAATGTACCTCTCTTATCTTTAATAGATCAATAAATAATTAAATATCTATGTTAGTTAAGAAAAACAAAAGATGTTACATAAAATCCAACGGTGTCTTCTTTCCACCCATAATTGTTCTTTTTTTCCTAGGCACAAACTTTTACCAACATTACTTCCTTTTCCGGTACATCACGTGTTTAAACAGTTTTTACGAAATAAATGAAAACGTTTTTTTTTTAAAAATAAAAATGAAATAAGTTCTACCATATGAAACAAAATAATAATTAAAATAGTTTATAGGATCCGGATTCATTTCTTTAAAGAAAAATTATTTAAAAGTTATTATTTCTAGGATTAGTCAATAGTTTATAATGTTCTTATTTAATTATTATAAATTGACTTGGATATCCACGTATACTTATTTGCGCATTCCTTAATAAATATTTAAGTAAGATTAATTTCTAAAATTCTTCTGTACGACCAGCGTCCAGATTTTACTATAATATATTTTATTTACAGGTATTTCTTTGCCAATTAAACTTCTGATTTATTTGCCTTTTAAAACTATCGAAATCTAGTCTTTTAAACCACAAAGACTTAACAAGGCAAGTAATTCTACAATTATTATTAATTACCATATCTTTACCAAGATATATACTTAAATTTGTATTTTAAAAATACTTTCTTCATAAAGAAGTATTTATCTTTCTTTAAAATATTTGTTTATAAAAATTAATTATAATCAACTTTTAAATTCATATAATGTCCAATATATTACTTTTGTCCAACTAGTAATTCTCCTAATTAATCCAGCGTTTGTTATATTTTTAGTATAAAGTCTCCAATACATTTTATCCTTATATGATGTTTTCATGATTATTTGATAGTAAATTGAGCTTCGATAGAGACAATCAATAAGGAATTATAAATAAATTAGCACTGCATATTTAACGGTAGAACTTTTATAATTTTTTTAAAACAACTCTCTTATAATTTTAAAACGATTACGAGAGCGTCTATAATTTTACTTAGCTATATCTAATAGCACACTTCACTTAAAAGAAATCATAATCATAATCCCCTCCGAACAATTGAACCTTAGTTTTATACCGGAATAAATTCCCCACTTGATTGGTAAATTAAACAATCACCTTGCTAGCCTATTTACATATTTTACCAACAATACAGAATTTAAAATAAATAATGACTTATTTAATATTTATTATTTATTACATTATTAAATTCTTAAATTGATCTTTATCATTTATTTAAATCCATTAAACATTTTTTAAAATATATGTTTTACTTTATTTCACTTTTAACTTTTATAAGATTATTTTTCTAAACAAACTAAGTCTATTTTTATACGTTAGGTTTTTTTTAAACAGTATTTTAAAAATCAGATTTAATATTTCACATTAATTATCTTTATTTTTATCTCGTGATAGCCAATATAATATTTATAAATTTTATAATAGAATTTTAGAACAGTTTTGCAACTTTACTATAAAAAAAACTTACAAGCATGTGTGTACATATGTCTATCTATCATCTGTTTTACAACACAGTTACAAACGCTTGTAATATCTAAAAATAAACTAACAATTTAATTTTTTAAAATAAATTTTTTTAAAATAAATAATATATTATAGCAACTTTAAAATAATAATTCGATATTATTAAAATCAAATATTAATCTTCTATTATATACTATTAATAATTAAAATATTTATATTCACTTATTAAATATTAATCTTTATCAACAATAAATATATGCATTTAATTTTAACTTATCTTTTTAACTTTTAGCTTTAAACATTTATTTATAAAACTTATTAATGCAGTATTGATCATGGCCAGTTTTCCCAATCATATAATATTATCATCTTTTATTGAAACGTCTCTCTCAAACATTAGCACAATTTCACATATCAAATATTCATAGATTACTTTAATTAAACTTTTGAAAGATTATCATAAATAAAATCAACATCATATAGCTAAATATACCTTAAATTTAAAATTTTTAATAAATTGATAAAACAATTCATGGTGACCCATACAAAAGAGCACAATATATATATATATATATTCTAACCTCCCCCACCGCTCTCGTCCTCTCCATCATTTATATAGGATTTAGAATTTACGGGTTCTAGCTCAGTTTAACAAATAAATACATGAAATATCCAGCATTAATTAAAATGATTACTAGCTCTAATTTTTTAAAATACAAATACGGTTATATTTTTAAAATGAATTAACAAATATTTACTATTTTCATGAGACATGGAGTGACGACATGGGGAACGAGATAGACTACATTGAGATATTATCCACATGATACTATCTCAATGGCATAAGAACACTATTCCCCCTTTTACTATACTAAATAACTAACTTATAGTATTCCTACGACTTTCTAAGCTCTTTTCACTACAACTAAAATAATAATCATGTCTTAATATTCTTTGTAATAAGAATCTAGTTCAATTAAATAAAATTAAGTAAATAAATAGAATAAATAAAATCAAATCAAATCTCAGGTTCATAAATGGTATTCTAACTGATTTAAAATTACGGTAGTAAACTATGAAAAGGGAATTTTATGTCATAATTCACTACGCAGTAACTAACAATAATAAATAATAATAATAACAACAATAGTATAATATAATCTTATTACTTCCTAAATAAAATAAATAATTACGTACGTGGCAGTATTTTAATAATCTGACAACAGAATACGTGTGGCAACATTAGCATATATTTTAATGTAACATTGTGGCAACCAACTTATGACCAATAACTGATATAATTATGATCCCTTAATTTTATCATACAAATAAATTTTCAAAAATCATTATAACACTTTTAGGTTTACCCTTTTGTGCAAAACTATATGTCTGTTTCAATTATAAGTGTATTGTGATATCATGCATCCATGTGGAGAAATAATAACGAAGACACAAAGCTTTAAAATAAATTTACAACAAAGTTTATTAATAATATAAACAAATAACAATATTTTACATTATGTACATGGATATCCTTACTCTCCTATCACAAAATTATTTTACTAGTTTATAAAAAAATGAAATCAAACTTCTACTTATTTTTCTAGTTAACTCTTATCTTTTAAATACTTAAGAAAATACAGTATTATTATTATTGGATTTCTTATTATGGTTCGCTTGTACAAAATGTATTTTATTATATAATTATCATTAACATTTTGTATCCCTACTATTATTAAAATTATATTTTTACAAAATTACATTCGTAGTAAACATTCTACAAAACAATAAAATTCTATTTTATATTGGTTGTATGGAATCCCACAGATTCGAAAAACATTCTTCTACATTTGGTATTATGTTTTAATGTTCATTATACGATGTTTATTAATCTAATATATTCATTCAAGCCTTACTTCGTATGGTAATTACAACTATTAACATACCATGCACAAATATATGTCTATTACACATTATTGAATTATTTTCTTAATAAATATGCAATATTTATTTTCTAAAAATTATTTAAAACATTAAAATTTCATTATCACTTTTAAAAATGAAACTTTGTTTAGATTTCTCTTTGTTAAAATACTACATTCATTTCCGAATTAAATTTAAATTTGTATCATATGATTCTTTCTCTCTTTATGATATTTTGTACTTTCACTTTTAAAGTTACACAATTCTAACACATTCCAGTAAATAAACTATTCTTACTTAAACGATAACATATCCTCAGTTCTATTTTATTCATTATTTCTTTGAAAATATCTTTCTGACGATGCAGATTCACGAAACAAGGATAGCGAAAATAGATGCACAGGATCAAAAATAACTAGAATATTATCCGTCATAAACCTTGACAATAATGGCACAGTGAATTAAAAACACTATAGAGGAGTGACCTTTGTCTGTCTACCCACCTCTATTATAGGAGTGATGCTAAAGCTATTTCTTCAGCTTTATATAACATCAAAAAGTTTAAAAGATATGCAAAAACACTGTCCAAAATATATGTGTTCAGTGATAGGGCTTAGTTAGCTATACTGAAATCACACAAACTAACTATGATCCAAATACTTTATTTTTCTTATTTCTTAACAAAACATCATCTTGGTTTCCTCTACACTAGTACTACCAAGTCACTATCCGATCGTATTTCTCAAGATTTTTCTATACAGTACATCGACAAATTCCTATCTTCATTTCTAACAATAATAAAATTCATTTTATTTCAGAACTATACCGCTGTTCTTTAAGAAAATCTTTTACTACTTTTCTCGTATATTTATCATATACAAACTATTTTAAAATATCTGAATACTTTGCAACATGAAAGTTCAAAAGAATCACACAATTGTTCTGTTAAATTATATTATTAATTATACTTTAAATAACTTATTGCATGCATATTTAAAATTACTCCTATCTCAGAATATGTTTTAAATGTTGTATAAAATGTGTACATAGAATTTAAAACTTTCACACATCATTCTTAATCAATAGATGATCTAAAAAAAATACATTATGCATTATGAATAAATATCAAAATTACCAAAACGATCTTTATCTTCTCGATCGTGTTCCGTAGGCTTCACCATCCCATTAATTCTTGTAGATATATAGACTTCCATACATACACTTTATTTTTAAAACAATATTTCTATCATTCTATTAAGCTATTATATTTAAATCTTTTTAACATTACTAAATTTATGTTTATATGTTTTCCCTAATCTCATATAGCATTTTATATTTTAAATATAATCAGTAAAAAATATTTAAATTATATTTACGATACTTCTTCATCAAACTTTCTTGAACCGTTCATATTTAAGCTAAAAAAAAAATATTTTATTTCTTCTTCAGTCACTTAATGTTCTATTTTAAAGTAAAACAATTACTACTCTGTTTAATAAATATTCATAGACGACAATCCTTGGTTTTCACAATATTGTATACAATTATTAATTCATGATATTCTCTTCTACTATTGTCTGCTAGTATTTTCCCGCGTGACTTTTCCGATGCATCTTGTAGGTACTTTTAGTTTAAATATTCAATAAAATTTTCTATTTCCATGGATCTATTTTCATTAAGTAATTTAATTTTATCTTTTCTAAATCAAGCATTTCCTCCATTGAATACTTTATAATATTTTAATTAATTCCTCTCAGAGAAAGTTTTCGGCTCCTTTTCTCTAAACATAATAACTCTTTCATATTCTTCTATAACTTTTCTTTATTTTAAAATCTGATACTATATTTTTAATAAGGTTTTCCTTTAAAAGATAAATATTCTTTCTTCATCATAATTTTCTTTATAATAAAAACGCATATTAAATTTTTCCATAGAGAAGAATAAAATAACTTTAAATTAGCCTTGTAAAATTGGTGCGTCATAATTTTTTCTGACGGCAACTAACTTCTTTTTAAAGTTTTCATATAGCGTCCCAATTATATCTCTTTGAATTATAATAATAAGTTTCTGGTTGAGCATAAATAAATTTGTATTAATACAATTTCCACATATTTTTCTTTCAGCAATATTTTTAGGTATTTTTCCTTGTACTTCCATCTCTACTGTAGGCTTTTGGTTAAACTCGAATAAAATTCCCTGGTAAGATAACTTTTAAAATTAGCAATCCATGTCGATACAGTCAAAATATATTTATATGTTACAGAAGAACTCTTAAAATAAATACTAAATTTAAAATTTATATTACTTTTCCAGCTACGGTGTTATCAGCTACAAAAATGTGTTACTTTCTCTTTCACTTACACATTACTTCTCCCCCCGCTTCGTATAATTCTTATATTTTGTCTGCTAATTTACCTCCGTTGATTGGTTAATAACTTTTTTAGCGCGAACAAATTTTACACATTTAGTTATATAACAGATTAGACTTTTAAAAATAAAGAATTGATGACGTAATGTCTTAAATATTATTTAGACTAGTATTTTTAAATTCAATTTTAATTTTACCAAAATCATTTAAACTTTTAAAACAATTATTAAAATAATATTTAATATTTTAACCTTTATTTTAATGATCGATGGCAATTATATCTAGTTTCAAATTCACAGACTTTATTATTATTATTTTAACAAGCGTGTGTGTGAAGGTATATAATATACAGTCACGTGTTTACTAACTTTATCAAATGATTTTTTTTTTATTTATGTCTCGGTCTGAATTACCAAAACTGATATATTTTATAAAAATTTGGAAAATAATTAAAACTTGTAGAACTAAATATAATTCTCACCATCCTAAAGTTTATTTTAAAATATACTCTATTAATTTTGACTATTAAATATAATTATAACACTACATATAGCATTTATTTAATTTATTAGTTTTAAAATATTATACTCAAATTATTAATATACTTTTAAACTATCTATAGCTGTATTATTTTATATGGCCAGCTTTTACAACCATAAGCAAGGATATTATTAAGCTTTATTTAACTGTTTTCTTTTAAAATAATTTATTACACTGTTATATACCAGGTATTTTCAGCTTTAAATTGTACTATAAAATCTAATTATCCTATTATTATTTATATATCATACAAACATAACTTAAAATTTAAAATTTTTTAGTAATTGACCTTTCTACCTTATTATGACCTACAGATAAGGGCACATAACTTCCCCCTTCGAATAAAAAATTTTAAATTAAACATCTAGTTTAATATCTATTTTATTCATTAATACTCTTCATTTTATTATCTGCTACAACCAAATTCTATCTTATACTACTTAATACAATATAATACACTGTTTGTTATACAAATTTATATAATATCTGGACACTAAACTCAGACTTTGAACTAGTAATACTTATAAAAAATTTTCTACACTTCTGATGGGTATGGGATTAAACTTCTAGCGTTATATGTCCCTTTTTCACCATCTGGTGTAGATAATACAAAAGCATTTTCTCCCACTTTTCTCAAAATCTTGTACGGACCTTCATATAATTCTAGAAACTTTCTAAATTGATTTCTTTGTAGGTTGCTAACATTTAAAATTTATATTTGTTCTGTAAAAAAAAAAAATAAGGTTATAATATATTATTAAATACACATCTTATTTAGGAATTATTTGTCTTAATCATTAGGTATCTTCTTTTTTTTTTTTGTTTTTAAATCTAAACTTTAATTCCCTCTCACTTTCCTTAAGTCTCACCTTAGCTTTTCCTATCTTCTTTCCTTTATTAAGATTATTCTTAAGAAAATCTGTTATGAATTTCTCATGCTTTAGACATTTAAGTCTTACTTTTATCTTGCTTAAATCTCTATTCCGATTAAATTTTTCTCTTATAAATTCACCATTAGGTATCAAGTTTCTAATTCCTTGAAACAATATTTCTTTAGAAATATCAAATTGTAAATGAATATTTCTATCATTAAAACCACATTTAGATATCACCTCTTGCCTTTTATTTTTAAATTTATTACTACTTTTATCAATTATTTTTGGTAACTCATGTTCCAACAACTTTAAATACTTTTGCTCTGAATAATTTGATATTATCTTTGTAAAGTTACCAAATCTTTTATCATCAATATAATATTTTTTAAAATTATTAATTTGATCTATAGTTCTTTCACCAACTAATCTTTCATAGGATTTACTCCCTCCTATCATTTCATTAGTCAATTTAAAATACTTTTTGGGATTTTTCAGTATTCTTTTATATAATTCATTACTACTTTTTTATAAATTTTTTTATCCCCCTTTTTTTCAAAAACCTTTCCTTAATTAATCTTTTTTCCAACAAAAAACAAATTTCTTTATTACAAATTAAATAAAAAACCCCCTTTTTTTAACCCATTATCCCCACCTTACCAACAGAAACATCATAACTATTTCTCTCTACTTGCATTACTTGTTCTTTTACGTCCTTTTGTAAGCGCTTTAAATTCTCACCTATTTTGGACCTGTACTTCTGATCATCCTCCTTTCTAATATTAAAATCATCTAATTTTCCCATTAAACCTTCTTCTATTTCTTCTTTTATATCTCTCCTATTTTGTACTACTAAATCATTAAACTTATCCACTAACTCCTTCTCCATTTCATCTTTCATCCTTATTTTACTCTGCATTATCTCTTCCTTTATCTCACATATTTCATCCTTAATATCTAATTTATTATTGTCAAACTCCTGTTTTAACTTACTATTATTGGTCTGACATTGACTAATAGAATCCTCTATTTGTTTGTTTATACCTTTTATAGCAATTTCAGAAAATTCTATAAACTTAGTCTTGAGCAATTCCTGATTATTACAATCTATTTGTTCTATTTCATCTCTTAAAGAACTAATAACTTTTTCACTATTATCCAATCTTGATTCCAAGCCATTAAATTTACTATGTGTTTCCTCCTTAAAGTCTTCCATAGTCTTACAAGTATCATTGAGTTTTGTATTCATACAGTCGATACATGCTTTGATTTCATTACTATTTTTACTCATAATTTCATTGATATATTCAAATTTTATGTTACTCTCTTCTCTATTTCTATTTATATTTTCTTGAATCTCTTCTCTATTTTTTCTATTATCTTCTTGAATCTCTTCTCTATTTCTGCTTATATTCTCTTTAATCTCTTCTTTAATCTCTTCTCTATTTTTTCTATTATCTTCTTGAATCTTTTCCATCATCAGTGCTATTTGAGACAATAAGAAGCTATCTACCTCTCTTTTATGTGAGACTACCTCTTCTTCCTCTATTTTTAACTCCCTAATCTTTTCTTCTCCTTTTATTTCATCATCTGCAATTTGTACAATATCTGTAACTGTTTCTATATTAATGGTCTCTTCCGCTTCCCTTTCCTCCTCACAACTACTATCCACCATGAATTCAGATATTTCCTCTACTGAACTATTATCTTGATTATCCATTTTTTCTCTTTATAATACTTTTTCCTCAAAATTTTAATATCGCAATAATATGTTACTATTAACTTTTCATAAAATAGTTTCTTACCAGTTCTTTTATCTCCTCCAACCATCACCCACAATAAATATAGACAATACCTTCTATACACCCTATACTATCTAACTAATCATAACAATAATAACAATTAAAATTATATGTGTCACCACGTTATTTCCCACATGCATGATTCACAAATACTTTGCACAAACTAAAACACTTTCAAATATATTTTCAATAACAATTCAATAATTGACATGGTCATATTAAATACCAATAATCGTTAGCCACACATGCACATTTTAAATTTTGTTTGTCAATTGATCCACAATAGTATAGTACGATTTTTTTTTTTTTTTAACAATCAGATTATCTACCACATAAAATTGAAATTATTTTAATAACAAATATTATTTAACAAATATTATTTCTATAATCAAATATGAAATTATCTACTTTTGTAAAATATGTCTGTTGACAATCTCCGATTTACATGAACAAATTCAAATACTAAACTATATGTAATTCCACTACACCTCGTGCAGTCTCATTGGAAAAGCAAAATTTAACCTTGTTAGTTGAATCCAACCTATCGATTGTAGTTCCAACTACACATCGTGCAACACGTTGGGCGAACACAATCTAACCTCCCCCACCGCTCTCGTCCTCTCCATCATTTATATAGGATTTAGAATTTACGGGTTCTAGCTCAGTTTAACAAATAAATAAATGAAATATCCAGCATTAATTAAAATGATTACTAGCTCTAATTTTTAAAATACAAATACGGTTATATTTTTAAAATGAATTAACAAATATTTACTATTTTCATGAGACATGGAGTGACGACACGGGGAACGAGATAGACTACATTGAGATATTATCCACATGATACTATCTCAATGGCATAAGAACACTATTCCCCCTTTTACTATACTAAATAACTAACTTATAGTATTCTTACGACTTTCTAAGCTCTTTTCACTACAACTAAAATAATAATCATGTCTTAATATTCTTTGTAATAAGAATCTAGCTCAATTAAATAAAATTAAGTAAATAAATAGAATAAATAAAATAAAATAAAATCTCAGGTTCATAAATGGTATTCTAACTGATTTAAAATTACGGTAGTAAACTATGAAAAGGGAATTTTATGTCACAATTCACTACGCAGTAACTAACAATAATAAATAATAATAATAACAACAATAGTATAATATAATCTTATTACTTCCTAAATAAAATAAATAATTACGGACGTGGTAGTATTTTAATAATCTGACAACAGAATACGTGTGGCAACATTAGCATATATTTTAATGTAACATTGTGGCAACCAACTTATGACCAATAACTGATATAATTATGATCCCTTAATTTTATCATACAAATAAATTTTCAAAAATCATTATAATACTTTTAGGTTTACCTTTTTGTGCAAAACTATATGTCTGTTTCAATTATAAGTGTATTGCGATATCATGCATCCATGTGGAGAAATAATAACGAAGACACAAAGCTTTAAAATAAATTTACAACAAAGTTTATTAATAATATAAACAAATAACAATATTTACATTATGTACATGGATATCCTTACTCTCCTATCACAAAATTATTTTACTAGTTTATAAAAAAAATGAAATCAAACTTCTACTTATTTTTCTAGTTAACTCTTATCTTTTAAATACTTAAGAAAATACAGTATTATTATTATTGGATTTCTTATTATAGTTTAGCTTGTTACAAAATGTATTTATTATATAATTATCATTAACATTTTGTATCCCTACTATTATTAAAATTATATTTTTACAAAATTACATTCGTAGTAAACATTCTACAAAACAATAAAATTCTATTTTTATATCGGTTGTATGGAATCCCACAGATTCGAAAAACATTCTTCTACATTTGGTATTATGTTTTAATGTTCATTATACGATGTTTATTAATCTAATATACTCATTCAAGCCTTACTTCGTATGGTAATTACAACTATTAACATACCATGCACAAAATATGTCTATTACACATTATTGAATTATTTTCTTAATAAATATGCAATATTTATTTTCTAAAAATTATTTAAAACATTAAAATTTCATTATCACTTTTAAAAATGAAACTTTGTTTAGATTTCTCTTTGTTAAAATACTACATTCATTTCCGAATTAAATTTAAATCTGTATCATATGATTCTTTCTCTCTTTATGATATTTTGTACTTTCACTTTTAAAGTTACACAATTCTAATACATTCCAGTAAATAAACTATTCTTACTTAAACGATAACATATCCTCAGTTCTATTTTATTCATCATTTCTTTGAAAATATCTTTCTGACGATGCAGATTCATGAAACAAGGATAGCGAAAATAGATGCACAGGATCAAAAATAACTAGAATATTATCCGTCATAAACCTTGACAATAATGGCACAGTGAATTAAAAACACTATAGAGGAGTGACCTTTGTCTGTCTACCCACCTCTATTATAGGAGTGATGCTAAAGCTATTTCTTCAGCTTTATATAACATCAAAAAAGTTTAAAAGATACGCAAAAACACTGTCCAAAATATATGTGTTCAGTGATAGGGCTTAGTTAGCTATACTGAAATCACACAAACTAACTATGATCCAAATACTTTATTTTTCTTATTTCTTAACAAAACATCGTCTTGGTTTCCTCTACACTAGTACTACCAAGTCACTATCCGATCTTATTTCTCATGGTTTTTCTATACAGTACATCGACAAATTCCTATCTGCATTTCTAACAATAATAAAATTCATTTTATTTCAGAACTATACCGCTGTTCTTTAAGAAAATCTTTTACTACTTTTCTCATATATTTATCATATACAAACTATTTTAAAATATCTGAATGCTTTGCAACATGAAAGTTCAAAAGAATCACACAATTGTTCTGTTAAATTATATTATTAATTATACTTTAAATAATTTATGGCATGCATATTTAAAATTACTCCTGTCTCAGAATATGTTTTAAATGTTGTATAAAATGTGTACATAGAATTTAAAACTTTCACACATCATTCTTAATCAATAGATGATCTAAAAAAAATACATTATGCATTATGAATAAATATCAAAATTACCAAAACGATCTTTATCTTCTCGATCGTGTTCCGTAGACTTCACCATCCCATTAATTCTTGTAGATATATGATTTCCATACATACTCTTTATTTTAAAACAATATTTCTATCATTCTATTAAGCTATTATACTTAATTTTTTTAACATTACTAAATTATGTTTATATGTTTTCCCTAATCTCATATAGCATTTTATACTTTAAATATAATCAGTAAAAAATATTTAAATTATATTTACGATACTTCTTCATCAAACTTTCTTGAACCGTTCATATTTAAGCTAAAAAAAAATATTTTATTTCTTCTTCAGTCACTTAATGTTCTATTTTAAAGTAAAACAATTACTACTCTGTTTAATAAATATTCATAGACGACAATCCTTGGTTTTCACAATATTGTATACAATTATTAATTCATGATATTCTCTTCTATTATTGTCTGCTAGTATTTTCCCGCATGACTTTTCCGATGCATCTTGTAGGTACTTTAGTTTAAATATTTAATAAATTTTCTATTTCCATGGATCTATTTTCATTAAGTAATTTAATTTTATCTTTTCTAAATCAAGCATTTCCTCCATTGAATACTTTATAATATTTTAATTAATTCCTCTCAGAGAAAGTTTTCGGCTCCTTTTCTCTAAAACATAATAACTCTTTCATATTCTTCTATAACTTTTTCTTTATTTTAAAATTCTGATACTATATTTTTAACAATGTTTTCCTTTAAAAGATAAATATTCTTTCTTCATCATAATTTTCTTTATAATAAAAACGCATATTAAATTTTTTCATAGAGAAGAATAAAATAACTTTGAATTAGCCTTGTAAAATTGGTGCGTCATAATTTTTTCTGACGGCAACTAACTTCTTTTTAAAGTTTTCATATAGCGTCCCAATTATATCTCTCTGAGTTATAATAATAAGTTTCTGGTTGAGCATAAATAAATTTGTATTAATACAATTTCCACATATTTTTCTTTCAGCAATATTTTTAGGTATTTTTTCTTGTACTTCCATCTCTACTGTAGGCTTTTGGTTAAATTCGAATAAAATTCACTGGTAAGACAACTTTTAAAAATTAGCAATCCATGTAGATATATTCAAAATATATATTATATGTTACAGAAGAACTCTCAAAATAAATACGAAATTTAAAATTTATATTACTTTTCCAGCTACGGTGTTATCAGCTACAAAATGTGTTACTTTCTCTTTCACTTACACATTACTTCTCCCCCCGCTTCGTATAATTCTTATATTTTGTCTGCTAATTTACCTCCGTTGATTGGTTAATAACTTTTTAGCGCGAACAAATTTTACACATTTAGTTATATAACAGATTAGACTTTTAAAAATAAAGAATTGATGACGTCATGTCTCAAATATTATTTAGACTAGTATTTTTAAATTCAATTTTAATTTTACCAAAATCATTTAAACTTTTAAAACAATTATTAAAATAATATTTAATATTTTAACCTTTATTTTAATGATCGATGGCAATTATATCTAGTTTCAAATTCACAAACCTTATTATTATTTTAACAAGCGTGTGTGTGAAGGTATATAATATACAGTCACGTGTTTACTAACTTTATCAAATGATTTTTTATTTATGTCTCGGTCTGAATTACCAAAACTGATATATTTTATAAAAATTTGGAAAATAATTAAAACTTGTAGAACTAAATATAATTCTCACCATCCTAAAGTTTATTTTAAAATATACTCTATTAATTTTGATTATTAAATACAATTACAACATTGCATATAGCATTTATTTAATTTATTAGTTTTAAAATATTATACTCAAATTATTAATATACTTTTAACTATCTATAGCTGTATTATTTTATATGGCCAGCTTTTACAACCATAAGCAAAGATATTATTAAGCTTTATTTAACTGTTTTCTTTTAAAATAATTTATTACACTGTTATATACCAGGTATTTTCAGCTTTAAATTGTACTATAAAATCTAATTATCCTATTATTATTTATATATCATACAAACATAACTTAAAATTTAAAATTTTTTAGTAATTGACCTTTCTACCTTATTGTGACCTACAGATAAGGGCACAATATATATATATGGGCTATCAGGGCTGGCGCTGGGTACTAGGCGCCCGCATGCAAATTTGATTTTGGTGCCCCTGTCAATATGTATGTTTACTAAGGTGACCCGACCGTGTCCCGTGGCGTTTTAAAAAAGTCATGATTTTTAGAAAGAATGCACGATGTAATGCTATTTTTGATATCAAAAATAGCATAAAATTGAATTAAATTATATATTATTTCATACAAACGGTTTGTATGAAATAATATATAATTTAACACGGCAAATTTAGATTTTTTTTTTTTTTTTAAATTTCATATTTATTATTTGCGTCACTGTCTGTTTTTAACAAACATGATCTAATATATATATACGCATATACATACATAAGTTCTAATTTATAATACTTTTAGTGTGTGTTTATTTATATATTTGCTAGCAGAAAGTTACTTATAGTTTACTATAAGCAGTACTATATATATATAAACATTACAATATGAAATTTGTAATATAATAAACTTTATGTTTAGTTTATTGTTCATGATAAATAATAGATTTGATTGTTTTATATTTTTAATATTAAGCAGAGCTTGTGTGCAGGCCTGCTTGTGTGTGTCATTTAATAAGATATAATATGACTTCATATGATTTTCAATAATCTACTCTCAATAATTTTTGTAAATAAACATTTGAGAATAATATTCTTCAAATGTGAGTATTTTTGTTAGTAGAGTTTTAATTTCTCAGGGATGACGCCTTCTTTTTCAGATGCTAATCTCTCAGTGATGGCGCCTCCTTCTGCCAGCGCCCGCATGCCCGCTTCCGCCGGCCCTGTGGGTTATATAGATGTATAAGCAATAGTCATATCATACAGGAAATATAATTCCATTTACAAACATTCAATACTTACATATTAGTCCTGCAACATACATTAGACCTGCTACACCTTTTCACATTTGTATCAATTCATTCATAACTTTCTAGCTTTGTGATCTGGCCAAATAACATGTATACTTGGATCTTGTATAAACTTAAAATGATAAATTTGTCAAAATAAACCACGTGCACATGTTATTTTTGCAAGATTTACAAAGTTATTGGCAGGTTGAATACATATGTGAAAAGGTTTAGCATGAGTAATATGTGTGTGCAGGACTAATATGTGACAGAAATTGCATCAGATTAAATCTAACAATACTAAAAATATTAATTTCTAACAATACTAAAAATTTAAATTTCACACAAAAATCAATATTAAAAAGTACATTTTTAGCAATGCTAAAAATATGAGTATCACACAAAAAATACAAAATGACATGAAATATTAATTTATAACAATACTAAAAATATAAATTTCAACTAAAAATCAATCTTAAAAAATACATTTTTAACAATATTAAAAATATTGATTTGATGTAAATTTAAAATATGACATGCCATTATGCAATTCCCAAATGTTACTTTAAATATGGACTAATATGATAAGCTGTTATGCAATTCAAAAATGTAACTTTAAATATGGCCAAAATATTCACTAAATTACAAAATACCCTGAAATATTACAAAAAAACTAAAAATATACACATACAGTACTTACCATGTAATACAGTGGTGCCCAACCTTTAACTTGACGCGAGCCAGTTGAGAATTTAAAAAAATTTGGGGAGCCACAATTATATATTACATTTTTCATATTACATTTATAAACATGGTACTTGGGTACTAAACCTGCAATTTAGGGAGATATGTGGGGGGGGGACGGCCTATTCACATTGGTATCAATCCGCCGTTTCTAATGTGGCCAAAATAACGTGTACACGGATCTTTCTCAATAAAAATATCAATATATACAGCAAAATATATATGTGTACATGAATCTATCTCAATAAAAACAACTATTTACAGCACTAAACATCAATATATATATATATAGCAAAATATATACGTGTACACGGATAAAAACAACTGTTTACAAGCAAAATATATACGTGTACATGGATTTATCTCGATAAAAACTATTTCCAGCACTAAACACAATATATATACAGCACCAAACCAAACGTCTACAAGGATCTTTCTCGATAAAAACAACAATATATACAAGAGCACTAAACCCAATATATATATAGCACCAAACCAAACGTGTACAGCAAAAAAAAAAAATGGTGTAATATGTTAAAAAGAAAAAAAAATGTAAATACATTTTATTTATTAAAAATTTGGTAACATACATATAAATTACAATTACAGGAAAAATATATTTTATTTAATGTGAAACCTGACACTGCATATCGTTATTGTTTGTATTGTAAAAATGTTTATTTTTTAGTGTGTGCATGAGCCATCAAGGAACATAAAATATTTTATCAATTTTTTTGACGAGTGCAATTCGAGCCACATTAAACAGTTACGCGAGCCACATGTGACTCGCGAGTTACGGGTTGGGCATCCCTGATGTAATACATAACAGCAATTGTCATGATGAAACAATCCATTTGTCTGTTCTACTTTATTTTAAATGGATAATTTTTTTCCCCAAAATGAAGACTAAAAGTAAAATTTTTATTTTTCCAAAATGTACACTTATTGTGTGAAAGTCTGAGTTCAAACCCCACATGTATTACATATATAAATGCAAGTTTAAGCCTGTACAATGTATTAACATATGATTGTATATGTGGTTCACATGAAAATGATTGTAACTGTCACTTTGTAATTCAGCATATTTATAGGCCTTCCGACAGTTAGAATAAATCATTGATCCCTCTTCTACATTTTGTTTGATGGCTTCCATAAGAGTTGCCACTGTTCTATTATTAATTGTCATGATAAAACACTCATCAGTCTCCCTACACAAGCCACCAAACAACCACTGTTTGGGAAAAATTCATTCAGTTTGGTTTTGAAAAGTTTCTCATCAATTTTGATGATTCTATTAGGACCTCCAATTTTACGTTTTCTTGAAAATATAACACAGCCATTCATTTTAGTAGCAGGTACAAATCATTGAATCAAAACTATGAATACAAATGAAAGTAAAAATTATTGAATCATAACAACAAATACAAATGAAGTAAAAAATAGTTTTAAAATGCATTTGACAGCACTAAAGATATTGTCAAATGAAATCTGGACAATAACTGAAAGTGTAAAATTATGACATAAAAAAACATCGCAGGGTTTCTTTGATGTGATCGCAAGATTACACATTTATCATGGATGTGAAAAGATCTACCATCTCCTCTACATTGCAGAACTAATACATAAGTATCAAACATTCTAATTAATAAATTCAAATCTACTTTAATCAAATTCACAAGATATATGCACATCTCAAATAGTAATAGGTTACCAACAACTCTTAAGCTCCCCGGGATCCCTGCAATTTTTTATAATACCAAAATATTTAATAATATTGATGATATTACTGAATTGCAATAAATGATTTCCATTTATATAGACATATTAATTTATTTTTATCTAACTTTATATAACCTATACTTTTATTCTAATTAAGAAATAATTATAATAACTACAATTAGTCTTAAAGGTGAGTGAAATCTAAGAGCTAAATCATGATTTTTCACTAAGTAACTTAAAATGAATAATTACTGGGTCAAATTTATCCACCCCAAGTCCTCTTGCTTTAAGTCTTAAAACTAAAATAATTATAATAAAAGATTTCACTTGGTAATTTCAAAATAACTAATTTTAACCAATACACGATAATTGTTAATTCAAATGAAAAGAATTAGAAAACAAAAATAAAACAATAAAATTAAGTGTTTAGGTAGACAAGTAAGTGCAGTTAAAATTTAAAATAGCATTTCAAAAGTCTGTAAATTTAGAAATGACTTTTATTAGATTATCTAATATTCTACAATAATAGCAGTTGTGATCAGCAGGTTTGCTAGGGCAGTTATAATTGTGTTTTAAGTATTGTTTTATTTTATATACATCTTATTTTCGATTTCTTATTTAATAACTGAAACACATGCTTATTATATACCTGTGTCTATATATGTAATATATAGGGTATATGAGCACAGACTTTCACATGACTCATCACTCTCCACTCTATCTCATAATACTGATACACTTGAACACATATATGTCGAAAAGATAACGTATTTCATGCTAAGCCAGCAATCATCAGTTGGTCCAGATTACCATCTCTACACATATATATGCTATAAGTGCTCAGATATATATTAAGATAGCCAATCTTCATACTTTAATGGACAGACTTCAATTTACTCCACACTCCAACTCTTCATCTATCCATCCAATTGAAAATCTGATGATGGAATGCTCAAAGGCCACCATGAGGCCGAGATTCTTATCACATCCAAGTTGACCTAAGGTCAATCCGATACAAAATTAATGGTTTATATTACAATGCAGAATTCCATGATTTTTTTAAATTATGTTGAATTATTTTCCTTTCAATTATACTATGTAAATTTGAAGCATTGATTTTTATCATGATCATTTTGTCCATGAGTGGTAGTTATTTATATTAAAATGACATATAGTTGATTAGATATTCCCAAAATTATTCATACTAATGTTAGCTTTATCCACATAATAAACACAGGTAATCTATCCTGTCAAAGTAAAGTTGTTTGTTGTATTAGGAAAGTTTATACTAGTCACATGTTAGTTGTAATTTCTCACTGACTCAAATAGTTACAATGATATTGACAATTAGAATAAAGAATAATAAGAATAAGATAAAGATAAGATAAAAGTAAGATGATCTTTTTTTTACATTATTTATATTGTTTTTATCTAATAGAATATTGATATTTGAATTACTAAGAAAAAACCAATGTACAAATTTCTATTTCTGAACTAATCTAATATTTATAGCAAAAAAATAATATGCACATCAAAGTAAAAATAAAGTTATTAGTATTCTTTCAATGACACAATATATAAAAAATACAAATTTCTGATTTCTCTAAGTTTAATTATATTATTATTAACCTTGATTAAATCAAATACCTATATCCTGTCTTAGTTTGAATTTATTAATTAAAACTCTTTAAATAAATGTTTGTCTCATTATTTTTAAAAAAGTGTTTGATTAAAAAAAAAAAGAAAAAAACTTTTTTTTTAAGAAAACCATTTTATTAAAGAAATTTAATTAAAATAGATTTCTTTATACCTAAATTGTATGCATCTTTATATTTAATTATTTGCATAATTTAAATCTATTGTATTTATCTAGTTGGTCTTACTATCTTTTAATGTTAGTATATAACATTCTATTGCAATGTCCCTCTCCAATGTTGCTAACTACTTGAAATAATCATGAAATGGATATTTTCATTTCAATATATATGCTGTTTTTCATTCTGACGATAGAGATACTAGCCATTAAAGTATTATGACAAGATTAAAATAAACCAATTTTAAAATTGTTCAATGCAGGGCAAAACTCTCTTCAATAACTTGTTAATTTATGGGATGGTGAGGTTTCAATTATTTTCTTATCCTTGATTTACTTTCTTGTTAATATTTAAAATACAAGCATTCTTATACCTGGAACTTAATTGTAAATATAGGGGATTTGAACTCGTATTTTCAAGAAACCAACTATGCACACTATCTCATACTACTGGTACACATGATCACACACTTGTAGAAAAGATAAATAATCACCAATATGTGTATTTTGTGCTAAACTAGCACTCGTCAGTTGATCCAGATTATCATCTTCCACATACATATATAATCAGTGCTCAGTTTATATTAAGATAACAAATCTTTATACTTTAACAATCAGGCATCAATTTACTTCAACCTCCAACTCTTCAGCCATCCATACCATTGAAAATCTGATGATAGAATGCCCAAATCCCATGCTGATGCCAATATTGATTTTTCTTGCTAAAAGTAAGTAAAGTCTCGTTTACTCATCAATGTTGAATGATTAGCTAAGTATGACTTTGTTCAACTGACCAGAAAAATTGTCAAACCTATTTAAAAACACTTCAAATTGATATGGACTGATTTTGAATATCAATTAAAAGTATAGCATGTGAATTTGTTACCATAGAAGTACAAGATCCTTAGAGTAATATAACCATTAGTTTCAAGATTGTTTTTTATTCTGATAGAGCAAAATGTAATTGTTAACTTTTGTAAAATATATTTTTTTGTATATGTGCTTCAGACATAAATGAAAATAGCTATGTGGAATAAACTGGTCGAAACAATTAGTGCTTTATTAAAAAGAAATCAGGATTTTGAATTTAATGTTTATAAGTGTTATTTTTTTCAAATTAATTAAAAAATATATATAATTAAAAACTAATAAATTACTTAATGTAAATGATTATACAGTTGAAAACATATTTAATCCATTTATTGCTATGAGAATCATTGATGATCTCAATAAAAATTTAATGCTGTGCTATGAGAATCCTGAATGTTATCCAATAAAATTATATCATTGTGCTTTAAGGATCCTGTGTGTTCCTCAACAGCTCTTCGAATAATCGTGCTTTATATTGGTCTGCTTATAAACAAAGAATAAAGATATATAATATGGTACACAAAAAACCCGAATGTATCTGATTTTAACCTAATTTGAATGTGTTTCCATCTGAATGAGATTTTTTTGAAACTAATTAATAAATGTTGTTATTCATATTTTTTATTATACCTTCTGGGAATTAACTTTGTTTTATATGGTGGTAGCCCATGGGTTAAAAGGAAAAGTCAATAAATAATTAATTAAAAAGTTTGGTAGTTTTACCCAACATGCACATAGTGGGCTAGAATCTTGGTAGTTGCTGGTAGCAGACAATGTAAGCTAGATGTGTTTACAGAATCAGCGCCAACTAGGTTCTTGGTAGTTGCTGGTTGCAGACGACGTAAGCTATATGGGCTTATGCATGGCAACCAGCGCCACCAGGAGAGCAGCTTTGCTGCCAGCTAGCTTGTGGAAGGTTCCTGTGCATATGCAGGGTGAAGAGCGCCACCTAGCGGCTGGAAGAAGCATTTCTGCTTTCGGGGCCCCTCCCTGTATGTTCTGTGTGCTAACACAGAAACAGCACCTCTAGCAGCCATTGTGCACATCAGGTAAAACTACCAAAAGTTTAATAGTATAGTAAACAGTTCCAAAAATCAAAATTCCCAGATATCAAGAATCATCTAATAAAAAACATCAATATTATCATTAAAAAAAAGAATATTACAAAAAAATGCCATTTTCGTTTGTATCAAAAATAAAATTAACCATCTTCATACTATAATGGATGTTAAGACACCATTACAAAAAATATACTTTTATAGGGGTAAAGAAAATAAAATAGATTTTTATTTAGGATTTCATTTGTAAAACTTGATTAAAGGTTTTTTTTAATACTTGTACTAATATATATGTATGTGCATGGGAATTATATTTTAATACCACAGTTATATTTGGTTTTTAATTTTGATTTTAAAAAAAGAAAACTAAGATTACTTTTTTTGTTAAATTTATGTAAAAGTAAAGTGTACAAATAGATTGCTTTATAGATTTTGGATTTATATTGGTAAGAATAATTAAAAAAGAAAGAAAACAGAAAGAAAAGAATTTTTCATTAGTTAATTCCTGGATCTGTAAAGGGCAATTTATTTTGTTAATTAGATAACTATTGTTATCTAGATCGAGAATTTTTAAATTTTAATTAAAAAGAAAAAGTTTGGTAATTGGTTTAAGAGATATGATTCAGATATAACAGGCTGAATCAGGCCATTGGATTATCTTTGACTAGCTTTCAATACTTGCATCAGCTAGTATACTTGCACCAGCGCAAAGAGACAGACACCAACTCTGACAGGAGAATTGCATGATTCCTGCCAAAATACTTGGAAAGAATGATTCCTGCATATTCTGAAAGCTGATCCAGTAATTATTCTACCGAGAATGAACATTAAACCTACAGCAAGAATATTTTCTTTACCATGATGTGCTAAGCTTTTCACCAGGACACGTTCGGACGTCCTGTGTCTCCATTAACTGCCTACAATGCCATAAGAACCGGCTCCAAAGAAACCACTAACCAACTCGCCCAAGCCTACCGTCAGTGAATCCAGAGCAATGGACTAACCTAAGAAGTCTAGTGCACTAGCATTGAAATAAATTATTAAGGTACCTCACATTTTGCAATTTAAATAATGTTATCTTAGATTTGTTCCCTTTTTAAATATAGATGTTTTTTTTTTAAAGTTATATCTTGAAATTCGATTTCTTTGTGCTTGATTTTTTTTTTTAACGAGTGCTAGTTTCAAACCTATTACTGTCCATCCTATTTAAGTCTTAGTAAGTAAGATAGTAGTTTAAGTATAATCTCACATTCTTTTTTTTTTTTATAGAAAGCAGTCTGGATATTACAGACTATTTTAATTGACTTCTGGCTCATGACCCATTTTATTATTAGTTCTCCTTAGGTCGTGAAACTTTATTTATAATAGTTCTTAGTTTTATTTCTTCAAGCTTCCAATTCGTTTATTAGGGACACGTACGATCGTTTTAACCCTTTCAATAGGTAGATCGTGAGCTCCTAGCCTGTCTCACTCAGAGGGAGGTCAATCGATTGAAAGTAATAACTTTCAACACTCTTTTTATTATTATTAATGTTTTGGAAGCTACTTTCGCATTTCTTCGGTTTCGACATAAGCTTACATAAATCTCAAATACGGAGATTCAGCCTTTTCTAACTATGGGTTATAAGCAGGAAGCTAACCTCCCTTTTCTTATGTGAGATCACAGAATACTTACTAATACTTCTGCTACTGTCAGTATTTTGCACTCTTTCACGCACAGAAAATCGCTCTCAAAGCCATATAAAATATTTAAATTTAATTTTGACATATGTATGTGTAGTACATATTTTAAGTGTGCTTTAAAGATTATTATTTAGATTTATGTTTATTTAATCATACTTTTAATAAAATTATTTATTTATTCATCTACTTAGTTGATTTTGTTTTCTGTTGCTACCTTTCCAACTCACTGAACAAAACATAGATCTCATTTGCTTGATTGAGCTAGTCCGGTGCATTCGATTCGCATATCCTGTAACCCCTTAAAAATAAATGTCTAGTTCCAAATTTCGGACTAGTGGCGCCCTGGCGGTCAGTTTATGCGAGTCTAAAGCTTTTGTCCAGTATAATACATTTTTAAAGTCAAAAAGACTTTATTAACTAATTTTTTTAAGAAGTAACTATTTTGCAATGAAAAATCTGGTAGAAAATTTTTAGTTAAAGTATAACATACAAAGTTAAAAACATACTCTCCACCAGATATATTTGCAGCATCTTGGTCCCTCTTATAACATATTTCCATCCTGCAATGAGTTATGCTTATTACTCATTTTCATCGTTGTCACCAAATCTTTCTGGTTCTTTTACCAATTATTATAATTTTTAATGTATATGCAGTGTAATCTCTATAATTTTTTTCTGAATAAATTTTCCTTTAAAACATAAATATTTAACGATACATTCAAAAAAATAGATACAATTAATTATTTTTTTTTAGCAATATGGTGGTAGATATGTCATATACTTAATACAGCTATGGTGCATTATGTTTAGGAATTTATTTTTTTCTATCTTTAAATATTTTTCTTTGTATAATAGTTTTAGTAAAGAAAGTCATTTTTTGACTTCATTGGGTATGTATATATAGATATTATTTAAAATACTGTTTTGCCACAAATAATATTTTGTGAGTATTTAAGTTTGCTATAATTTTGAAAGGATATTTCTATAAAGATTATCTCTGTAATTTTATAGCTTTAGACACTTCCTATCATTTATTAGCAGAGCTCTATATTTTTATAGTCAAAGATAAATTGACATTTAGAAAACCATATTGTATAAGACATTATTAGTATAATAGCATTTTAAACATAGTAATATTTCATATTTTTTAAGAATTTTATAGTTGCATAAGGCTAATGTATTGTGTATAAATTAGGAGTATTCTTAGTTCTACAAAATAGAGATATTTTGACAGATATAGCAACATTTTTTTTTTTACAATCAAACATACTGAACTTGAATCTTCAGGAAGTATATAATTTTCTTTAAAATATCAATTAAAGTATTATATCAATTTTTAAGTACAAACATGCCACATTATCAAAGGGTTTAATAAACATTATTCACAAACAGAATGCCAATATAGAACGTCAAATGCTAAACTTGTTTTTAATAATTATTATTGTGTAATATTTATATTATATGTAGTAATATTTTAAATACAAGTATATTTTATATACCTGGAGTCTAGATGTAATATAGGAATTTGAACACAGACTTTCAAGCTCGCTTCTGCCATACATTTTATTTCAAATAACCAATACTCATGACCATACACATGTGAAAAAAATAAATGACCTGGACCAACTGATGAATGCTGATTCAGCACAAAGTACATATGTTGGAGATCATTTATCTTTTTCATATGTGTGTAATCATGGGTATTGGTTGTTTGAGATGAAGTGGATGGTTCAAGGGAGCTTGAATGCAATCCCCTATATTATATATGTAGCATATTTTATGAACGTTTTCTATGAAAGGAATAAAATATGTAACTATTACATTTGTTTATGTATGTACTTGTTAAATTCTCTCTTCATGAAGGCAGATTAGGATAATTAGATAATAGAGAATAATGACAAAATATTAACATTAAATTCAACTACAGGTGCTTAGTCATAAATTGCTTATTTTAACTTAATTTTTATTAGCATCTCAAGTTTGAAACTTTATCATAAAATATATTATTCTTAATCATTAAAATCCACAAACTATTAAATAGCGAACAAAGATAAGTATTATTTAACATAAAAAATACTGATGTATAGTTTGATGCAATGTTAGAGAGACAGAAGTCTCTAGAACTAAAGACCCATAGGTCCTCTCCCAGCTCATTCACGTTTAGCATTTAAACTTGTTATAAACTTTCAAGCAATAAAATATTTATTTTATCTCTTTTTTTTTTCTAACAAGAAAATTAATAATAGGCTTTATCATTTTATAAATCTTTCAGATGATATTACAGTGAACTATATTAAAACAAACCAACTAAGATTGTTATAATACATTTTCATTATCTTAGGTAAAATAATTAATATAAATTGATTATTTGTATATTCAATTATATTAAAAAATTAAAAATAATTATATTTTTAAAAATGTATATAAAAAGATTCACTTTGCAAAACTAAATTTTAATAGATTGTAAAAGTCCTGGGAAAAGACCATATATAAAATGGATGGCTGCTTTGATATGGAGAAGAAAGGCTAGAGGTTGGAAAAGATGCACTTGAAAGAGACCTTCATCCTAAGGTGGATTAATAATGGTTTTAAATCATGATGATGATATAAAAAGAGATCCCTAAGATCTAGCACATTGTCTAGGTTTGATTCATAATAGCTTTTCACTTATCTGTAATCTTTTGCAATAGCCTCCGAGTTTTTCCCAAAATTCTCACATGCCTTCAGCTAATTCAATTGATTGCATCAATAAAATAGAATGAGTATATTCTCACCTGCAACAAATGTCAATCATTGTCATGTTAACAGTAGAATTATTTAAAACTTCATGAGAGAAAATCAACTTAAATCATTTCTATATGGTATGATAATTCAGAAGAGTAAAGAAATATAAATTATAAGACTTTTATTAATTATTGCATTTTATGCAGGTGGAAAAAATTGTAGAAAAATATTCATCAACCTATACTTTTTGGTAAATACACCAAACAGAACAATAAAATAACGAAGGCATTCAATTCGGTAGTGGGCAGCTTCCAAATTGTCATCATTTTGGACTATTTCCAAATACAAAATTCACACACACACACACACATTCCATATGAGATTATGAAAACAAAATCAAAATACGAAAACTACTTACACTTATTAAATTTAAATCAAATGAACTGAATGCAAAAAAAGAATAATAATCAAAGTACGTTTTCAAAAAAAAACCAAACATGTTTTCCAAACACGTTTTGAAAAAGACAATGATTTTGCAACTGACAACTATAAATAAAACAAAATAATAACAATCAAAGTACGTTTTGAAAAAGAAATCACGGAAAAATATAAATAACGCAAAATAATAACAATCAAAGCACGTTTGGAAAAATCTAAATCACTTTTTCAGAAGTTTTTCAATATCCACTGCAGGGTTTATTTTCTTTCAATTTGATACCACCGCAAGATTACACATTTATTGCAGATGTGAAAAGTCTCCTATTTCTTCTACATTGCAGGACTAATACTCAAGTACTTTTTAAAGCATCAGAAGAATCATATTAAGCTTCAGTCTAGAAATTATTTGGATTTCCTGAATTATTTTATTTCCAAATGTGGATTAATTTTTTAAAATGTATCTAGATAGTATTATATTTTCCAGCAATATCTTTAGAATTAATATGATATCTTAAGATATTTGAATAGAATAACCATTCCATCAGTTAAATGTGTAATAAATATTTGTAGTGGTTATAAAGTATGATCAATTGATTTTATATAATCTGTTTTGTGTGATTAATACTTTCAGTAGAAAAGCTCTATTAGTTATTTGAAGCTGATAAAATGTTGATCTGAGGACAGGATTCACAAAAATTATTTTTATCAGCTCAATTAGAATTTTGTTTGTAGTGAGGTGATGTGATGTGATGTTCTGTAGCTTCTTCTTAAACGAAGTCAAGAATCTCTCCGCAATTACACCCAGAGAAACCTGTTAGCCACTTTATTTTCCATCATTCCTCAGTCTTAAGTTTTCCCATATTCTGCTCCATCCCATTTCCACAACATAATCTTTGTCAACTCTATAACCTTTATATGTAAATCCCCTTTATCTTTTCCCAAACCCAGCATAATACCAATAATTCACTTTCTGTATAATCACTTTTTTCATATTTATTCTTCCATAACTTCATTATATGTACCCTTTCTGTTTTCAAACATTTACATTCAATTAACAAATGCCTAATATTTTCTATTCCTTCCTTACATAATTTACAAAATAAATCACCCATTTTTTTCCATTTACATGTATATTCTCTTGTAACTAAAGATCCTGTTCAAGCCTTAAATAATAAACTACTTTCCTTACTATTATCATATATTAACTCACACCTAATATTCTGTTTATTTTTATATATATATTTAAACTCTTTTTACTCTCCATACTAGTTCTCCATCTCTCTAACTCCCTATTCCTTTATTAATAAATCTATTCTTTTATCCCATTTCTTACCACTATAACCCTCAACAATCCTCTTAACACAATCACCCCATCTTTTGTAATGTGATGTGATGTATTATGGCTTCTCCTTAAACGAAGTCAAGAATATCTCAGCAATTATGCCCAGATAAACCTGTTAGCCACTTTCTTTTACATTCCCCACTCTAAATTTACCCATAATCTGCTCTATCCCATTTCCATAACATAATTTTTGTCAACTCTATAACCTTTATATCTAAATCCCCCTTATCTTTTCCCAAACCCAGCATAAAAACCAATAATTCACTTTCTGTATAATCACTCTTTTCATATTTATTTTTCCACAACTTCATTATATGTACCCTTTCTGTTTTCAAGCATTTACATTCAACTAACAAATGCCTAATATTTTCAATTCCTTCCTTACATAATTTACAAAATAAATCACCCATATTTTTCCATTTACATGTATATTCTTTTGTAACTAAAGATCCCATTCGAGCCTTAAACAATAAACTACTTTCCTTACTATTATCATATATTAAGTCACACCTAATATTCTGTTTATTTCTATATATATTTAAACTCTTTTTACTCTCCATACTATTTCTCCATTTCTCTAACTCCCTAGTCTTTATTAATAAATTTATTCTTTTATCCCATTCCTTACTACTATAATACTCAATAATCCTCTTAACACAATCATTCCATCTTTTGTACAAATATACTGATATAAATTCTTTATCCAAATCTTTTGCATCACAGTTATGCCACCTAGTGTAAGCTTTAGTAATTAATAGATGTCAAATAGACAATGATTATTATGTGACTATCCAGTGCTGCACTATATAATATCTCCAGTGTAATTTCCAGATTCAGTGAGAATCTTATTGGATTTGGTAACAGTGCACTTGGATTTTTTTTGGATATAATGCATTATTTTTTCTGCAACCATCTTTTACTTTTTTGTTTTACTCTCAAACTACTACCCAAAACTAAATTAGCCTAGAGATATTGGATAGCACAGAACTGAGTAAAGATTTAATGAGTAACATAAACTGGCATCTATTGATTATTAAAGTTTGCACTAAATAGTGCATCTGTAATAAGACAAATTGAATAGCATTATATAAACTAGCATCATGTGTTGTCTTATTATGTTTTTTATTCAGATAATTGTTTGTTAAAACTCAATAATTTCAATACATTGATATGTATTTACTTGTAGGTGAATTGAAAAAACTGAAATAGCCCACAAAAATTAAATCCATTCTCAGAAATTTATAATTTAAAGGTATATACTGAATGTTTTATTAATGTGGAAAAAATTTAGATGATAGTCTAACAACATTGTATTAGACATTAGTGACCCAACAGTTAGTGTAGCTGCCTTCCAAGCAGCCTGCTGGGTTCGCTTCCTGGTCAATGCTTTGACATATAAAAAAACATGATGTTAGTACCTAATTAGAGAGAGACTAAGAATCGATAACTTAGCAATATCCTTCTTTCCAAGAAATTTAAATACCTAATAAGGCAATATCTAGTAAAAATGTAAAACATCTTGTTAACTATATATAATATTATACCATTCTTCTATAAGAAAATGATATTTGTTTTCAATAAATAAAAATATCAACAAAATTCTACAACTACTAATGATTAACAAAATTTAAAACATTTTTTTAAATGATGAGCCTAGTAATGAAAAGTTTTTCAATTTTTAAGACAAGGCTTTTTCTCATTTATGCAACATACCATTTCCATTATCCAGAATCTAACTTCATTTACTATTAAAAAAAATGCCATCATTCAATTTATATCTGAAAAGTTTAATTAAAGTACAAAAAATAACTTGCTAGTCAAACACTGATAACTATTGCCTTATAATTAGTAACTTCCATGCCTTTCTATCTAATGTAACAGTCATAAACGTGATTCATTAACATAGTGCAGAATTCGACCACCACACAGAACTGCAGTACCATCTACATAGCGAAGCCACCCATGGTACGGAGTTTGAACATAGTTTATCGGTTCCACAATACAATCGATGAAACAACGCATCTGATGCAACATTAGTAAATATTTCTTCAGGCACGGTGGTCAGGGTATGCAAGAGATTCATGATTTTATTTCGAGCTAGCTAATAAGAACATTAATCTTAAACATTTATCTTTACAGAATCGAGGAAATATAATATGGAATGGGTATCGAATAAATAAATAAAGAAGTAATGGCAGACGTATAGTTTGACATTATTTATTGAAACATTTTAATAATAAATCATTTACTAATAATATTTGGTAATATTTAAAATTGAGTAACGGAATTTTCCGATACTGTTATATATTAAAGAAATACATTTATTTATTTAGAAACATTTATGCAAAATCATTTTACCAATAATACTTTATATTTAAGATCTCAGTAGCGGTATTTTCCGATACTGTTATGTTTACAAAGAGAAATACATTTTTAAATGATGTAATCTAGCTACCTAAAATTCTCGAGCAAGTATTTCTAAGGCATGCCTTTAGGGATTTATACTTTTGCAATACAAGAGTCTAAAGTAAGATTTATAATAGTAGCGGCGGACATATATTTATTTAATTAAAGATATTTACTAATAACTAAGGGCAAACATTTATTTGAGAGTGAATTATGTCACTAATGCAGGGACGGAGTTATACATAGAATAATAAAGTTAATAAAAGAAACATGTGGTACGTTTAGAAAGGCGATAGGAAGTGGCAGTATATTGAAACTGCAAAGCCGTGAATGAGTTTATAAAAATGGGCTGGCATTTGCCATAGGCCCAAAGAGGTAAGGTGTCACATAAGCATAACCAGGGGCAAGTGGTTCATGCCACGATTGCCTGCTGGCTGCATGATGGTCATCAAGCCCTACGGGAGCATTTATTATGTCCGCTTGTGTAGGATGACTGGGGTTAATTTCAACCCTATAGAATCCGGAATATTCAAGGCTTGTAATGGGTCATCGCATCTCTAAAACATAACACATGTATAATGTATAGATGATTCTGTTAAGATTTAAATATATTTTATAACTCGGCCCTACATTATCAACATTTAATAAAGAACGTTTGCGACTCTCAAAGAAATGCAATTTTATGGAATTATTAATTAAAATTTAATAAAATATAAACAATATGTAAACTGGGTGATTATTACAACTAATACGTCAGCCATTTGCTAAGCAGTAGACCCCTGCATTACAATAAATGAAGCATTGAATGCATGTCGATTTATATGAAAATATTAAGTTATTTATGAAAGTAAATATTAATGAAAATTTGACACGCATCCACTGTTTCAAGCGATCATAGATTTATACTTAGAAAATTATGAGCATGCGATAATTATATAATAAAATGTAGATTTTAGAAATACATACCAAGAAAGATAGAGTTAGGCAGGCTAGATTGTTAAAGAAATTTACATAATATTAATTATTAAATTTATAGTTTTACAAATGAGAATTTACAGTTTATAGTTTATAAGTTATAAAAAGATGAATGAACTATAGCAGGATATTAGTAGAGTACTCTAGAGAATTTGGATACAGGTACCTGTTTTATGAGAAGTTTTCCGATTCAGTGATCAGCAGCAAATTGTTCATGATTCTAGCATTAGCAGTTCTTTCCAGTGTTTAGGTGATTTAATTATTTGAATAGCAGCAGCAGTTTTCCAATTGTTCGGGCAGCAGATCTTCTTTGATTGATTTTATGGAAGGCATGGGCGTAGGTTCTCAGCAAACAATCGACCATCTCCAGGGAGAATAGTCTTTGGCGCTTTCTACTCATGCATACTGTGGCACATAAAAACAATATATATCTTTGGAGACTCTCAACTGCTCGAGAGCAAAGCTAAAGTTCAACTGAAAGTTTCTAGAAAGTCTAAAATGGCCTCCTTTCTTAGATCTTATCTTTTACATTTTTGTTATAGTTTATTTTTGGATTCCACTTAATCTGCCCTGAGGATAATCAATGCATTTTTGTTAAGTTTAATTATAGAGAAAGCTGCCTTTCTATTGTTTACATTTACATTTTACATTTACATTTTATAATTACATTTTGGGGAATTTTTCTTTAATTAATCTATTATCTCTCACTGACCGTTGCTTTTAAAATTTCAAATACAAAAGGGAACATATGATTATTTTTACTTTTAATTAAATATTACAATCTATTTCTAAAATTATTACTAAATGAAATTTAAACAAAGCAATAAATAACGGATTTTACAATTCAAAATAAATAGTTAAAATTATATATTTTTATATAACTAAAAGAAGAAATCTAAATTATATTATTTATCTTTATTTATTGCCTTAAATTTGATATCGAAATGTGTGCATGTTTATAGTGAATTCTACATATATCTATACATTTTTAATATTACTACACACACAATTCGATACCAAAAAGTTTAAATTTGGGTAGGATAGAGCGGTGAGTGAGAGACGATAGAAAAAGGTGAAACTTAAGATTCGAATACGAATCTTACTGTTTCATTTCCCCGTACTTCCCGTGAACAATTAAGGAAGAACAAAGGAGGCAAGGAAAGAGAAAAAAAATTTTGCTACATCACATAATTTAAATACAAAAAAAAATTTTTTTTTACAGATATATAGAAATATAGAAAGCAGAGATTACATGAAGCAATGAATATTTTATATACCCGGATCTAGAATTTATAGTTTAATTTAAAATGGCCTAATTTGGTGTGTCTGGTTAGAAATCATATAGTAATATTAGTTAAACTGATTATATATAAAAAAAATTCTTAGAGTAATATTAGTTAAAATAATATATATAAAAAAATTCTTAAGAGTAGTAGTAATTAAAACAATAATATATATAAAAAAATCTCTATCTAAAGCCCTATTTGACTAAAGTAGGTTCCATTCTACCAAATTCATTTATCAAATTCATTTTACTAATTTTATATACATGTAATGACCATCCTAAGAGGCTAAAATATTTTATAACCCCGGGTCAGGTGGATAATATCAACATGGTTTGAGATTACAGGCATTATATGTCCCTTTTATGGTATCTCCATCTTTTAATAAATATGCATTCGGGCCACATGTGTGGTCAATTATAAAGGGTCCCCGGTACAGAGAAAAAAACTTTTTATATACTCTTTTATCTCTGTTGCTTTGTTGGGAGTTCTGTACCCAAACATAGCTTCTGACCTGGAAATGTTAGCTTCTCCGATCTGCTTGTAATTTCCATTCTGCCCTTTCCGTAAGGCGGCGGTGTGCCTTGCTTCTGTCAGTTTCAATATTGATTTCACATTCATCCATGGGTAATGGCATCTTGATCAGTAATGAGTCCGCTTTACCAAAATGCAAATGTGTTGGTGTCATGCCAGTGGCCTCATTGATGGTTCCATTGATATATTGAAAAATCTTTTCAGTTTGATTTACCCAGCCTCTGTGATTTTGATTAACATGGGTCCTAAATAGTCGGTTTATTTCCCTCATAACCCTTTCACATGGGTTAGACTGAGGATTTCGAATTGAGGTCAGAATATGTTTAACATTCTGCTGCCTCAACCAAGTCTTCCATTCTTGAGATGTAAAGGCCGATCCATGGTCTGAGAGGATGGTGATCGGTTTTCCAATCTTGACGAATTGACACTTTTGTAACACTCGAATTGCGCAACGGGAGTCTGCTCGCATCACAGGATAGGCCCAAGCATATTTTAAGAATGGATCATAAGTTACAAGTAAGTAACGGAATCTATGGTAGGATGGCAATGGGCCATAGTGATCGATTGCAAGTATTTCATTTGGTGCGGACAGGATGATAGAGGCACCTACTCCACTAAAGTTTTTATTTGGTGGTTTATCTCTTGCACAAATAGCACATTTCTTGAGGGTATCCATCATATCTTCATATAGTTTTTGGCCAGTGAAATTGTCATCTTATAGCTTCTTCTGTTTTTCTGGGGCCATAGTGCCCTACTAAGCCATGCATATACATGATGAGAAAGTTTCTGAGGTCAGGTGGTACCAAGATTTTCCAGTAAATTTTATCTCCCACAATCTGCTGCTGCAGCAACCCATTTCTTATCCGGTATAGTTTCTTTCCTTGAGGTGTTGTGCAGCCTTGTATTGGATTTCCTTGCTGCTGTACAATTTGGATAAGCTTTTTGTATGGAGGTTGTTGCTCTTGCCAATGTTGAAGGTTCCTTAACTTGTGTTTCATCTCCTGGTCCAGTACCATTGCTGCAATGACCAATGGCTGATCACTTATTATGGGGTTGTGAGGCTCCAGTTCTATAGGGTGTCGACTTAATATATCGGCCACTGTATTTTCAGGCCCAGGGCAGTAGACGACTTTATAATGAAATCTTTGAAGTGAAAGACTCCATCTGATGAGGCGGTCATTGTTCAGGTAACTTTTATTTAGGAATTTGAGACACCGGTGGTCAGTAATGATAATCACTTCTGAACCCAGGAGCATCTGCTTGAACTTATTACATGACCACATGATTGCTAGTGTCTCTTGTTCCATCACTGTGTAGTTCTTTTCAGCTCCTTTCAGAGTATGGCTGCTAAAATATAGTATTTGTGTTGGCCTTCTTGGTTGACTTGAAATAGAACCACGCCCAATCCTTTCTGACTGCTATCAGTCTGCAAATAAAAGGGGTGGGTAAAATCTGGGTAGTGTAACATCACAGTCTCTAAAAATCTTCTCTTTACTCGACTGAAGTCTTCTTCATGGGTATTCATCCATTCCCATCGGTGGTGGGGTCTTATCAATTCTACTAGGGATGATGTATCTTTGGCAAAATGGGGGTAAAACTTGTGATAGTAATTGCAAAGACCCAGAAATGATCGAACTTGTTTTCGGTTTGTTGGCCTAGGGAAATTTTCAATGGCTGCGACCTTGTCAGGGTGAGCCCTAATTCCTTGACCATTTACAATATGGCCTAAAAAGGAAATCTCCCTCAATGTGAAAAAACTTTTTGTCAAATTCACAGTTGTATCTTTCTGGGTGCACTCATCAAAAAATTGTTTTAAATCTTCCAGATGTTCTGCAAGGTCTCTTGACACAACTACTACATCATCTATGTAACATACCAATTTTTTCTTTAACCTTTCTGACAATACTTGGTCCAAACACCTCATGAGGCCAGCACCGCTATTTATCAGCCCAAAGGGTACTCTCTTAAATGTGGGTTTGCCCATTGTATCAGAACACGGGTATATTTTCAATCCTGGGGGTGGAGAGCCATTTGCCAGTAACTGGCAGTTAGGTCAAGGGTAGAGAAAATATTCTTAGCAGTCAACTTGATAAATGTTTCTTGGATGGGTGGTGGGATGTCTCGCTCAGGTATAGTAATGTTGTTTAATGTCCTAGCATCTAGACACAATCGTATGGTTCCATCTTTCTTTTTGACCATGACCAATGGGTTATTATAGGGTGATAACCCCTTTTCAATTACACCCCAGTCAATCATCTGCTTAATTTGGGCATTCACCTCTTCCTGATACTGAAATGGGATAGGGTATGTGCAGGTCTGGAAATGTGTCTCTTCTTTTACACATATCCGATGGACGTAATCACTAATTTCACCTGGGACCTGGGAAAATATTGTATGATTTTCCATAAGTAATTGTTGTAACTGGAATCAGTCCTCTACCTTGTTTAACGATGATCCCATAATTTTCTCTTGGATATCCTCATCAGGAATAGCCTCCAGACATCTTAAATGGACTTCTTCAATTGGTTTATTAGTATCAAAACTAATCTGCTTCTGCTGGAAAGTTAGTATCTTTTTTATAGTCCAGGATGAATTCATGTTGGGTTAAGAAGTCAGACCCAATTATCATGTCCTGAATTAGTCCTTTGATTACTAAGAAGGCATGTCCTGCATTGGCTTCTCCTATTGATATTTCCAACCAGACTTGATAGTTTTTCAGTTCTGGTCATCCTCCCATAAACTAGCTTCATTTGGATCAGGTGAGCAGGGAGCCTGGGTATGAGTCCATGTTTTTTGTAATTTGTTAACCAATCTCTAGAGACACAGAAAATCTGGCTGCCTGTGTCAAGAAGAATTTGTGCAACTGAGGCCCCGATTCTTGGTATTAATAATTGGGCATTGGCCAATCTGAAGTCCCCAAGTGGGATCCTCTTCCCGGATGACTGATGTTAGGTTAGTCATCTCCACTACTTTCAGCTGCTGGCAAGATTGATGCTGGTACTGGAAATCTCTTACTGAAGTCCCACTTGATCGAATTGCCATTTGGTTTCTTCCTTTCTCACTATGATTGCTAGTAGTTGCTGATTGCTGTTGTCTGGTCACCTGCTTCCATTCATGATCTATTAATCTTTTAGGCCAGTGGCTATCATCTAAAGCCACAAGAAATTCTCCCATCTCTTCGATTTCTTTGATACAACTTCCGATCATCAGCTTTTGGGTAGTTAATGGTATATTTTGTTGAATTGTTCCAATGATATGTGTATCTGCCAATGCGAATGTCATGAGAGATTTGAATCGGTTCACTTGCCAGAGGAAAAACTGAGCATGTGTTTCTCGGGGTATTGCTCCGTATTTTTCATGACAGAGCATGTTGTAGATACCATTTTGATGCTCATCGCTCCAATAATGTTTCATTAATGCATATTTGTACTTCTCTATAGTTTTAGGTTTTTCTTTAACCATATCCTACCAGTTTTTGGCATAGCCCTGTAAATGGTAACTGGCAATAGCTATCTGTTCCCCTGCTCCTGCCTTGTGCAATTGAAAGAAACTTTGTAAGCTCTCTAAGTGGGTTTGAGGATTTTTTCCTATCTCTCCTCTAAAGATTTTTATCTGAATAATTTTTACTAAGTAGGTTTGAGGTCCAATATGCATTGTCTTTATATTTTCCCCCTCTTTATTGACTTGGGTTATTCTATATTCCTTTGCTATCATTCCTAACTTTCTCAAGACAAATTTTTGAATTTCCTGATACTTCCCATCCCTTATCTTTTCTTCTTCCTGTCTTTTTTTTATTCTTCATCTCTTCTTTTCTCTTTCTTCTCATAAATTTTCCTCATTTCTTCCCTATTCTGTCTCAGTATTTCAAGTAACTTTAAATTAAAGTCCACTGACCCCCATAAGCTTTAGAAAAATCTACTTGCTCTATATTAATATTTTCTGCTACCATTTTCTTAATATTATTTATTTATTTTTCTTTATTACTAATATTAGACTATTCCCCACCAGTATCTTGGTCCTATCACACTCTTTCACTGCCCTCACCTACTACTCTACATTGCCCTATTTCTATATTTTCTATATTGCTGCATTTAACATATATATTATAACAAACTACTGCTAACATGCATAATAAAACACTGCTGTCTATATATAAATATATATATATATCAAAACTACCCCAAATCCAAAATTAAACCAGACCAGCATAAAAATAATATAAAAACACAACCAAAGGTTTCCCTGCTACAAGCAGACTTCTCAAGTGTAAAGAACTACAAAAACTACACAATATATATAATATTAAAAACTACCCACAAATCCATTCACTTCCCATCCACCCTTAATATTAAATGGACTCTTAAATAAGTTAATTGCTTCAGAATAATAAATTTTCAATGATAAAGACTCTTTAATTCTTCTTTTGATTTCATTTCTCTCAAAGAAGACACAACCTTAGCTTCATCAAAATCAATAGTGTGGCCTGTATCTTTTTCATGGACATACAAAGCAGAACTAAGATATCTATTTTTAACTCTACTTTTATGAACCTTTACTTTTTCATTTAAACTCAAACAACCCTGACCTATGTAAACCTTCTTACAAAATAAACAAGGAATAAAATATACTACACCAGGAATAGTTTTTCTATCAAAAACTTTTGTATTATTTAATAAATTATTCAATGTAACACTCCTTTTCCAAGCAATTTTCTTATTTCCAAACAATATACTATTTCTACACACAATTTTATAAGAAGACAAGTTAAATGGCAAAGAAATAAAATCATATTTTTCTTTAACCTTTACATTCTTACAAATATTACTATTAAATAAAATACTTTTAACAAATTTATCAGAGTATCCAACACTCAAGTAATCTTTATAAAATTGATATTTCTGAAACAAAGCAACCCCACTAAAATTATTTAATTTAATATTTCTATGACAATAATTCCTTAAAGCAGCTACTTTATGAGATACAGACTGATAGCTATCAGGTTTAATTATAGATAATTCTTTACTTTTAACTAAATGACTGCACAATAAACAATTAGTTTCTATATTTCTAATCACCAAAAGATCTAAAAATTTTAATTTACCAAAATCTAACCCCCCTCCTTCTAACACAAATTTTATAGAAGGATCAAAACAATTAAACTCATTTACAAATTCCTCCAATTTATCATTCTCAACTACAAATAAACAATCATCAACATATCTGACAAATAATTTTACATATAAACAATTCTTTTTAATAATAATTTCCTCTTCCATAAAACTAATATAAACTGAACATACTAAAAAAGAAATAATATAATCTATTATCCATCCTTCCTTAATCTTATAAAAATTATCTTTATAAGTAAAATACATAGAATCTTCCAATAACAAAAGCAAATCTTTAATTACCTTAATTTTATTTTTTGATAAAGAACTTTTCTTAATCAATACAGACAAAAGAACATCAATACTGCTTAACCTATTAACAGACTGATACATATTTTCAATATCTAAACTTCCAAATACCCAATTACTTTCCATTTTAAAATTATTAATCATATCAAAAGCCTCAAAAGTTTAAAAAGGAAAGAAAAACATCTTAAAAATAGGTTAATTGCTAATAATGTAATCATTTCTCGTGAAGACAAAGCTGGTAGGTTTGTTATTATGAAAGGAGATGAATTCAAAAAGAAAATGGATAGAGAATTATATAATGATAAATATATGTTGTTAGATAAAGATCCAGATAATTTGATTAAAAGAAAATTGATAGATATTATGAAGAAAATGGTTAATTTAAAATTTTTTAATAGAGTAGATTATTTAAAATGCTATCCTAATGATTTTACATCAGCTAAGATGTTTGTGAATATTAAAACTCATAAAGATGGTTTTCCTTTAAGATTTATTTTTGATTTTACAGGTAGTGTTGTAGAGGGTATTTCTAGATTCTTGAATAATTTTTTAAAACAATTTGTTGATTTTGGTCAGTACACAGTTTCTTCTTCTTTTGAGGCTTTTGATAAGATTAATAATTTTAAAATGGAAAGTAATTGGGTATTTGGAAGTTTAGATATTGAAAATATGTATCAGTCTGTTAATAGGTTAAGCAGTATTGATGTTCTTTTGTCTGTATTGATTAAGAAAAGTTCTTTATCAAAAAATAAAATTAAGGTAATTAAAGATTTGCTTTTGTTATTGGAAGATTCTATGTATTTTACTTATAAAGGTAATTTTTATAAGATTAAGGAAGGTTGGATAATAGATTATATTATTTCTCCTTTAGTATGTTCAGTTTATATTAGTTTTATGGAAGAGGAAATTATTATTAAAAAGAATTGTTTATATGTAAAATTATTTGTCAGATATGTTGATGATTGTTTATTTGTAGTTGAGAATGATAAATTGGAGGAATTTGTAAATGAGTTTAATTGTTTTGATCCTTCTATAAAATTTGTGTTAGAAGGAGGGGGGTTAGATTTTGGTAAATTAAAATTTTTAGATCTTTTGGTGATTAAAAATGTAGAAACTAATTTTATTGTGCAGTCATTTAGTCAAAAGTAAAGAATTAAGATCTATAATTAAACCTGATAGCTATCAGTCTGTATCTCATAAAGTAGCTGCTTTAAGGAATTATTGTCATAGAAATATTAAATTAAATAATTCTAGTGGGGTTGCTTTGTTTCAGAAATATCAATTTTATAAAGATTACTTGAGTGTTGGATACTCTGATAAATTTGTTAAAAGTATTTTATTTAATAGTAATATTTGTAAGGATGTAAAGGTTAAAGAAAAATATGATTTTATTTCTTTGCCATTTAAATTGTCTTCTTATAAAATTGTGTGTAGAAATAGTATATTGTTTGGAAATAAGAAAATTGCTTGGAAAAGGGGTGTTACATTGAATAATTTATTAAATAATACAAAAGAAGTTTTTGATAGAAAAACTATTCCTGGTGTAGTATATTTTATTCCTTGTTTATTGTAAGAAGGTTTACATAGGTCAGAGTAGTTTGAGTTTAAATGAAAGAATAAAGGTTCATAAAAGTAGAGTTAAAAATAGATATCTTAGTTCTGCTTTGTATGTCCATGAAAAAGATACAGGCCACACTACTGATTTTGATGAAGCTAAGGTTGTCTTCTTTGAGAGAAATGAAATCAAAAGAAGAATTAAAGAGTCTTTATTATTGAAAATTTATTATTCTGAAGCAATTAACTTATTTAAGAGTTCTTTTAATATTAAGGGTTGATGGGAAGTGAATGGATTTGTGGGTAGTTTTTAATATTATATATATTGTGTAGTTTTTGTAGTTCTTTACACTTGAGAAGTTTGCTTGTAACAGTGAAACCTTAGGTTGTGTTTTTATATTATTTTTATGCTGGTCTGGTTTAATTTTGGATTTGGGGTAGTTTTGATTTTATATTGACTAGTTTAGCTTTATGCTTGTAATGTTTATATATATATATATATATATATATATATAAACATATATATATATATATATATATATATATATATATATATATATATATATATGTATAATGGTGCTTTAATAAAATATTTACTGCCACTTGCTTTCTCATTTAGTGACTGAGTACTTTACTTTTTTTTTATATATATATATATATAAAATATTTCACTAGATCCTAGTATTTTCATTCCTTCTTAAATTATTATACACACATCCCTGCTTTCCTTAACTTTGTTATTACACCTGCCATCCTTTCATTCACTCGACCCACATTATTTCACTCAATTTATTTTTTTCATTATTTTTATCAAAATAAACTCGTATATATATAGAATAATTAGCTAACTCGGGTAACGAATGCTAAAAGAAAATTTACATGTGTTATAAATCTTCTCAGGGATATGGGTTTTGTAATCGAAGCCTCCACATTATGTGCCAAATGCTAAAAAAAATTATACTATGTAACAGTCATAAACATGTGATTCGTTAACATAGTGCAGAATTTGACCACCACACAGAACTGCAGCACCATCTACATAGTGAAGCCACCTGTGGTATGGAGTTCGAACATAGTTTATCGGTTCCACAATACAATCTACGAAACAATACATCTGATGCAACATTAGTAAATATTTCTTTAGGCACGGTGGTCAGTGATATGCAAGAGGTTCATGATTGTATTTCGAGCTAGCTAATAATAACATTAATATTAAACATTTATCTTTACAGAATTGAGGAAATACAATATGGAATGGGTATCGAATAAATAAATAAAGAAGTAACAGCAGACGTATAGTTTGACATTATTTATTGAAACATTTTAATAATAAATCATGGTTGTATTCTCATCTTTGGTGTTCACCTAGAGATGGCGTTGATGCTAATCAAAAACATATACATATAACGATTCCGGGGCCCGACCTTAATGATCCATTTTAATGATCGATTTGATCTAAAAAGATCTGATTTCTTAGATTTATAATAAAATATTCTACTAACTAATACTATTATATGATGTTAGTTTTTTCATTTTTTTCATAAATGTTTATTAATCTTATCTTGTTTTTGAGTTACGGTGTTTTTCTGACTTTATGTGTGTCTTTTTAAAGTTACGGGTTTTTTTTTTTTCAAGAGTAAATCAATACTTTTACTTAAAAGCAAGACGTTATAAGTAAATGTTTATTAATCTTATCTTGTTTTTGAATTTGTGTTTGTGTCTTTAAAGTTACGGGGCTTTTTCTAATATTTTTTTGGGGGACTTTATGTGTGTCTTTTTAAAGTTACAGTACTTTTTTTTGCAAGAGTAAATCAATCATTTGATTCAAAAGCAAGATGTAATAAGTCAATGTTTATTAATCTTAGATTGTTTTGAGTTTGTGTGTGTGTCTTTAAAGTTATGGGGCTTTTTCTCATTTTTTTTGGACTTTATGTGTGTCTTTTTTTAAAGTTACGGTATTTTTGGTCAAGAGTAAAAGTCAATTATTTTTATTAAAAAAGCAAGATGTAATTCTAAATGTATCAAAAGTAATGTCATTTATATACTACAATTTAGAATTGATACCCGACTACTATTAGTAAGGAATGTTGAAAGACTTAATTGAAAAATGATACCCGACTAATTTCCGTTTTCTTTTTTTTGGGGGGGAGGACAGTAATGAATCAGAAAGTGGGTTGTTTTTGTTAACTCTGTCTATATAAAAAGGGTACCGTTATTGAAATACTAAATTTAAAAATGATAGCCGACTAATTTGCATTTCTTTTGACAGTAATTAATCAGAAAGTGGGGTTCTTTTTTGGGGGGTAAATCTTGTTTATATATAAATACCGTAATTCAAATACTCCATTGAAAAAAAACAAACCTCATTGAATTTGCTTTCTTTTTTTTAAGGGTTGTTTTTGTTAGTGTGTAGATATAAAAACTAATCTTATTTTGAAATAATAAATGTAACAAAATAATAATAATAATAATAATACCCGACTAATTTTCTTTTTTGGACAAGTAATTCCTAATAATTAGACACTGGGTTGTTTTTGTTTGTGTGTATATATATCAGTATAGCAAAAGTAACTGGTCATGGACAAATTCTCGTAAAAACGGACCTTTTCGTGTGAAGCTTAATTTTTTTTTCTGTTTCGCACCCTTAAAAGCAATTTTTGAGGGTTACCATTTGTAATGGAATTTTCAGGACATTATTACTAAACTTACAACAGTAAAGTAAGTTACAACACATTAAAAAAAATAGATGTCATCAAATTTTAAAAAACTATGACTGCTTCAAATACACACACTCTCACACGAAACTACAGAGAAAATAGATATTCTACTATTACGAGAAAATGATGAACAAAATTGACTACTACGGCAGCCGATCAAGGCATTACTTTCTCTTTGCTTTTAGCATAGAAAAAAAAGCCATAACAGGCAGCCGTCATGAACTCTTTCTGTGTTTTATTATAGAAAGAAGTCTCATTTGTGTTGTCTTCGGTCACCACCACCGCCTCTGTCCAACATAACGTGAGAACTTTTCTACGTTTATAATGTAGAAAATTTCCTCTTTTGTTGAGTGAAGGCTGGTGAAACGGTATAATTCTAGGAATTTACCTAGAAATAGTGACATCTTGAGGGGATCATCAAGGATGAGAAAACAACCTAAATCATTTACTAATAATATTTGGTAATATTTAAAATTGGGTAAAGGAATTTTCCGATACTGTTATATATTAAAGAAATACTTTTATTTATTTAGAAACATTTAGGCAAAATCATTTTACCAATAATACTTTATATTTAAGATCTCAGTAGCGGTATTTTCCGATACTGTTAGGTTTACAAAGAGAAATACATTTTTTTATGACGTAATCTAGCTACCTAAAATTCTCAGGCAAGTATTTCTAAGGCATGCCTTTAGGGATTCATACTTTTGCAATACAATAGTCTAAAGTAAGATTTATAAAAGTAGCAGCAGATGTATATTTATTTAATTAAAGATATTTACTAATAATGAAGAGCAAACATTTATTTGAGAGTGAATTATGTCACTAACACAGGGACGGAGTTATACATAGAATAATAAAGTTAATAAAAGAAACACGTGGTACATTTAGAAAGGCGATAGGAAGTGGCAGTATATTGAAACTGCAAAGCCATGAATGAGTTTATAAAAATGGACTGGCATTTGCCATAGGCCCGAAGAGGTAAGGTGTCACATAAGCATAACCAGGGACAAGTGGTTCATGCCATGATTGCCTGCTGGCTGCATGATGGTCATCAAGCCCTACAGGAGCATTTATTATGTCCGCTTGTGTAGGACGACTGGGGTTAATTTCAACCCTATAGAATCCGAATATTCAAGGCTTGTAATGGGTCATCGCATCTCTAAAACATAACACATGTATAATGTATAGATGATTCTGGTAAGATTTAAATATGTTTTATAACTCGGCCCTACATTATCAACATTTAATAAAGAACGTTTGCGACTCTCAAAGAAATGCAATTTTATGGAATTATTAATTAAAATTTCATAAAATATAAACAATATGTAAACTGGGTGATTATTACAACTAATACATCAGCCATTTGCTAAGCAGTAGATCCCTGCATTACATTGAATGAAGCATTGAATGTGTGTCGATTTATATAAAAATATTAAGTTATTTATGAAAGTAAATATTAATGAAAATTTGACACGCATCCACTGTTTCAAGCGATCATAGATTTATACTTAGAAAATTATGAGAATGCAATAATTATATAATAAAATGTAGATTTTAGAAATACGTACCAAGAAAGATAGAGTTAGGCAGGCTAGATTGTTAAAGAGATTTACATAATATTAATTATTAAATTTATAGTTTTACAAGTGAGAATTTACAGTTTATAGTTTATAAGTTATAAAAAGATGAATGAGGTATAGGGGGATATTATTAGAGTACTCTAGAGAATTTGGATACAGGTACCTGTTTTATGAGAAGTTTTCTGCAGCAAATTGTTCATGATTCTAGCATTAGCAGTTCTTTCCAGTGTTTAGGTGATTTAATTATTTGAATAGTGGCAGCAGTTTTCCAATTGTTCGAGGCAGCAGATCTTCTTTGATTGATTTTATGGAAGGCACGGGCGTAGGTTCTCGGCAAACAGTCGACCATCTCCGGGGAGAATAGTCTTTAGCACTTTTGACTCACGCATACTGTGGCACATAAGAACAATATTATATATTAGGAGACTCTCAACTGCTTGAGAGCAAAGCTAAGGTTCAACTGAAAGTTTCTAGAAAGTCTAAAATGGCCTCCCTTCTTAGATCTTATCTTTTACATTTTTGTTATAGTTTATTTTTGGATTCCACTTAATCTGCCCTGAGGATAATCAATGCATTTTTGTTAAGTTTAATTATAGAGAAAGCTGCCATTCTATTGTTTACATTTACATTTTACATTTACATTTTATAATTACCTTTTGGGGGATTTTTCTTTAATTAATCTATTATCTCTCACCGACCGTTGCTTTTAAAATTTCAAATACAAAAGGGAACATATGATTATTTTTACTTTTAATTAAATATTACAATCTACTTCTAAAATTATTACTAAATGAAATTTAAACAAAGCAATAAATAACGGATTTTACAATTCAAAATAAATAGTTAAAATTATATATTTTTATATAACTAAAAGAAGAAATCTAAATTATTATTTATCTTTATTTATTGCCTTAAATTTGATATTGAAATGTGTGCATGTTTATAGTGAATTCTACATATATCTATACATTTTTAATATTACTACACACACAATTTGATACCAAAAAGTTTAAATTTGGGTAGGATAGAGCGGTGAGTGAGAGACGATAGAAAAAGGTGAAACTTAAGATTCGAATATGAATCTTACTGTTTCACTAATTTTCTCAATTCTCTTTAATAATCAGAAACAAAATTTAGCAGCATTTAGTGGCTACCATTATTTCTTTTTCTGTTTTTTTATTATACATTGTTTCTGAAAGATTTAACAATTATTTGTATAAGTATCTAATTGACTTTTTTAAGAAGAATTATTGTTACATTAAATACATATTTTTTCAAGAGTATTATTAATTTACACATGATTGATGATCTGATATTGATTTTACAAAACAACTGTTATTATCTGAAAAATTATATTTTAAGCACTGAGTTGGAGTTTGGAAATACCATTCATTCAGCATACTTTCAAGCTCCCTTTACCATCTATTTCATCTCATACAATGAATACACATGGCCACATACATGTGAAAAAGATAAATGATCTCCAACATATGTAATTTATGCTAAACTAGCACTCATCAGTTGGTTCAGATCATCATCTAACACACATATATAATCAGTTTCCAGTTTATATTAAGATAGCAAATCTTCAAACTTAAATAGATAGACTTCAATCTACTCCACCCTCCAACTCTTGGGTCAGTCATACCATTAAAAATGTGATGAAGAAATGTCCATATATATATATATGTTGAAGCTATAATATAGTTTTTATTTCTAAGTAAACTCAAGACAAAAGCTATTATTGACTACTAAAGCAAATTGTTTAGCCTAAATATTATCAATAATAATTAGTAACTATCTAGCAACATTACTGAAAACAGATTTATCTAGTCATTACATTAAAATGCCTCACTGATTCTTTTGTTTACATTATAATTAATCCATAAAAATATTTAACTTAACATAGATATAGAGAGAGAACTTAAAACTTACATAGGCAGTTATGATTTTATGTCAGGTAGCTTTTAAAATTGCTTATGTTTTAGCTTATCTTGATAGCATTAAAGAAGCTTTAATACTCATAAGAATTAAACAGCTTGAGTTTAAAAATTTCTTAATTCACAAATTAGCTTTAAATTAATCATACAATAAGTGATACTAATATCAAATAATTCTAGTGACTTCTGTGACAATTAGTTTTAAGACTACTGGAAAATATCTGAATTAAGCAGGTGTTTGTGTTTATTAAAAAATTTAATATCCAATAGAAATGTTTAAAATTTGTAATTGACCAATCAAAATGGATCAGTACTTTCTTTTATCACATTGTGACTTAAAATAATTTGAATTACAATTCTTCTGACTGAATAAATCATCAGAAACATAAACATCTTACAGTTAGACATCTCAACTAACTCTTTAAGAAAAAAGTACTACTCTTAAATAATTAAGGACCATTTTTGATTAAGATAGTATTTTTTCTAGAAAATATTTTTTATATTTTTATTTTATTTAAGATTTTTGTGTGTTCGTGTGTGTGTGGACACAGCAAAATAGATAGGAATTGTTCCTTCATCTATATTTTATAGTTAATAAGAATTACCTGTTCAGATTGTGATTAATTTTAAGATATTCTCTATATCATTTTAATTTTTCATATGTCATAGAATGAATATAAAAGACTGGGTTCAAACTTGTTCAAAAACTTTGGTGGAAAAAAAAGTTAAGCCATGCATTCATTTATCAAGCTTTTGAAAAATGAAAATATTCCGATATTAATTTAATACAATATTATTTTAATAGTTAATTATTATTATGATTTTTGTTTTACTAAATAAAATTTAATATTAAAATAGTTTATTTTAAAAAAATTATCACTTTAGAAAAACTAAGGAAATGATGTTTTATATGGATATATCAATACGGACGCATGCTAATGTTTACACTTAATTAACAACATTACATCTGTAATTTAATATACAATAAGAGATATTGTTACCTTATTAAAATATAAAATCACAACAACGTTTCTTTATTAATTTTAGTAGCTTTTGTCATTCAAGGTAATATTGAAGCTGTAACCAATTAGTGAAATGTCATTATTAGTGTGCATAGTTATAAATTAATACATGATGAAACACATATAGTAGATGTAATGTTATTTACATACGTATGATTAAATAATATTTCAAGATGTAAAGTGTTTACATTTATTAATATGAAAGCAGTTATTAATAAATGAACTGTTTGTGTGTTGAGCATAATTTTAACTAAATAATTTTTCCCCATCAAATTAAGACATGCATACATTTAGGCATTTAAATCATTTCGGTACTAATTTATAAACAAATATGTAGATTAGATATTTTTATTATAGTAGGTTGAGTATTGATGATATATATATATGTACACATACACAAAGGTTTCTAAAAAAAAAAAATTTTTTTTTTAAGTGTCATAGCATCGGCCGGGACGCGAACCCGCAACCCGGGCAACTGCCTGCAAGTGCAAGGCAGTCGCACTGACCTCTCGACCACCAATGCAATACATTATTTTCGTAAGTGGTAACGAACTCATGACCTAATGATAATTAATTCATTTTCCTTTCATATTATGACATAAGTTCAAATCTGGACCAGACAACCTTTTTTTTTTCAGATTTTAACCAAGCTTAAGTTCTCTTCTAGGTAATCAACTCATTACCAGTGCAAAAATTGATAAATGGATATCTACTTATTCTTAACTAAAATGTAAACAGGATGAAAAAATGCTCAAATCCTCGTTGTTTAGCATGTGAGAAATATGAGAAGTATTTATTGTCTTTTAGTTCAATATTTATTGAATGAATTTGTTGATGAAACTTTTTCTCAATAATGGCAAACTTTAAAAGGCTGTTATTTTATTTTTATCAGAAACAAATTCTAAATTTATAAAAATTACTATGACTATTTTTTTATCATGATTAAATTTTTTTAATTATATCTAAAATACTATTACTTATTAAATTTGGCATTTTTTGAAGTTTTTTTTTATAATCTTTCATTTTACACACATACATATATGAATGTAATTGTTTGTATTTTGTTCATTTTTAAATATATTCTGAAATATATTTTCACATCATGTTTTTAAACATAAAAATATTATTTAGTATTCGATATATAAAAACGGCAAAACTCTCTATATACGTATTTCCACACATTGCAAGCTAGTGTAATCAATGGATGCCAGAAGGCTTGTGCATAAAATCGCCATCTATATCCCCACACTAGATTCTGGCTTGTGGCCATAGCTTGCAGTGTGTGGATACGTATAGAGAAAGTTTTACCCGTTTTAATAACAGTTATAAGCAAGTATAAGAACTGGTGATCATGTAATATTTATTTGATATATACATTAAAGAATAAAAATACCATAAAATTATCAATTGCTATTAATTGTCAATCCTTGAGACCAAACCCAGTTCTTTCATTAAACCTATATAACTCTATTGCTTGAGTCGTTTGTTGAAGTAAAAGGAGTTCTCTTTTATTTGAAACCCAAATTCTTATATGGATTTAAACTCAGAAATCTCAAACAATAGGTTTAATAAAAACACTGGTTTTGCCTCAGGAATAGTCAATTAATAGTAATTGATAATTTCTTGGTAATATCAAAGGTTAAAGGTTATTTTTATTTACATGGATATTATCTTCTCATTTTTATTCTTTATTATAATTACAGTCCTTGAAATTACTTAATTCAATATGTATATATATATATATTACTTTATGTTCATTTACTTATGGCTCTATTCCTAAAATAAGGTGATTTTTCACCTAAATATTCATGTTAAATCATCTTCTTAAATACAGTTCAATGGAGATCATACATTATTAGTAATAAAAATGTTATAATTATTATTGTCAATTTTGTTTATTATATAAATGGTATTATTAGAGTTATAGACTACTATCTGATGTAGCCACCATTCACATGCCAATGTAGCAATTAACAAATTCCTCAATATATTTCATATTTTACATAAAAAATAATAAAAAATGCATCAAATAATATAATACAGTATATTTAAAATATGAAAATAATATATTTAATGAATAAACAATAATAAAAAAAATATTTACAATAAGTATCATCAATATAAACATTCCTGAAGAAATTAAATTAACATTATCACTAATTTAATTTATTATGAAATGTTTGCATTTATTACATACATTGAAAATATTTGTTTTCCAGTCATTTTTATTTGATGAATAAATTTCTTAAACCTTTACAGATGCTGTTTGCCACCATTACAAATAATCACACTAACTGAAGACATTTGTGTCTAAATCAGTGACTGTTTACTAATAAAGTATTTTAGATTTGAATAAATGATATTTCTTTTATACTTTCAAACATATATTATTTTCATGGCTTTTGATTTTTTACAAAAAACATAGGATTTATTGATTAACTTTTTATTGCTACATTGCGATGTAAAATGGTAATTCAATTATTTTTCTACGACCAAATAAATATATAAATAATAACTCAAGTAAATGTTCAATGAATAAATTGATTACTATGTTTGATTAATTAATTATATAAATAAGATACATATATATATATATATATGTCGAAACCGGTCTGGGGATGGGGACAATCCAAGATAAAAATGATTCGAATGCCTTCTCTTGTAGTAGCATTTATCATAAATAAATAAAAAGCTTGTTTAGAGCTAATTAGCATGTTCTTAATTTTACACACACATATATATATATATATATTATGATTCAATGTCTGTATTTTTAAAACAATATACATAATTATATAACTGAATATTTGTAAATACAGTAACTAAATAATTAAAAATAAAGGAGGCTATGCTAATATATAAATATAAACATGACTTAATTAACAGGCAAGCAGCAAACATTAAGATCATGGAATTGTGGGAAAGTTAGCATTTCAAAGCTTTAGTTGACACAGATTACTGGATAATCGAAAGCGCTCCTAAGTGGATAATTTTTTTTAATTATTTAGTTACTGTATTTACAAATATTCAGTTATATATATATTCAAAATTATCCCAAATCTAAAACTCATCCAGACTAGCCAAGAAAGTAAAATCTAAAACCCAAATAATGATTTCACTGCTACAAGCAGTTTTGGATTTGGGGTAATTTTGATTATTTATTGACTAATTTATATTTATTCTTTTAATGTTTTATATATATATATATAAATGTAATAATACTCAGGTTAAATGGATGTATAAGTAATCATTAAAATCAGTCAATGCATAGACAATTCCAATTGCAATAACAATCAAAAATCTCAACCTGTTGTCAAGGCAACCTTCTTTTAACAATAAAGATGCAATCTTTAGTATCTATATAAATATACTGAACCATAAATAAAGGTGGGATTCCATCTTTATTGTTTAAAATCTTTGCCTTGTGATAACAGGTTAAGATTGTTGATTATTATTGATACTTGGATTATCTTTGTTGCAGTTGAAAGTGTTTCATTCATTTTCATATTAATTTCATTCAAATCTGAATCATGTTCAAAATCTACTAACACTTAAAACCGATTTGTAAGTTCTAAGTTAAATTCAGTAGAATGTTTCTGAAGATTAGGAATATTAACTATAAATATTGTTTTTCTTAATAATTTTTTGTCTCTCTAGTTTTACAGCTTACTAATTGATGATCACTTCCTGTGTTAAATTTATTAAGAACATTACAATCTTGAAATATGTGTTTTCTGTTGGTCAAAATATAATCCAATTCTGCTGTATCTTCATTTGGATGCTTCCATGACCATTTCCTTTTAACATTTTTCTTAAAAAAAGAATTCGTAATATAAAGTTTTTCTTTTTCTGCAAAATCCATAAGTCTATGTCCTCTCTCTTTCTGTTACCATAACCCAAATTACATATGTTGTCATATATAGGTGAATTGAAGTGCAGGATTGGAAAATAATAAAAAAGCATGAAGCATATAAAAAGTAAAAATAATAATGCTTTAATTACTGCTTAAGTTTTCTTGGATCATGAAAGAACATGTAAATATAAATTTAAGTTTGAAATTGAAAGCGCTAAAATTCTTCGTGAAGAGAGAAACCATAATAAAAGAAAAATTAAGGAGGCAATTTAATAAATAGAAATAAAATGAATATAATTAATAGACAAGCTGCTAATAAAATTTGTGATTCATGGGTTTGAGTACATGGCATTTGCTTCCATTTTCTTTTTTGAATTTAATGGCAGTTGAGAATGGTTAAGGAATTAACTGAAAGTACTTCTGTAGATTGAAAGACTGTATATAGCAGTTAATTACCATTATATTTATTTATATATGTGTGTGTATGTGAGGCTAAGTAGTTTTTACTTTTGACAAATAGATAACATTCATTTGAAATTTTAAACACTGATTGCCGTGCAGCAATAAAATTTTATATTTTGATCAATATAATTTCAGAATTTAATTGTTTTTTTAACTCATACCTCTTATTCCAAAATACTTCTTTATATATTCACATTTATTTTTTAGGTACCTTACAATATTTTTAATCTAGTGCACAGCTTCAAATGTTTTCTGTTGTCATCTTGTCCAAAAATTAGTCTATCTATAAATAAATTTTACCATAATAACTTTTTCAATGTTATCAGTAATATCTGTTTATTGTTTCAATCCCATATTTTATTTATCATTTTCTTTGCTACTTCCAACATCATAATACTTATATAGTTTCTGTATTGCTGTGGAATGAAATTGAAATTGTAATGCCTTTTTTTTTCAAATTTATTGATATATTTATAGTATTAAGTTATAAAGTATTTTAATAAAAATAATTACATAATCTATTTTATTTGCAATGTTTTTATTTGCTTAGTAAATTGATGAAGGAATTTATAATTGTTAGTTTCTTATAATTCCTTATTATTAAACTTTATGTACTCATCTTTTAAAAAAATTTTCAACATTAGTTTTTTTTTTTTAGCTTTAGTCTTTTGTTAATATTAATTCTGTATTGCTTTCAAAAATTAATAGCCACAATTTATTTTTGTCTATCATGTCATAAGTGAAAATACAATCTATATTATGATACCCATTCAAATGTTCTGTCCTCAACTATACCAATCATATTTTCCATTTAGAAATTATCTTAATAATAAGGTGTGTTGGTGAACATAAAATCCAAGTTTATTTATTTTGTAAAAATTATATAGAAATGATAGCAACAATGTCAAGAATCTATTAAAAATGATAAATATTCTTTGATTTGCCACTTATATATTTCAGCTGTCTTACTATACAAATATACATATAGATAGTATGCATACAAGTGTTGTAATTGAGAGTGGCCGATTGGTTAGTGACTATTATCATTTATTCAGTTCCTGTGCTAAAGGTGACTACTAAATCTTAGTGAAGTTAACTCAACACTCTCTTTTGAAATTGATAATGATGATCAATCCTGTATTTAATTTGTCTATAAATAATTGAAACACAGACTACATTTTCCAATGATCACACTTTTGTAATAACCAGCCTTAAGATCACAATATATTATTAGTTTTATTTTGAGATTCTTGGCAAAGACCCAAGTTTCAGAGTGCCACCTTCAACATATAGTAAGAGCTACCAATGCACACAACCAAATAAGGGCTGACTTCAACTTTATAATTCGTTTTATTTTTCAATCAACATTCAATCAATAGCTGAGCTCAGAGAATAGACTCATACACATTTCAAATGATGGATGGTAAAGTGAATAAAAAATACAGGAATTATAAACTATTATATGTTTAATAAAAATAAGTTTAACAATAAGAAATCATAAAAAGAAATATAATATACACAATAATAAATGAATCTCTAAATTGAATACTATTCTTTTACCATAAAATAATAAATATAATAAAAATAAATAAATACAAATGTATAACTAAAAAAAGAACATAGTATCTATTGGTGATTAATATTGGTATTAAATAAAATAAAATAAATTCATATATCATGATAACCATAAAACTTAAATACAATAATATCACTCAATTAATATCCATATTATTTGTATTATATAATGCTTGCCTATATAAATTATTTTTATGAGTACACATGCACTAAAAGCATAGCTTGCATGAACCTATAGAACCCAATAACATCCATAACTTTAAAAGTTTTTTTTAATGTCAAGGTACTTTTTTTAGTTATGAAATGGTTGTAATATATATATATATATAGCATTTTACAAAGAAGGCCATACGACCCACCATTCTCAGTGCCATCTCATATTGGCTGACCCACCTGATCACACACATGCTGAAAAAATAAATAATCACCAATATACATATTTCATGCTAAACCAGCAATCATCAGTTGGTCTAGATTACTATCCTCACACACATATATAAACAGTACTCAGCTTTATATTAAGATAGCCAATCTTTATACTTTAATGGACAGGCTTCAAATTATTCCAACTCACAATTCTTTAGCCTACCATTTCATTGAAAATATGATGATGGAACGTTCAAAGCTCTTGTTAAAGCCAAGGTTGTCATCCTATCCATGTTGACATATTAGTCATTCTGACCTCTCATGTACAGGAGAATAATCCATTTATACATACATATGCGAGGAATGGGCAGACCTTTTACACAATATTTATATGAATTAATACATTGTACAGGCTTAAACCTGCATTTATATATGTAATATATGCAGGGTTTGAACTCAGACTTTCACACTACCCACCACTCTAGATTGGCTATCTTAATATAAAGATATGTGTGAAGATAGTAATCTAGACCAACTGATGATTGCTGGTTTAGCATTAAATATGGATATTGGCGATTATTTATCTTTTCAACATGTGTGTGATCAGGTGGGTCAGCAATATGAGATGGCACTGAGAGTGGTGGGTCGTGTAAAAGTCTGAGTTCAAACCCCGCATATATTACCTATATAAATGCAGGTTTATACCTGTACAATGTATCAAAGAAGGCCATAAAAACTTTCCATAAGAAAATAGCTTTCAGATCAATATTTTTACTAAATTCCAAGAATTGCAATTACATTTGTTATAAATCACGAGATTAAGCAAAAATTGAATAGTAAAATAGTTTCGTTTGCTTGTGAGGATAGCGTTCCTTGAATTATTTACATCAATTCCTTAGACAAAACATGTATAATTACGGTAGATACATTCTTTAATATTATTTATAAAAGTAGCAGCGATATTTTGTACACATTTCATTTTTTAATTCAATACTAATAAATATTAATTTCTTGGTAATAGCATAAATTTGTATAAAAAATAGAACTTACTTCAAACTTTCAAACTGGGCTAAGTGTTTTAATTACATTTTCGTTTTCTGGAGATAGATTGAGATGAGTACTTGGATAATTCTTTGAAAATTTATTCCATGTTATAAAATAAACAATTAGATAGGTTTTATATTTATCATGTTGATGTTAATTACAAATTCCAATATTAGAAAATATATATATATATCTTTCTTCTGTTTTTTAGTTTTTGTCACCAGTATTTTTTTTTTAATTTTTCGCTTTTACAGCTCTAGTTTATTTTGTTTTTATATTGCAAGTTATCTGTCTACGAGACAAAAAATTTAAACAATGAGCTCTTTACAAACTTAATAATTATCAACACATAGTATAAGTTCTATGCACTTTGGTTTAATTAATATTAATATTTATTATCATTGTATAAATTATAATAATGACATTTCAATTGTACTATATTCTTTTATAATTAAAGGATTATCGAGACCTTTAATTCAGAAAGTTTCATAAATTTATTTATTTAAATTAACACAAACAAAACGTAAAATAAATTCAAATTGACCTAACTTTGAAATAATTAGTTTTCTTTGTATTTATTTTGTCATTCATGAGAAACATACTATTAATTATAAATTACTATGTTTTAATTAATGTAAAAAAACATTCTATACACCTTTGATTTTATCTGCGATTTGAATATAACCAAGTTTCCAATATATTGCATTAATATCATAATGAGGGTAGCTAGAAAAGTGATTCGTAATGTATGTTTATATTATGTAACTTTAATCTTAATTCTAAAGTTCCTTATAATTACATACTAACATATTATACATACCTAATAATAATAAGGATGATTACCATAATGACATTACAATACATACATATCAAAAGCTTACCTAGTCAAGAAAAATAAATTATAGCAAATTCAGAATTTAAAAAATAGCCAAAACTTTAAAAAAATCTGTAAAAACAATTGTTTGTAAAATTTGAATTTCTAAATTTTTGGGCTAGTTTTTTTAATTCTGAATTTCATAATATATATACATAAATTCCAATTATTAAAATTAGCATTATCAGACAAGGCATTATTTAGACATCTATTATTTCATGAAAATCTTTATGTTTAATGATATATATAGTTCCACTATATACATGGCCGATGGGTTTAGAATTTTCACATAAGTACTTCCAATTATTAAAAACACAAAATCTTCTAATGTATTCTTTTAACATATATAAACACCTTAAATCTTTAAAAAATTATTTTGTCACTATTTTTATTTGAAGCACATCACTGTTAATGATTTAAAGTTAATGAGTATAAATGGATTTGTTTGACATAAGCATTTGGTTAAGAAAAATATGGCATATATAAATTAGGTTATATTACACAATTTAATTTTCAATTATATGTATTAAGACATCATAATGATAACTAACTGAAAAATAGAATAATTAATTAGTTATAAAAATTAGTATAATAATAATATTAAAAAAAAACCACATACATTCACATAATATGTACTTAAAGTTAGTGAGCAAATGTATATGCAAATGTAATTGATTGCATTTTTTTTGCCTTTAAAAAAATAATTTACCTTTATTTTGTTATATAAGGAAAGAATTCTTTTTAAAAAAAAATAATAGAAAAAATAATTATCTTAAATTAACTTACATTTTGGGACTAATTTAAACAAAATTTTAATTCAATCAATGTTATATGCTGGTATGAATTTTTATATATCTTAATTTCATATGGATTTTATTTAAAGAACATTTAAAATGTATAAAACAATATTTGAAAAAATATTGTGATTTCTAAAAATATAATTTGTATGTATAGATTATAGCATAATTTAATAAACAGATTCCTTCAGAGACACTTGATATATATATATATAGGTTTTCTATATCATTTATCATGAGAACTCTGTGTAAAAGCACACAAAATTGTTTTAATCTATTAAAATGAAGATTAGAGTAACTAATTTCTCGAATTAATGCGTTATTAAAATTAATAAAAGAATATCAAAACTTGGATTGTGAGATTTCTTAAGTGAAGAAATGATTAAATAAATTTCCACAAAGTTTATAAGTATCATTGCAATTAAACTCAAGGAATATGATTAAATATATTTTGTAGATAGGTTGTATGTAGAAAATTAAAAATAAATGTTAGGTAAGATTACAGTGTCATAAGGTGATTATAAACACACAGGATTTTATAAAATCATAGTTCAGATGCAGAAAAAAATATTTGTTTTTGTTTTTGTGGGCATGTAGTTAGATTAGTTATTTAAAATTACATTTTCATGTATGAGTGTGTAGTGATAGATTATATTAGTGAAGCCATTACTAGTCTAATATTATTTTTGAATGACTAGATACAAAATTAGTTCAGATTTTTCTACATAGTAATATAGTTAGTAGCTATATGGCCCAAATATAAGCATCTAAATTATAGAGGATCTCCTATCATAAATAATAATGTTTATGAATGCTTTCAACATAGTCCTGCTCATAATATCTATAATATTTTTTAAATAAAAGTTGAGAGCTTAAAATTGTCTCTCACTTTTGTATTATGATTGTTAAACTGAAAAACTTTATGCTGATCAAAGGTTGCTAGCGTAGATAAATTTATCTCCAATAAATGATTGATTTTTTTTTTTTTTTGGAAAAAATAACATGACACTAGAATACACACTGCTTTTTCAGAAGCATTTTTATTTTATTTTACCACAACTATGACAACTACTGTAAACTTTTATAACTACTCAATCATTGTGTTTAATATATTTTTATCTAGTGCAGTTTATTCTGTATCTCCAATATTAGTTTTAATTTTATGACTTTCATTTGTAAAGAGCTTTTGGAACAGTGCATCTGGACCTTTCAACTGACATAACTACATGAAGGGACATATAAATTATGTGTTTAACATTTCTGATTAGCTTTAAAAATCCAAGATTTTGGCACTGGCTAATCACACACACACACACACACATATATATATATATTGTACCAGTCAGAATTGTATGTTCGTCTAACAAGAATTAGTATCTAAGCAAAAGTACCTAGAGTTCAATCATATGCGAGATATACAGGTCAGGAATACTCATGAACTCCACTCTATTGCCCATTTCCCAAGTCTATAACATTACAAACAACACTTATGACAGTAGCAAATGACATTTCTAACAATCCCCAGCCCCGAGGGTCAGCAGAGATACAAGAGATCTAATGATTAACTAAATGATGATGCAATATAATAACAGGTGTGCATGCATGAATTAATAAAATGTCCAAAGAATAGATTATTAAATATGAATTTATTGAAAATAACATTAGTAATGAAATTAAATCAGTATGTGAGCAACGGGATATAGAGACTTAAAACACCTCATAACCTTGATTACATAAGGAATACTCGATCTGGGTTTCACTTAATGTTAATGTGGGCATTCCATGCAAACCTTAGTAACATAATTTAAGGATTGATGGATATGCAACCACCAAATATACATAATAAGAAATTAATTAATCGAAATGATGCGGCTTAATATACTAATTTAAAATATATTTTATAGGACTTCTATTATTCATGCTATGACATTTTAACTCACAAAAAATATAATGGATTTCAATAACTATCTATGGGCTTTTATTATACACATTATAATATTCAAATCACAAAAGATATAATGGATTTCAATAACTATCCGTGGGCTTTTATTATATACATTATAATAGTTTGAATAACAAATGATCTAGTGAATTTTGATTATACTTGGATATCATCATACTTATATTAACGATATAATAATTATCTTGGAACTTATAAAATGATTCATCATTTACAATGTACGTATAGAATAAGGAAAAGCATAATTAGTTTGACATTCAGTCATGTGACGTAACTTTTATAGGCTTTATTAGAAGTTAACTTTCAACATATTTAATAGCGGTTGAACAAGAGGGTGAATAGCGCTAATAAGCTAATGCATATGATAAGGCACTAAATTTATATTATAATGAGAACTTGGGGTGGCTTAGAAAAATCATATCATTACGATTTACAGATGAATAAAATATATGAGGAAGTATAAACGACAGCGTGCAGACCGAATAATAACATTTGAGAGGACGAGAAGCTTCATCAACTTGAGAACAAAGAATATAAGCTCATCTGCACTTGTGACAAATGGCATCTGAAGAAATGGTTGGCAAGATACTATGGTTCTGTTTTTCTGAATGTTAACCCATAATAGAGCCTGCGTGACCAAACACAACCTTTGGAATTGGGGCCTCCACACTCCGCCGAGAAATGTGCTTTAAGGATTCCAGTGACGAGAGAAAGTATGACAAAGCAACATTTGATTGATGAACACTATCACTGGGACCCATCGCGAGGGCTTTCAGGTCTGTATTAACACTGATTTTTATGGCCTTAAAGAGTAAGTAAGCCTAGCATAATGAAATGATCATATATATAAGCAATCCCAAAAGGGGCATACAATTTACTTAAAAGATTATTTAGCATATCAATAATAAAATGTGAAACATTAAGACTCCCTTCATTAAACGCATATCAATACGCCTGAAAAATTAGTTACTCAAATTATCGTTAGATGGCGTGCTAATTATATAATGAATCATCACTTAAAGTAAGGGTCTGAACTTCAATTTATTTAATACTAAATTTATTTATATTAATCAATAACATGAAATAATAGTTAATAATTTATTTGAAATGATAATGGATAGCATAATATAAATTAAATAAAATAGTTTAGGAATATTTTTCAACCAGGTGAATTTTTATAGTTTAGTAAGAAAACTTACGTTTACGATTTAAATTCCTTAATGGCGGAATAGTAAAATAAGATAAGATTAATTCATCAGATTGAATTATTAGCATATTAAAATGGGTATGATTTACATAATATCAAATTAAAATTGCTGCATTTAAAAATAATAATACAGTAAGAGTGAGAACCTAGCAATTGAGTTTAGAAAATCAAATAGAATTTAGATATTGAAGCAAAAAAGAAAAGTCATTGTTTAAGCAATTAATCGGTTTGGCATTACCGATGGAAAAATAAGCAATTACATTTTGAAAATATAAAGATTACAAAAATGGAAATATTAAAAGGACATACTTTAGATGAGCTAAATTTACATAATTAGAGGTTGAATTTTACATTTTACGATTAAGAAGATTATTTAGATGAAAGTTTTTAGAGTTCATTTTGCGGCAGGGAATTACTTTTCGTTGGATGACTTGATGGACGTATGCACACATGTTGATTTCATTTTTGAAGAAATATGATTAATTTGGCATTATTTTGACAAAATTGCGGTTAAAGTCCGTTTCTGGTGTAAATTACAGTTCATTTTGGCAGCCGTTTTTAAATGATGGCTTATGAGTACATTGGCACTGGTTTGATCTAGGAGAGATCGGGGAAGCAAATTTTAATTCTACTCACTAACCATTTTAAATTTCTGAGTGACATAGATTTCCTTGACAACAAAGTTTAGAAACAAGATGCAGAGCTCTTTAGTTAGAAAATGCGGTGGTATTTATACTCAATTTGTCTGCCTTTGGTAATCCCCGGATATTAGCTAACAGTCACAATGACACAGCTAATTTTAAGGTATGAACGAGATCAAATTTGAGAGAGCTAGTCTTGGTCTATTTCAAGCTGAAAATAGACCTGCAGGATAAATGTTAAGTAATGTGAATTTTAAAATAAACCTGTGTTAAAATAAAAGCAAATCTTTTCTGAATTTAAAATAAGATAAGTCTTTTGTTTACTAAATTTGCATTACTCTCTCGAACTTCCTCTCAAAAGAAAAAAAAATACATGAATAAAAATATATACGTAATATAATGCTTTTAATAAAATTATTATGCTTATCTGTTACACACACACATACGCATGATTGTTTACCGTAATAGAAATTTATGTTTTATATTTATATTAATTTTAGATGAGAATAAAGCTTAATAAAAGATAAACAATCACATGCATCAGTATATTTTCACTCCCTAGTGATTTATTATTAAATGACGGAGTTTGAACCTATGTTTGGAGGTTTCAAACATCACCAGAAAGTGAAGCCAAATGTGCGCACCAGATTTGACCACTTCAATATATATATATATATAGAGAGAGAGAGAGGGAGGGAGGGAGAAGGAAAAATAGGCAGGCAGGCAGGCAGATAGACAAAACAGTTAACTAGATAGATAGATAGATAGATAGTCAGGCAGGCATATAGACAAAACAGATAACTAAGTAGATAGATAGATAGATAGATAGATAGATAGATAGATAGATAGATAGATAGATAGATAGATAGATAGATAGGCAGGCAGGTAGATAGACAAACAGATAACTAGATAGATAGATAGATTGATAGATAGATAGATAGATAGATAGATAGATAGATAGATAGATAGATAGATAGATAGATAGATAGATAGATAGATAGATAGATAGATAGATAGATAGATAGATAGATAGATAGATAGATAGATAGATAGATAGATAGATAGATAGATAGATATCTTGGACAAGACTAAATATTGCTTAAACACTGACATATTATATATTCTAAAAGAATATTGCAAAAAGTCCTTACTTTTTTTAATAGTTTAACATTTTCAGGTTTAAAAACATTATTGCAACTAATGATTTTCTAGTGAGATTTAAATTAAGGTCACTAATATAAATGCTTACATTAAATTATTTTGAAATTTTGGCACCTTATATTAATGTTTTTTCTTGGCAGTACATGATTTACAATATGTTTAATATTAGCAATTCATTGTTAACGTTATTTAGTTACTTCAATCGTTGTATTCATTGTTGGTATTAACATTAATTTTTTTAAGTCAATTTATAATTTTCTTATTTAAAGTTAATTCATTAGATTCTTGAAAATTTAAACTATAGTGAGATGATTGATAAAATAATATTTATAAAAATTAACATTTTACAATGGAACATTTGTTAACAAAATCTCACTTTTTATAGACTTTTTTTTAATCAAGAAATTTTATTGTGAGCTCAAAGAATTACATTATAGCATTAACAGAGTTATGTTGTTAACAGAAACTATAAAAAAAGATTACATAACCCAATATCTATGGTCTGGGGATAAAAAAATCAATTGTTCAATCACAAATTATCCAGTACTACAAGGCTCCATGTAGTATTGTAGATGTATATTGGAGCTAGTTTTTCATCTCTGTTTTTGATGGTCTGAAGTTTTGCCAGAAGTAATTTCTTACAGTCAAGCAAGGTGGAGCCATAATGAGAGCACATCTAGTTGACCAATAGGCAAACAGCAGAAAGGTTATGATTGTTATGGATGGAAAGATCCCATTAGATATGCTAGAAATCAGTCCGATGAGGAGAGGCACTCTTGTTTTACATATGGATGTGATAGTCTCTGTCTCATTGGAGTGAGGTACAATGGCTCAGAATATGTATCATTGTGACATCAGTCCATTTACATAAAGGGCAGACTGGTTCCAAGCATGAGAATCCCCTATGATAGAACAGAAAATGATGTGTGGACAGAGCATTAAGGTTTAATTTAATCAAAAAATCTAAAAATTTCAGCTCTAGATGCCACCGTTTAAACTTTTTAATGATTGAATGATTGGGCAGGGTAAGCAGTTATGGAATTGGAGGGGTTTCTTCATTAATTAGATGGTAGGCATTCCAGTACTTAATTATCTGTGAGTTAATCTGATTAGGTAGAGGGATTTTGGTTCTATCATATTAACATATTTATTTTGCATACATTGATAAATGGCAATTGATATTATTTATAGTATTTTCAATAATTTTATGTATTTTATTTAGTAAAAGCATGTTCATATAATTGAAATTTGGAAATTAATTCTGGATAAGGACTCACATAGTTATCATCATTAACGAATAGTGAGAGAAATTATAAATAATGGGGTGATAAATATTAACAATCTACTATTGATATTATTTGCTCTTGTCACTTTTGATTAATTACTTTCATTGTAACTAAGAATAATATTTTTTTTTTTTTCTTTATCTCTCTTTCTCTCCATGCATATATAATCTTATTCACAGAGTACCTAAGTTTAACTTGAGTTATTTTAACATATTTGTAAATGATGCTCACTTTTTTATATGTTAATTTATTGGTCAGATTATGCACACACATATATATATATGTTGAATTAAATATTTTCATGAATTGTTATTATAATAAAATATAGAAGATTATATTCATATAATCAGAAGTAACCTTACTTTATTATATTGCTAGAAAACTATCAATTATTTCTAATTGACAATTCCCCTCAGGCTAAACATGTTTTCTCCATTAACCTATAATATCTCTTTAGTTGACATTATTTGTTGAAATAAAAAAAATTAACTTATGCTACCAATGTACTTTCAATCTGTAAACATTAAAACGATATATATATATTAACTCAGATTTTCAAGCTTCCTACAGCTATCCACTCCATCTAATACAGACAATACCCATAATCACATACATGTGAAAAGGGTAAATGATATCCAATATATGTATTTTATGCTGAATCTGCATTTATCAGCTGGTTCAGCTTAAAATACATATATTGGAAATATGCATAACCACATACATGTGATAAAGATAAATGATCTCCAATGTACATATTTCATGTTGAAGTAGTACTCATCAGCTGGTTCAGCATGAAACATGTATATTGGAGATCATTTATCTTTTCCACATATATGAGGTCATGTGTATTGATTGTATAAAATGGAATGAATAGCTGTAGGGAGCTTAAAAGTCTGAGTTCAAATCTCTTCTAAATTACATTAAGTTCAGTATAGGTAAAATTATTGGATTTGAATATTATATATATATATATATATATTATATATATATATATATATATATATATTTGAAGTTTTATGATGATGGTATTTTATCTGTATTTGCATGTTGGACTATTTTCCATTTTTAAATTGAGTTACTTAATATTAAAAAAAAAAATCAAATTTATTTCAACTGTTAGTAGTAACACACAGTAGCATAGAACATTATATTTCAAGTGTTATTTTTCTTGTTGCTTTTTTAAGTGTTATTGATCTAATCGGTGTCTACTGTAGTATGGAGAATGATGTGTTAACATTTGGTTTCATAAATACTTAATTTTAGATAGTACTTTGTTCCAACCGAATATTCTGTCAGTAGAATAAATTTCATAAGTCAAATCTAGTGTGTTAATTTCTAATAATTGAAAGGTGTTCATTATTAAACTTACTCTTAAAAAAATTAAAAAATCAGGAGGACCTTTATACAATATATATATATATAATTCTATTGACTATTGTAACTTGCAAAGTAACTTAACTGATTGGGATATCACCAATAAATTCAGTATTTGTGAATCTATAAATAATTATTACCAGCCAGGCAGCAATAATTGAAGAAGAGATGATAAAAATACCATTCAAAATCATGTTTCTAGACTAATCTGTTTGTTATAAATAAAGTTTATTTTTTTCTAAAACAATTATCAATTTAACTAGGTAATAAAAATAGTTCAACGTGTGTGTGTATCATAAAAAATTACTTTATATGTGCTATATTTTTGCTCAAAACTTAATTTGCAATAAATATAAGCTTTATTATTGATCACTTTATAAAGTTTAAAAAAGCATCACATAATTACCATTTTTTATGGTGACACAATCTGTTAAAACAAACTCTTTTTACATAAGTTTGTCTATCAAAATTCTTATTTAGTGTCTACTTATCCAATATATCCAGACTAATTTCTAGCTTGCAGCTTTCATCATTTATGTTCTTAATTTGAACTCATATGAAACAGGTCAAAGATGGTTGCTGAAAGGTTGCAATAAATCCAGAAATCTACATGCAGTGCTTACAAATTCAAGTCTACTCACCGATCAATCTAGAAACTAGGCTGGAAATACTGGATTAACAAGCACTAGATAAGTATTTGCATGCACAAACATTTTAACATTCATCAATTACTGTGAATAGCACGGAGTGGCTTTGTTGTATGGAGAGAATTGCTACTGTTATAAAGTTAAAAAAGTATTATATTTCATCCTCTGGCACTCTTCAGTGAGGACTTTATATTTAATAAAATTCAAATGCATTTATATATTATTTTTTAAACTGGTGTATGATAAACTTTATTTTTTAACTATTCATCTTTCTATTGAAATGTCATGATCTTACATTTTAGAATGTTAATGACATATTTTTTCTTATCTACAGCTTCATGTTTGAAATATAAGAGTTGTCATTAGAACAATTTTTTCACATATACATATGTATATATAATAATTTCAATATATATTAAAAAATAGATCAGAATAAAAAACTAGCAAACCAAAACTTTTTAAAGTAACTTTTCTCAATTCCATTATAAATATTAAAATTATATCAGATTATTAAATATAGTAAAATATTATCCAGAGATATAATCTTTGCAAATTTTCATGTATCATTTGTTTTTACATGTTCTAATCATTAATAAGAGGATTAATATTGTCAGTACTTGTTTTAAAACTATAATTACAAAAACTCTTCTACAAACTTATAATTCAAACAGCATATATGAATTTAATAATTTAATTTATATAAGGCTACAGGCATGAATATGACCTTTAATTATGCTAACAATTTTATAAGAAATTGAAAAAAAAAAATAATAATACCAACACATAATTTCATTAATGATTTCTTTAACATAGATTCATCGATTTGAGATATGTTTTAATATATAAAATGCCTCATTTTTATGCTAATATAAAGTTTACCACAAATTTATTTAAAATTTTATATATTAATAAAGATATTCATAACTATATAGCTATTATCCTAAACTCATCAAGAAGATAAACTAAGACATAAAGATTTATCAAAGTGAAAGAGGATTGTCAAGCATTGGTAGCCGAGAGGTCAGCGCAGCGCCTTGCAAGCAAGCAGTTGCTTGCAGACAGTTGTCGCAGGTTCGCTTCCCCGTCGATGCTTTGACATATGGAAAAAGAATAAAGAGAATTATAAAAAAATAAAATAAAACAAAAAATATTTTAAAATTAAAATCAAAATTGAACAATACATTCATTTTATTTTAAGCTAAAATAATGCTTTAACATTAAAATTTTTATATTACGTTACGGAGTTTTACCAAAAACTAAAATGGAAAAAATTCTCTCTTTTCGATAGAGTGAAAATCATGATAAAGATGATTTTTAATTCAATTGAAAGTTATCCCATCTTTGATTCTATAAAAATATTTACTATGCAAATATGCTATAATTATAATTTTAAAAATGATTGCAAATCAATTACAATTTTATTTATTACTAAATTGTTTAAATCACATATCTTCGTATATATATATTTTTTTTCAAAGATATAACTAAAAGTAATATACAATTAAAAAAAATAGTTGTACAAATGAATATTATATGAAATATTTAATCTACAATTCAAAAATTAAAAATTGCAAATCATAAACTAATTAAGTTTTTAAAAAACTTTTATCTGATTTGATATTTTTATGCAAATATAAACTTGATTACATATATGACTATTATAAATTTTATTATGCACTCAGCTGACTATTTTTTTAAAGTTTCTATTGTTTATAATTATGTACTTTAAAATAATACAATTTTGAGCACATTACTTAAATTACATTAAATTATTACTTGTTTCAATAAGTTAGGAATTGTTCTGTACTTTAGACATCCCAAATGTTCAATCTAAGCTGAATATGATCATCTAGCTCTTCATTGGCTCCAGAGAAAGATAATGATCTAAAGAAAGTGTTGAAAATGCATAATAATGCTCTAACTGTCTTTATCAAGCTTCTTGACCAAGTCAAGCAGTGAGACTCTCTGCTTTCGCCTGTGAGTCTACATGATGATACTTGGGTGAAAGTTTTATTTTCCTCTTAATCTTATTAAGATACCATTTTCTCTGCATTGACTTTTTCAAGTTTCATTCTGAATGCTATGTAATTTTTTATAAAGTTTAACTGTATATTACTATGTTACTATGTTTAATAAATTTATTTTAAAACAAAAATAATTTAAATTATTAAAAATAAACATGATATACTCATAATTTGAAATAAAATAATTTACTAGGAAAGCATTCAGATATAATAATGAGTGGATGAGATTTTGTGGCCCCTCAGGATACCACTAATATATCCTATACAAGTACTTTTGAACTTAAATGAATCAATTTCATCATTTAAATCTATGATGAATAATCAAAATGATAAAATTAGTGATCTGTTAACTTATAAAAATGCTTATAGAGATCCTTTTACAATAAGCAAATAAAACTAACAGTTTCTTAAATGCTTCTTTTTACATCTGAAATGCAATTAATTTTTATCATAGATAAGATATGTTTGCATGATATAAGTACACCCTCCAATTAAGGATCAATTTATAAAAAAAAAATATTTACATTTTTGAATAATATATGTGTGAATAATGATAAATAATAAAAAAAAACATTTATTTTTATAAAATAAGACAAAACATACAAACTTTAATATCTACAATATTATTGTCATAAACCATTTAAATCTTCTATTCTACAATCTATCATGAAGGTAAAATTATGGCCCTACAGCTTCCAGATAAATGTATGAAAATTCTAAATTAATATTAAATAAAAATCATTATTAATGGGTTCATGAAAATTTCTGCAGTGTTAATATTATAATAAGTTCTCAATCTTACAGCACAACCATTCCATTATATTATCTCTTATGTATGTATCTAATACTTTTTAAATATCACCAATCCAGCAGTGAAATAAATGTTTGAGGAGTTGTATATTATTTATTGATGCCAATAATATAATTTTAATTTCTAATTTAAATGTTTATCAGGTTTACATCATGAAATACTCACAATGCATAGCAACAAGATTTATGCATCAAATAAATAACACTCTACACACTGATTAACCAAGAATGTAACTGAAAGTAAAATGGCATACATCAGCACTACAAAATTTATCGATTGCCAGAATAAAGTCATGGTAGTGAGCTATTCATGGCTTTATACAAAAAATACATGATAAATAAATCCACATGTGAGATTATAATGCAATATCTAAAGTAAGTGATAGAACATGAAGTCATGGAACAAAGCATGTACATCTGAGGACAATTTATAAGTGAGCATATTGTCTAGGCATATAACTAGGAGAATGAATTAAATTACAATAAAAATGCTAATATTTGCCTTAAATAAGGCATTTTATGCTTAAATATGAGACAAAGAATTATATATAATTCACAGAAAATATCACTACATAAGAAAGAGCCAAAGCTATAATAATCTCTTTGACAACACTCTAAATAGAAACATGCATCAGAAACAAGAGAGAGTCTAATGAACAATCTCTTACATAAGACAACATTCTCTTACACAATACAAAAATCTCTTACATAATACAACAAACATGTATAAAGTTCATAATGTAACTGATTATGGCCAAATATGGACCAATAAAATAAATTATGGCATCAAAATAAACAATTAAATATACATCACTTTCCACTATGTTTATCATAAGCATATACATTCAGATAAATTATTTCATAAAAAGGGATTAAACAAAACTTTTTTAAAATACATGATAAAATGGAAAAATTCTAAGAACTTTTGGGTAAATGCAGCTTATCAATAATTTATAAATTTATGCCCAATAACAATGCATAAAATAAAATAAAGGAAATATATAGCATAATACAACATCATAAATATTCAAACTTAAAACTATACCTCTTTACCGAAAAAATAAATAAAATAAATATCATTTTTCCTTGGAGTTTCACCCATTCAACAGGATGCAGTCATTTTAAATACCATTCTGAAAATATTGAAGATTTCTCCAATTTATTTAAATATAGCAAAATTCAAACAACATAAAACATTTTAAATAAACAACAAATTTTTATGTAATAGCATAAGAAAATATTTATGGCCATTTAAGTTTCACAAAATTTAAAAATAATACAATAACTGATGCATCTTTAATTTTTCATATAATATATTTTTTCTAGTCTTTTAAGAAGCACATAGTGAAGATAAAGTTTGAGAAGTATTTAATCTTTTGAAAAAATAATGTTTCCATGATAAAGCAGATTTTTGAATAATATCTAAGGGTAGCTTCCAATCCTGTCTAGACAAGCCCTTATTTATCCACAACAGCAAATCAAACCCATTTAAAACCTAAACTAGATAATAGATAGTTGGATGCACACTATAAATTGTTTTATAATGCAAACATACATATATACACACCCACATGACAAAAGTTTGTTTTATTAAATCTTAAATTAAATAATGTCATAATGGAATAATTTATCTTTTTGAAAGTAAAGTAAAAAAGACCATGTAATAAGATCTTTCATATATATACTAACAATATGATATTTGTCAATGTATTAGACATCATGGTGTATGACTTCACCTTAGTAGACATAGTGACAACCTAATGTCAAGTCAATACCTAGGCAACTAAGTATTAAAAAATGAGAGTAGAAATTTTATTACTTAATTTTAGTTTTAACTACAACTATTTGGTACACACAACAATAGATACTACAGTCATAAAAGAGGAAATGGAAAAGCTTGTCGACTAAGCAATGAAAACTAGGCATGGTATAAAAGTGAACCCACTTTGTTTCCACCATGTTTTCTTATTTATCAAAGAATAGGATAACCACCCACAAACAATATTTCATGATTGAATTTTAGAATGCAAGGAAAGATGGACAATTTGTTTGAAAATCCTGGATCAGTTGTATAATTTTCACATCGCAAAAAGTTGAAGGAAATCATAATCAACTTTTGAAATAAAGAAAATTGATAACTTTTAGCAGTTTAATGAAAGAATTAAACTGATTTTGAGTTGACAATTAAAAATAAAAGATTGTGCAATTGTTCAAACAAAGAGAAAAGGAAAGAGTACACCACCAGCTTATATAGATAAATGACGAAGTAAAATTTTTTTTTTTATATAATTCACTAAATGCCAAATCACAAACTGAAGAAAGTTAAATCTATTATAAAGTACTAGGTGATGTATTCTGGCTAAATAAAGTGACCATAGGACCCGAATGCTATTCTCCTTACCATAAAAGTGTAATGATTTAATTCACTCAATTATATAATTCCTAAATAAACATCAAACATCCCATGTGAAGCAGCTGCAGAAATTGGAAACAATCATCATTCCAACCATGTTGCTAAGAAATTTGAATGATCAAGAAAGGACTTACCGGAGTATAATGAAAAAAAGGGTGATAGACTGTATCCATGAGAGACATTATTGCTACATTCATGAACTTTAATCTGGATGATTGAAAAAAAATTGATTTATTTAGATTTTTATATGTTTGTAAAATTATATTCTCATTTCATTTCTATACTTAGAATTTTCAATGTGCCTACAGCTTGGAAGAGTCCAAATGCTTAAAAGCAACATAGTGCAGGGGAGGGTTATTAACTTAGATAATTTTTTATGTAAATAAAGTTTATGTCAGTTCTCTCCATAGTGACTGGACATGTGGATCACCACCATGTAATATTGAATAAGGTAAGAGTTTTGGTACTATTTTATATTAATTACATGCACTCTTACAGGACAGAATTTATGTTGTTTATTTGTTTACTTTAACTAATAGTCATTATTTTATTCTCTTGGATGACTAATCTTCTGATGTGGATGTTCTTTTCTGTCAACCATACCAACCATATTTAGGCAGGGATCCCAAAGAAGACGGAACATCAATCATTGGAATTCAATGATGAAGCTATTATATATATATTGTAACGGACACATATGTATGTTACATTGTTTTTTTATTATTAAACATGAAAAAAATAAAAGTTCACAAATAAAACTTCTTTTTTTAAGAATTAAAAATTGAAAATTAAAAAATCAGCTTAAACTCGTATATATATATATAATCGCACAGATGAAAAAAAAATTATTAAAATAAAACTTTATTAAAAATAGAAAAGGTATTTTAAAAACAAAAACTTAAAAAGATTTGGAGATAAAAATATATCTTTAAGTTTGGAAAATAAATTAATTAATGTTGTTGAAAAATGGAAATGATTATTTTAATTAGTCAAATAGCCCTTGGGTATTAAACTGTATAAGCAATGGTCAGATAGGAAAACAATAGAAACTAATAGCAAATAAAAAGAAATCCCATAGGAATCGGACCTCAACAAAAGGATCTTCATCATCATGACGTAATGTTGAGTTAATCCGCAAAATTAATATAAAAGGAAAGGTTTGGAAATAAAAAAATTAATTAGACAGAGATATGTGATAGCGGTGGTGATACGTGTTAGTGCGGAGTTGAAGGAGAAGGGATTGAACAGATGCACTCTTCAATCCCTTCAGTTCTGCTAAGAAAGAAAGAGAAATGACCTATTGTTTTCTACATTGAGAACCAGCTAAAGTAAAAGACCTCTGGATGAATAAATAAAATGGCCAACAGAATACCAATCTCTTTAGGATGGCGTGAAAATTCACGTTCAAATGGCAAGCAACAGATAAAAAGGAACGTTTTAAAATTGTAAGAACTTTTTGAACTCTAAGCTTTAAATATATTTCTAAAACTCCTGTATACTAAACAATAAGAACTTTAATTCTAAAACTTGTTTTGTATTTAAAATAATTGCAATAGAATCTTATCTGACCAACTAATTTATTAATAAGTAATTTGATTTAATGTATTACTTTTGTAAAATCATTTCCATTTATTTATTTATTTTGTTCTTTAAATTTTTATTATGATTTCTGTTTTTCGTTAAATTAATTAGATAAATGTTAAACTTAAGTCGGGCTTGAATGGCTATATAGATTTGTAAAGTTTTATTAGAGGAGGGTAATCTTAGGTTATTCATTTCGTAGTTGAATTAGGTCAATGGATTGGATATATTGGTGTAATTAGTAGATGTAGTACAAGATTTGCTACAGGCAAAATCGCTTTATACGCCACACACTTCCTTTTTGCCTATGGAATGAGATTGTAAATCGGCAAAATGACCGTAGTCCTTTCCTATGGAATTTTTTTTATTGCTCTTCTTGTCAGATAGACGTAGTATTCCTATCTGATAAGAGGCAATTTCTTCTCTTAACCTTTGTGCTGCCATATTCATTTTACATTGAATGCATCGATATATCAGATGGATTGACGTTGGTTTGACTGCGAACTTTTGACCTAAGATTAAATAAGGATAGAATATTTTCTTTTCAAATGCAAATCTATGTAATCTATTCATACTCGACACTCTAAATAAAAATGCATTAAATTTAAGTTGGGTTTGGACGTTGCATTGATTCGTTATTGGCTACTTATGTTTTTGGTTTTTATATTTGATCAAAATATATAGACATTCGGTAAATAATGATACCTTACGGTGAGTATCTAAAATGTATTTATTCGGATGTCTTTTAAGTTATCGGTGTCAATGCGGTATCTTATGATGAATGCCATTGCGTTTCTTGTATTCCCTCTGCAATTGATGGTATCAATGACTTTGTATTTTAATCGTTTATGTTTATTTTGAAATGTTTTTAACCATGTAATCTATGTAGCCAATCTATACTCAACATTATAAAACAAACTTTTATAAATCCATCTGTGCGAACTTATAAAAAATTAAAATGTAAATTTATAAAAATTAAATGTAAATTAAAATCAAAAATACTGATACTAAAACAATTTTAAATATTATATATGTGCATAAATAAATGTTTGTGTGTATAATTACTGGCAGTGGCCTATTTTATTCTTTTTTATATATTCTTAGATAAGAATTTATTATAAAATATAAATCTCTGCTATTCCACTGAGCTAGTGACAATGGGCTAATGACCAGAATCAAAATATATAAAATAAAAAAAAATTTTTTTGACTTACGTATCTGCCTACTTTATAAATTTTCTAGGTTCAAATGCCTAGTGGTGCCCTGTAGTGTAGATATGTTTAGTCTCCTTTCTCCAGATCGGTATAATATATATATGTTTATGTAACATTGTAAATTATTTTAATCAGCTTCATGGTTGATATAATCATGATTTTATTTTTTATTAATTCAATTTACTCTGTAAATAGTGAGTGCTGAGTTATGTATTTCTACCATGGGTATGGGTTGAAGTAATGGATACTTTTAATCAATGATATGGTAAAAATGCATACTTGACACATATAACTGCCTCTTTTATTATGTTAAAAAAGTTTTAAATTTTATTTATTATTAATAAAAGTTGTTAATTTGATTTAAAATTTAGATGGTCTCTAATTTATCAGAATTATTCATATACCCATCCATTAATTTATTTGATTATATATATGCACACATACCCATCTATTTCATATATATATATAATGATATAGTAATAGGGTTGGATGCATCTTAAGTCAATGCAAACCTGAATAGGGGTGTGATAGTTGCTATGCAAAGTAAATTCACATCTGAAGAGAGCTAAAGGCAACATTCTCTCTGAGTTTAAATTGTGAGGTGTAATGAAACCCAAAGTGGGGTAAGGTATGGATGAACTAGCCTAAATTGTATCTGATTTTAATATATAAGCTTAGAGATCGCCTATTGGAGGTAGATACGAGCATTGGTTAGGTACTTCATGTATCATTCACTGCATCCTATCTGAAAACCCTAAGTCTGATCATAGTGAAATACAACCCCCTCTTCCAATACACTGTTATATTCTGGAACCCAGTCTTTAGGGGCACGGAACAGAAGTTTCTAGGGAGGTCCAGCCAATGGACTGGTGAATCAAAACAAATTAGTAAATCCATCAGGGTTGTGAATTTACTCTTCTCTCAAACTTTCCACAGTATACAACACTGATGCATTTACTTGAGTAACAACTGATTGAGACACCCAACTGTAAAAAGATAAATCTCAAATAAAACAGTGAATACAAGTCAACTGATGGGTATGAATTAATAAACTAAGACGATAAATAAATAAATAACTAATAAGATAAATTAAAATAGAAGAGTCAGGTAGGCTAAAAATAAAAAAAGTACGCATTAAAAAAACATATAGACAAACAAAATTTCAAAATGCAGGAAGAAATTAAATATAAATGCTGAATGGTAATGATTAGCACAAAGTTCTATGGTATATAATTATCTGTATTTATAAGAGAAAAAGGTAACTTTATACCTAACTATTAGAAAAAGAGTTTAATGATAATTAAAAGTGGGAAATGATAGTAACATTCTGAAGAACTACAGAATACTAGGATAGTGAATTAGAAGATGACATTACTAGTATTGGGGAAGGGTCTTTATAGTCTGGGGTCTATGACTGAGGTTAATCATCCTCCACAGATATGTGTGACAGACAGTGTGATACCTAGAGCACCTGAAGCTGGAATAGTACAGAGACTACAGAAAGTGAAGTGACCATGGCATAAATGTTCCAGATGATAATGGAAATGAATCATAATATAAACAGCATAAATGAAGGAATGAACAATATGGAGGGAAGGTTGAACAGTAACATAAGTAGCCTAAGAGGTGACATGAACGATGTCAAGGAGGATTTGAGAGGAGATATGAGTAACATAGAAACAAAGCTGGACCATGGGATAACCAATATGAAAGAAGAGATGACAGCAGAAATGAGCAATAATATGGTAAGTATGGTGGAGAATTTAAAAGTGAACATAAACAATGTGATGGGCAGACCTAAAATGGAAGTAAAAGATGTTGAAACTAGTCTGTCCACTGATAAAGGGCAATTGTCAATAAATATGATAAAGTACAAAAGAATAACTCTGAAATGAAACAAACACTGAGTGAGTTGAGAAGTGAGATAGATAACAAAGAGGTAAAGTGGCAGCAACTACTTGAAAAATTAAGGTCTAGCATCATTGGGAAACTGAAAGTCAAATGTGATGAAATGTACAGGAGTAAGATGCATGCAGATTAGAGAAATCTGCAAGCTGTGGTCCAAAGGAAATTTTAGGATGTACACTTCAACTTTCCACACAACAATTGAGGTACAATCATGTGATAAAGCACTGGGGATCCTAAATCATCATCTTAAATAGCTTGAGGACAAGATAGCCTCAATAAAAACTGATATGACCATTGGTAAAACAACTCTACAGAAGTTGATTGAAAATGCAACCAAAATGTGGGATTGGATTGATAGGATAGATGAAGCCATCAATCAAAGGTTTTCAATGATAGAGTCCCAGCTGTTCCAAAACACACCAACTACTGGAGTGCAGCAAACTGAGATCAAATCAAGAACCCAGAATAATAGGGATATGGGAAATCACCTAAAGTCCCTCCGAAGATGAGTAACCCTGGTGAGTAACCTACTCTTCCATGTCATATAATGCCCGAGATGAAAGATTACCATCTCAATTTCAATTTGGAGGGGATAGTATCAAACACTTACCAGGCTAACCCTCATATTCATATATTGACCCCACAAATAAACATCACAGGAGACAGTTCAGAGACCACTATCAAAGACCCAAGTAAAAGGGGTAACTAATACCTAGAGCAAAAAATACCCTCTGAGTCCAAGGCTTTTGAGTACAGTGACCCCCTTTATAGCAGATTGATTGCCACCTGAAAAGCCAACCATGAAAAAAAACTGTCACAACCACCACATTAGTTTGAGAAGGTCAGATGATGACCATATGTCTGATCATCTTACATGTCTGATATGACATTTAAATTTCCTCCACCATATAGAAGACAATCCAAATAAGAGAAACTATTGCATCACAATAGTGAACAACACATCACAAACCACAAAACAGGAAGGTTCATACTTATAAATTCATAGATCTTGAAGTCAAAAGTCATCATCAATCATTATCAATCCACTACAGGATGAAAATATATGTGAATATATCCAAATAATTTTCTTTTCACTTGTAAATATTTTTGAATTTTTTTTTACATTGATTAACAATTTGTTCAATGTTTTTATATATTTTGTTTGTAAATTAATATTGTGAAATTTGGTTTAATTGATAAAGTATCTCTACTTTATTGATCCAGAATTTGCATTCAATCCTAAAGCCATTATGTTACACATGCACACACAGATACATTATTATTTTATAAGCATGATAAATTTTTAAATCAAGATTGTTCCTTACTAATAGATAGGATGAGCTAATTTAGTTATTGATTATAAATCTGCATAGATACATCCCTGTTAAGAGAGTTGAATCGAATTCTTCCTGAGTTTGAATACTGAGACAGTGGATCCAAAAAAGAGTGGCAAGATATAGATGAACTGACCCAAACTGTATCTAGATTTAATGAATGAGCCTTGAGCTAGTCTATTCAATGTGGATATAATCATAGGTCATGTATTTTGTCATATCTTCTTTAGCATCCTACATGAAAACCCTAGGTCCAACCATACTCAGATGTAACCTTCTCTTTCCCCATAACACTGACCTGACTGTGACAATATATTTACCATTATTTAATTCTCTATCCATTTTCTTCCTGAACTCATCTCCTTTCATAATGACCAACCAACCAGCTTTGTCTTCATGAGAAATGATCACATCATTAGCAATTAACCTCAGCAGGTTTAACAATACATTTTTCTTACCTTTTCTAAACCTTTATTTAAAACCAATTGAATGCCAACTTTCTGCTCATCACTCAAATTACTAGATTCATTAGATGAAATTTTATCAAAAAAACAATATTTTTTTATATTCATCATCTTTTCCCTATGGTGTACCAGGTGTTATTGGTCTTTGATGACAATTCCACAAAACATCAAGTACTTTTATTAATAAATTAGAGAAATAATATGGCAAAAGAGTTTTAAAAATGTTACTAAAGAAGGTATTTATATATTCATATGAGCTTTAAGATGTAATGATATTTGAAACAATATAAAACATGAGAAATAATATAGAACAATCATAATAATCAATGACACTTGGTTTGGGAAACAAATTAATGTAAATCCATAAAATTTGTTAACCACATGTTCAATTATTTGATGTATATAAATATATGTTTCTGTAACTCTTGTTTCTCTGACTTCATGCTGTTTATAATATCAATTAAGTACTATTACTCAGTACTTCTTTGTACAATGCCATGTGGACAAATTTACAAATATAATTAAAGTTGGATATAATAAATTTTTTGAATGATGGTGTTGATAATAATAATAAATACTTATTAATCTCTAGCCAAGTTTAAAATTCATATCTGGACTAGAATTAAATAATAATTTCTAATTTAATAAATGTTTACCAATATATATATATATGTTTATCATATATCAATATATATATCATCATCAACAACAACCATTATCAATCCACTGCTGGATGAAAGTCTCTCCAAGTTCAATCTATCTCCGATTTTTAGCTTCTCTTCTCCACATCGCCCCTGCACACTTTCTTATTTCATCCATCTATCTCACACGTGGTCTCTTTCTAGGTCTTTTACAATCTCTTGGAATCCAGTTTAACATTTCAGTGTGAGAGACGATAGAAAAAGGTGAAACTTAAGATTCGTATTTACTGTTTCAATATATATATATATATACTTGTACATAAAGTCATTTCACTTTCTATTTTCATCCAACCATTAAATTAATAAAAATGTCTTTAACTTCTAAAATTTTCTTTTTTTCTCATATGTCATAGCATCGGCCGAGAAGCGAACCCGGGACAACTACTTGTAAGGCGGCTGTGCTGACCACTCGATCGCCAACGCTTGACGGAAGTTTATCTTTGTAGTTCAAATTGTGGAAATATCGTCTTGTGTAGGGGTGTGTGTATATACAACACTTAATGAATAGACGTATGCATTTTAATTCGTTTGTATATTTCTTTTTTTATATATAAAAACTTGATGAAATTCTCCACAAGAGATAATCTTAGGAACCAATCACCAAGTGGTATCCAATTGCTAATTGTTGAGAAATTTTTGCGTTCCTTTTTTACATCCAGATTTTTAAATTAATTAGATATGATAACATTTATATTTTTTTTATAAAGTGATTATTTAAATAATAATAAAAATCCCAAAATTTCTTTGGAATTGTTTTAGTTAACTGAAATTTTTTTGGATATAAGCCTCGAGTCAAGTACAGGTAGGGCTAATGTATTAACCACTGCACCATAAAGTTATTTGCTATAGATTTGCAATTAAAAGATAATAATTATATATACTACTCAAATAATAATTTTTCAAATAACGTTTTTTTCCCCCAAAATTAATACACGATTTATGATTTACCGAACTCGTAATTAATTATTATTGTCTATTTTTAGCATCAATAGAATCTAATTATTTTTATTAATTTTAATTAATAAATAGTTTCTAAAATATGTCTAATTATCCTTTTTTAAAAAAAAAAAAACTAGTTAATTATGACCTTTCGTGACCTGGTGCCTTCTTTTTTTTTTTTTTAAAAGGTAAAACTTTGGATACAAATTTGACTCGAGGCATATAGTGCTAATAATTACATTTGAAAATCTTTAGATTACATAGTCACTTCTTTTTATTATAGAACAAAAAACTGCATGCCTACACATTAATGGAGAAAAAAAAAACAATAATAATAATGAGGAAATATAATTATTTCATATCCAAATTAATTTATGTGATTACTAATGAGAATTGTAACAAAACTGATCATCAAATCTGGCGTACTTCTTTTGAAGTCTCTGATCATTAAAAATACTCTTTCCAATTAAGCTTCATGTCTTCTCAAACCACACAGCCCATAGCTGTATAATTATCAGTGTTTTTAAAAAGCTTTTATTTGAGTTATTTCTGCGACAGCAAATCATTTGTTTAGGTTTCCTGTAGAAGAACTTTTGGCCTTAGTAACAAATAAAATTAGATTGTTAACAAAAGGCGAGAATGAAATCACTGGATTTTAATGAACTACTATGAGAACCTAGTATTCAAAGCTAAACTGTTGTAGTGTTTAAACTCAAGGTCATCTTTTTTAAAATAGATATAAAAAGTAAAGAAAAAATAGGAGTGTCATCTATTAATTTTTAATCTTATTTTTCTTTTAAATTTATATTTAATTTTAAATATATAACTAACATTGTTATTCAATTATTTTGTCTTTAAATAACTATTACTATCAGATTATTTATAAAATCTTATTAATTACCATTATAGAAATGACTTCCCAGCATTTGCAATACATGAAATTTTAATTAAAAAATATTTTTTAAGTGCATAGACTATTTTTATATATATTAAGATCAGTATCCACTGATGTGTGAATAAACATATATCATTATAGCATCTCCAGCTTCCCTCTTTGCTGCAGGTTGCTGATAAAAATCATTTTTAATACGTTTATGTATAGAGTCATTTCTCATCCAACACTAATTTCTTCACATCATAATAATTTAGGAATTGTATCTTATTTTGGATATATCATTCTTTCTCCTACCATATAGTTTTGTAATTAGTAATTTCTTGTTTATTTAAACAATTTCTGTCCATTACATAATCAAAAGTCTTTATTCTTCATTTTAAATTATTTCTTCAGTTTGTGATATTTTTACATTTTGTCTCATCACTTCGTGTTTAATCTAAATCCTTCTCATTATAATGATTTTAATATTTGTTTTTTAGTAACCTCCAATTTTCTTTCCTATGATTTTGATATTAGTATCGCTTTCAGAACATTCAGCAATAACTTACACATAATACTTCTGTAAATCAATCTTTTAGTATTTAATTACTCTTTTAACACTCATTCATTGAGCAGTTATTACTCGATTATTATTTTTTTGCATACTCAAATAAATTTGAAGTACAACTACTGTGACAATTTTATTTTGTTACATTACTTATAAAGTTTTTTAAAAAAATTATAGATTTAATTATAAAATTCTGTAAAACTAAAAGTATTAAATTCCATAATGTAATGATTCATTTTATTGTTCTGAGCATGTGAAATAAATACAAAATAATAATAAATTTCCTAAACTAATCGTATGGTAACCTTGAGCATGGTATTTGAGGAGATATCATTAACACATGAAGATTAATATTTAGCAATAACTTACACATAATACATCTGTAAATCAATCTTTTAGTATTTAATTATTCTTTTAACACTCATTAATTGAGCAGTTATTACTTAATTATTATTTTTTTGCACAATCAAATAAATTTGAAATACAACTACTGTGACAATTTTATTTTGTTACACTACTTATAAAGTTTTTAAAAAATATATAGATTTAATCATAAAATTCTGTAAAACTGAAAGTGTTAAATCCATTAATGTAATGATTCATTTTATTGTTATGAGCATGTGAAATAAATACAGAATAGTAATAAATTTCCTAAACTAATGATATAGTAACCTTGAGTATGGTATTTGAGGAGATATCATTAACACATAAAGATAAATATAGCATAAGATTATCTCAATGATAGCGTAAAGGTGTACAATATTGCTTGCTTTTATTGAGAGAAAATATGATGCAAAACAGAATACTATAGAGAGTTTTAATTAGATGTGTTAAAATCTTAAAAAAGAAAAGTATACTGCATTAAATATTTCACAAAGTGTCAAACAGAGAATCAGTATGTTATTTGCAATGATTTATATGGTCATTGTAAAACCCATCTTTACTATTTGTCTATTTTTTATTTATTCTTATAGGGGATCTGAACCCAGACTTTCAAGTTCCCTTCAGCTATCTTCTCTATCTCATGCAACCAATGCCCATGAACACACACATGTGAAAAGCATGATATATATATATATATATATAATGGAAATCATTGATCTTTTTTACATGTGTGTAGAAATGTGTATCAGTTGTATAAGATAGAATCAATAGCTGAAACAAGCTTGAAAGTCTGGGTTCAAATCCCCTATAATTGTATCTAAACTCCAGATATATAAAATATATTTGCATTCAAATATTTTTTAAAAAATTTAAAATATCCATATTCGTCAACAAATGTTTTCTATAAAGTGAATAGATATTAGCTAAAACAAGAAAGAAGCAAAAATAAAACTAAAATATTAGAGAAATATTATAAAAATTGAAATTAATGATGTCAGAATTTATATTAATAAATAATTGGACACTAAACTTGGATGATTGTTAGGATACATGGGTCATGGATAATATTATGTCTTTTAATATAAAAATTGCAAATAATGGCAAGACAGTTATTGACTAAAACTATCTCTTGTTACTTTATAGAGCAAGATTTTTGTTTGTCAAATGTTAAATATTGTTTCTGTATACTAAGAGTTGTTAATGTCTCATCTGTGTGCACTTTTTTATTCTCCCCCATTTTTTTAATGTCACTGATAGATCCCAGGAACCATGTATTTCATTTTCAACTAAATGTGACAAACAGATAGTGTGTGTCTGGAATAAAAATTTTATTTTTTTATATTTCAAATATAGCAATTTAAAAAGTCATCATCATTGAGAAAGAAAGGATGAGACACACTTAGCAAACAAAATGATTTTATAATGCATTATAATCAATAATGAGACATGGCATATATGTGCTTTGTGCACAGAAAATGAAGTTTGTAAAAGCAAATAATATTCTGCAATTTAATGAGCTGAATGCTTTCGGAAGACTTTATGCTTCCATAACCATAGCTACTAACATGTTGAGAAGTATACAAATGTAGTATCCAAATAAATGCAAATTAATGCAAAGTGATTAAAGAGACCAATTTTCGAGAGAGAGAAAATCATGCATCACATTTATTGGTTGATGTAGGATCACCTGCTATATAGCTTGTTTTCTTTACCTTACGTTTGGTGTCATTTTTTTCAGAGCAGACAACAATTGCAGTAGTTGGTTGGAAAACATAGTCAGTGGTTCTTTCATGTTCGGCAAAGATTAAATTATCTTTTAGCTTAGTTGGAACAGGATTTTGGACAAGAAATACTTCAACAAATATTACATCTTTAACCAGTCATATTTAAGCTTCATTATTATAAAAGTAGAAAGATTTTTTTAAAAAAAAGTCAGTCATAAATTGAAGTATTTTAGTTTTAATTTTTTTGTCTAAATTTAGGTATGTAATTTCACTAGATATGAATTAATGAAGACCTGAACAGAAAAAAGTCAAAGTTTGCAGCAAACAAACTAGAAAGTTTTAAAACTGATATAGCAGCCCTGAGTACAACTAAACTTCGAAAGGTGGAATTTTAATAAATAGATAAATAACTGCGAGCATTTTTAGAAAATTAAATAACTAAGTGCAGAAAAAATAAACTGTATTAAATTTACTTGAGAGGATCAATGTAATGTTTTTAATTTTTTGAATTTTTAGATATGCCAAGGCAAAACTAATGATTGTTTATATCATTTTTTATATAATAACATAGGTACCCATATTTTCAGTGCACAAAATGTTATATTATATTTGGAATGTTTAGACAAAATATTTATTCCATATTTTACTATATCAGTACCATAAAAAGATCAATTTTTTTTAGAGATTTTAATGTGCATTCTTGTAGTAGTAAAATATTAGAAATAATAAAATTATTTCTCAGTGAATTCAAATAGTCTTTAACAAATTATTGGATAACATATGGCCATGAACTCTGTTTTTTTCATGTGTCAAAGCATCAGCCAGGAAGCAAACCCACAAACCCAGGGCAACTGCTTGTAAGGCAGCTGTGGACCACTCGACACCAACGCTTGCTTAGGCAGAAAAATTGCTGTAAAGAACTTTGGATGCATGATCTCTTATGCATTTATTTTATGTATGGTAGCAATAAAGAGAGTGAAAATGTCAAAAAAGATTTAATATTGCATGAGTACTTACCAAGTAATGATTATTGTAAACCACATTTCTAGGGTTCAAACCTTCTAAATTATTGAGAAAGAAATTGTTCTTTTTTTATTGTATATATTGTAATTATAATTTTATTTAAATGCACATTGATTATGTAAGTAATATTTACTAAGGCCGTAAAACCTCAAGAGTATGCATGTGAAAATGCAAAGTGTAAGCTTGTGGTTAAGACCTGTAGAGGTCACTACCTTTGCATTTAAATGCACACATTCTTGAGGTTTTACAGCCTTAGTAAATATTGTATATATTATAAACTAATACACTTCTAAGCTAAAATATCAGTTTTTGACATAAAATATAGCCTTCTTTCTTGAGAAGCAACCATATGCAAACTAATTTTTAATATCTACTGAAAAAATGATCAATAAGGATTTTCAAGCTGTTCATATTATTGAGACATAGAATTCTATTAAGGATTGGTTTAAAAATATTTGAAAGATTTTTTTAGGTTCATTTAAAAAAATATTAATTTATATAACGTATGTATTAATATTGATATGATTAAAAGATAAATTGATATTTTATGCTTGGAAAAAATAAAACATTATAGAGGCATAAAATAATAATATGTAAAAAAATATTGATGAATTGAACTGCATTAGAAATATAGTTATTTGACAATAATGGTTATCCATGACATTTTTGATGCATTTTATGTATGGATCTAAAAATATTCTTAATTTTATTAAATTCACGAATAAAGAGTTGTTTATTTTTCTACGTTTTTAAACTGTAATATTAATTAGAGATAACTCCATTACACATGCACTTTATAGATTTAAATACTTAATGAATACTCTCTTTTTCAAACACATTCTATTTTTTTAAAAAACATTATCTTCTGTTTGGAAATGAAAGTATTCATTAAGTGTTTAAATCCATAAAGCACATGTGTAGTGAAGTGATTTCTAATTATTATTAAATTTATGAATGTAATCTTTTTTAGGATAGAGTATTTTCAATCACCTTTTGAACAATGATATAAAAATTTAGATAATCACTTCTAATAATATATCAATTGTACCTTTTTATTTGAATGTCAATATTCATCAACTCTTTGTAATCATAAAAAGGAAAAGACTGCAGATCCTAAAAAAAATATTTGGATACTTTAGTATTTATCTTGATATGATGTATTCCCCAAAGACGTACTACTCTAATCTTCCAATCTTTAAGATAACATCTCCTAGTGATTTTTAAACAAAGTTAATTGCTAAAATTTGTCCACAGATCATGTGGAGGCATTATATTAAAGATTAAAAGATTAGAGTAGTATGTCTTTGGAATAATACATCATAGCAAGAAAAATACTAAAGAAGCCATCCGGTAGACATAGCAAGAATAATACTAAAGAATATATAGCAAGAATAATACTAAAGAAGTCATACTATGCACTGAAAAGGTTAGTTTGCTTAGACTAGCACATGTATTGGCTGATCCTTTGGAACTGAAAACCATCAGATCCCCTCCACCCATGCACACACCAGTGTTCTATGCTGAAAGGTCTAATGTAATCATAAATTAATAGTAATTTACTAAAATTATTGTAAATTCAAATTGACTACAAAATAACTGCAGAAATATTTATAAAAAATATTTATAATTTTAAAATTAAACAGACAATAAAGAACACTCTTCCCGATATAGTGTGAATCTGTCATACAGTGGAAATGGTGACCACGAACCAAAAGAAGCTAAATAAAAAATAACCTAAAACGTCTTAAAAGGTAGTATATAAAATCATGAATTTTCTTTTTTAGTGAAAATAAGGATAATTTATAAGTAAAATGTAAAAGAAGCAAGCATTAAAAATGTATGGAAATACGTACAATTTTTTTAAAAATAATCCCACAAATATCACTACAAAATAAAAAATAATCTGTAATGTCTACATATAAAAACATACTATATTTAATTATTAAGAAACAAAATGAAAATTACTTACAAATAGCAGTGATGGAAAATTACTATAATATCATCAAATTGACAGTTAAAAATTCACTCTATATATAATATAATGTCAATATTAAATATAAAAATATTCTCAATATGATCAAAAAAGTCACTGAGCTCATGCCGAAAGCAAAACCACAAAAGACAGAGAAATGACAAAATTTCACATAGGTCTTTTGACTTTTTAAATCTCGCCGGTCATCATGATCAAAAAATCACCATTCCCATGGATTAGTCATGCCTGTGTCTTTATTGCCATGTCATTGTTTATCTAATCTTCGATGAAATCTTACTGGCTGAAAACATGTTAAGCGTAATATGTCATAGCTTAATAAATACTAAAGTATCAATATTTATAAAAACATTTTTAAAATGATAATATGTTGGATTCAAAACTAATGATATGTAAAACCATAAAATTATGTCACATGATCTCTCAATCTCTGCCCTACTTAATGGTAGCAAACTCTGGAATGCAAGGTCTTTGATCAAGCCTTGTCATTTTCAATGCTTGTACTTTTTATGAATTCCTTGTACTTTTTATGAATTCCTGAACAATAAACTATTTGACATCATCTCTTATGATAGCACATAACTGTTATTAAACAGGCAAAACTCTCCATACACATCCATTGATTACTCTGTTTAGCACAGGGTGGCACTACTGTATGGAGAGTTTTGCTTGTTTAATAAACCATTTGATTACTTTTTAAGGCTGTTTTTATTATTCTAATTTTTAAAAAAGATAAATAAAATAGATAAAAAGATTTTTTTAAATTTTATTTGTCAAAGGGTCGGCCAGGAAGTGAACCCTGTGACAACTGCTTAGAAGGCAGCTATGCTAGAAACTAGGCCACCAACACTTAACATATAAAATTGTAATAATTGTAAAGTAATCGTTGATATCCATTATAGTGACAGTTTGTCAAAAACTTGTATTTCCAGTTGTTGGCAGATAGTAATCAGAGACTCAGTCTGATTTTAGAAAAACAAGATGAAATATAAACATTTTTAATAAAATGCAAGATAAGTGTCATGGGCAAAATTGCAATTTATATATTGCTTTTATCAGGATATTTGAAGAAGCTAATCAATAAAGTTTGTTGCAGTTAGACAATATCCACAAAAAATTTATATATACCAGGGGTCCCCAACCTTTTTGCACTTAAGAGCACATTCTACAATACCGACCAGATGGCGGGCACCATTTATTTTTTCAATGTAAATTTATAGTTGGATATTGTTAATAATACACATAATGTACAAAAAAATATTTATTTCAAAAATAAAATTTTAACATATAATTAACGTTTATATTTTTACGCTGTAAAAGTATAATATGCCCTAGAATTTGATTACAATATAATACAATAATTATAAGAAATTTAAAAAATTAAATTTATTTGTGTCAGATAAATAATTTTTTATCGTGTTCGGATAGCTGCGGGCACACGTAAAATGGTCTGTGGGCACCATGGCGCCCACGGGCATAGGGTTGGGGAACCCTGATATATACCATTCAGATTTTATATAATAAAATAAGAAAAAATTTTTATATTTGCTAGTAAAAAATATAACGCATTTGAAATGACAATTGATATTAAACAGGGATATGTAATATCACTGATTTACATTTTTTCATTTTTTGACAATGTTTTCAATGACTTTATTTGCTCAAGAGTTCCAAAAAGTTTGTTCATCGTAAGTCCCAGCACTGAAATCAAAACCTCATCTTTCAAAATATGACACTCAACCACATAAAACTGCATTGGGCTTTGGAACAATTTATAAGTGACTTCAAGAAACAGATAATCAGATGTGAAATTTGACCGATGATTAAAGGCAAAAACAAAACTATAACTAACCTTGGATTCTAAATTTACAATGTTTCCATAATTATGCTACTTTTTTCAATTTAAAAGTTTATTTATAGAATAAATTTAATGTAAATTGTGCTATTAGCCAATGGTGAAAGAAATATTTTGGTAACATTTCACGTAGATGCTTATTAGATTAAGATTAAGAATAAATTTAAATATCTTACTATATCTTTCAATAAAACAACATCTTATTCTATCATAGAATTATTACACCTATATCACGTTTACATAAAATAGCTTAGACAACTTCCATATTTCTCCATTCTTTTTTAGTTCGTAAATAATTTCATATAAACAAAGATACAATAAAAGACAAATAATCTCCAAGATGCATTGCGTGCTGAATCAACCGTCATCAGTTGGGCCAGATCATCATCTCTCATATATATCTTTATTACATGAAGAGTATTTATGTAGAGCAAATTGTCTCAGTTTTATTTTCAAGTGTCAATTTACTCCTCTCCCAACTTTTACATTACCAACTTTTTTGATAAACACGTAATGATTATTACTAATCATTTATTAAACTAGAGATTTTCTCTAGCATAAAATGTTATCTTGCCAACTTTACTATATTATATAATATAAGGAAACAATAAAGGACTAACATTTGTAATGTATATATATATACACCACACACACATTTATATATAAGAGCAGCTAAAAAACAATGTTTGTAATAATATGTATTGTTTAAAAAGGGTTTATGGATTTTATTCTTTGTCTTTTATCTATTTGTTTAGAATATCTATTCTCATTTATGAGTAACTCCTAATGATGATGATGATTAATCAACAATAAAAAATAGAGTTTTGACATCTATGTAATTTTTTAAAACCTAACTAAGCTTTTATTTAAAACGTTATTTAATGTAATCTACAAATTATACGTTTCTACACTCCTAATTTTATCCATGCAATTGAAAATTGTGAACTATATAATATTCCAAATTAACAATGTAAATTTTAATCCAAAAATTGCAATTTGTTATGATAATTTTTTTTATGATGTTAATAGTCACTGGGCAAAAGTCCAAGAAAAGTCAAATTAATTGAATTTGTAGAAAATCAATATTGAGAAGTCTTGATAATGTATAAAATTAAATTATTTTGTCTGATAGGAATATTGTTTAATTTAAAAAGTCTTTTCTTGTGAGTGATAAGATGTTTGCTCCATTTTGACAAGTGGAAATACTTAAAGCTCTCAAAAAAGAATCCTGAATGTGTAAATGTAGCAAATCTTCCATAAATTCAAATAGAACTCAGAATATAAATTCACAACCTAAATAAACTTTGTCAAACTTTATAAGAGTTTCAATAACATGGTTTGTCATTGTGTGCTATATGAAGATTAATTAATCAAATGAAGGCCTCTAATAAAATTTATAAACTTATGGTAAAAAGGCCAAAAATGTTAAAACTGATAAACAATGTTTAATTTATTAAGTAGATCAGCTAAGTTCATAAAAGGAAGTGCTAAATGTTAAGTTTTGAGCAGACTGCTTTCAGTAATAACAAATATTAATGATTAGGTGCTGATTTAGAAAGATATTTGACTATTAAGTGGAGATTAATTATAGGAATGCTTATAAATACCTGTTTTTCTATGAAAGTTTATTAAATATGTATATTCCACATGAAAAATATGAGTAATTATTATTACTCTAATAAAAAAAGCCAGGACATTTGCAATGAGACTGATAGAGAAAAAAGATTTATACTAAGTCCAACTTTATCTTTTAGTTTTTTTCTAACTATTAATAAGATCTGATATAGGTTTAATTTATATGATGTTTTTTTTTTCAATTTTAATTAGTTTAAACATAAAAGCAAGAACTCCATTTACATTGTCTTTTAATTTACAGTATGCTGATGCTAATAACTGTTTCTTCTACTTAAAGAAATACTTTTAATGTTAAAAACGTAGACGCTTTATCAGCAGGTTTTATAAAATCTTCACTAAATTTTAGATTTGAATGTGTATCAGTTTGGCATTTTGTCATAATAATGAAATTAGTTTAAATAAATAATGACATTAAAAAAATTAATCAAGTATGCATTAAAATTTTATAAAAGTATAATAGCAAAATTATAAGACTAATTGTATACTCTCAAGAAAATTCTTTACACGATTTGTAAAAAATAATAAATAAAAGATAATTAATTTTCTTAAAAAAACATTTCTTTTAAAAAGAAGGCTATTTTGCATTATGAAGGTTTCTAAATATGTGCAATATCAAATATTTTTAATGGAAGGAAATGTCATCATCATCAACCATTATCAATCCACTGCAGGATGAAGGTCTCTCCAAGTTCAATTCATCTTCTCTGATCTTTAGCTTCTCTTCTCCACATCAACCCTGCACACTTTCTTATTTCATCCATCCATCTCATATGTGGTCTCTTTCTGGGTCTTTTATAATTTATTGGAATCCAGTTTATCAGCTACAGCAATATGACCATCCCAACTCCACTGCAGTCTTTTAATTTTTTCACTGAGGTCAGTAACACCTGTTTGTTCTCTTACCCATATACTGTGTTTTCAATCTCTTCTTGTTACAATGATTATATATATATAATTAGAATTAGACATGTTGTTAGGATTTTCCACAAGAAAAAGTAGAATACTGAATACTTAACAACCAGTTTTGTGTATAACATCAATTCATCAAGTTAGAAAGCAGTATGAATAAATGTGAAGGTATTATCATCATTTTCATTTTGAATTATATTGATCCACACCAAGAAAAATATCTCTGAAAAAAGTGCAGATTTTATGATCCATAGCTTCTCTTCCCTCAATGAAATTAATAAACTTCTTTATTTACCCATCCATCTCACATGAGACCTATTTCTAAATTTTGTACAATATCTTAGAATTCAATTTAAAAAATATGACCTTTTTTTTTCATTAAAAAAACTTTTATTCTAGAAAATGGTTAGTTTGTACAAAGTAACAAACATGGAAGATTTATTTATAAATATAAACTGCCATTTACATAGATAAATTGTTTGAAAATTTATAATTACAAGGTTATTGCTGTCATCTTTAGGATTATATTAGAATTAGACTCCAGCTAGAGCGAACTGCATTCCCTTCATACCTGATTCCTACTAATAGGGCAATTATAAAATTTACAGAAATTAGATCACTGATTGGTGTCAGTTATCAGGCAGTATAGGACAGCATTAAGATTTTCCCATTATCCAAGGTTATTCCCCTTCATCAGATAGTGTTCATCATGATCAGTCAGAGTTCTTCCTTTTTTAATTAATTAGAACTAGTCAGAGTTTTAGCTCTATTGATTAATTTATGAATGTCAATTACCAGTTCAAAGCATGTAAGTTTAAAATTGAATCTATAATGCCCAAGGAAATTTCTTGTTATTTAGAAAGTTACAAATAGTATTGTTTGAATGTATTTAACTTACTGCTTAAGACTAAGCTTAATTATTCATTTATGAAGGTCTGCCATTATTTACAATTGAGGATAGTTTAAAATATTTAATGATTGAAGATGATTCCCGACATCTAAAAAAAAAAATCAGTGTCAGTTGCTTAAATGCAAGCATTCTGTGAAGTGTGTAGTAGTTTTCCTTCTTGTCTTTATGTAGCAAAATCATTAACAAATATTAGACAATTTAGTTCTTTTTCTCACTATTTCACTTTTAATCACTTTTTATTAGATTCATCTCCATACTTCAATCAGTTTGTTCAAAGTCTCTCTATTGCTTTTCTAGTTTGAAGTACCCAAATCTAATCCATAAGCAAGAACTCATAAAGACACAACTTTTAAAAACCTTTTTTAAACAGCCATATTTTTTTAAAATATTAGATTATTTCTTCCAAAAGCACTTCATGTGAATTTAATTCTCTGATTAATTTCATCCATTCTGTTCCAATCTGTATTAATGATTTTGATCAAGAAATTTGTAATTTCTTTAAAACCTTAATTTTTAATTTTCTTCTTCTGAGAAAAGCCATTAAACAGTGCTTTAGTATTTTTAGTAATTATATTCATTCCTATTTTATTTTACTTGATAACTCTTGCAACATTTCTTGTAGCTCTGAAGCATTTTTTGCAAAACAATGATTTCATCTGCAAAATCTAAGAGATTTTAAAAATTTTTATTTAGTTTTAGTTTCTTAACTGTCCAATGTAGTCCACAAAATACTTCTTATAAAACTGCTAAAAAGTTTTAGAGATGTGGAACCATTCTTTTGTACATGTAATCTAATTATTGCTGTTTTGTTTGACAAATATTTTTTCTATGACAATAACTTGGATCTCTAACTTGATGGTTTAATACTTTAATCACTGAAAAAATGCTTATAGAATCAAATGCTTTTTGTAATGTACAAATCAATAAACATCACATGACCACCACCTCCTATGCCTGTGCATAACTGTTGCCAAAACAGACAAAACTCACTATATATATTGCCACACACAACAAGCTAGAGTAATCAATGGATGCCAGAAGGATTGTGCATAAAATCCCCATTCAGTGCTCCTACTCATCCAACATCCCCAGACTAGTTTCTGGCCCATCACCCTCGCCAGCGAGGAACCTCAGATCTGAGAGCACTGCATCCAGATCCCAGGACCTAATGCAACCTCCAGAAACCACCCCCTATCTCCATTCAATTACAAAACCATGAGTCTCAAACTAAAAACACCCCAATGTTTTCAATCCAAGCCCATTAGCTTATATAGTGCAGTGCTCTCAGATTTGGGGCTCCCCGCTGGTGAGGGCCATGGGCCAGAAACTAGTCTGGGGAGGATGAGTAGAAGCACTGAATGGGAATTTTATGCACAAGCCTTCTGGCATCCATTGAGTACTCTAGCTTGTTGTGTGTGGCAATATATATAGTGAGTTTTGCCTGTTTTGGTAATGTACGAATCCAAAGTATAATATCAGCCCATATTCATTGGTTTTTTCTATAATTTCTCTCTACTCTTAGAGATGATCTACTATGCTAAAGCTATTTTAAAATCTAGCTTCTTTTTTTTTTTTGATGAGTTGTAATTATTTTGGTAAAGATTTTGTATAGAACTAATAGAAAATTGATGTCTGTAATTGGGAGAATTTACTATGAAGGAAATAGTTTGACTTTGCAAATTGATATATAATAGTGGAGTTTATCCAGAAGATTGTTTTTAAGAACTATAATGATTTTAATTTCTAAAAAGAAAAAAAGCTGTTAAATGTGAAAAGTACAGGACAATAAGTTTGATATCTCATGCTTCTAATGTTTATTGAGTATTACAAAAAGAATTTATGGGAATATAGAGACTTTTATGTTGGAGAAGAACAGTTTGGTTTTCAGAGACAGAAGGATACAAGATATATGATTAATGTGGTATATGCTTTGTGGAATTGAAAAAAAAACATTTAATAGAGTAATCTGGAATAAACGTATGAATATTGTAAAAAAAAAATAAAGCAGTGTTTTGGAAGGGAGAAGATTAATTTGGAATATGTATACTAGGCAAAGAATAAGAATTGGACTTGAGGATTGAGGAAATGAATATAAAAAGAAGATTTAGGCAAGGATATAGTACATCACTTGTTCTCTTTACTATTTATTTAGAAGACATGTTAAATAATTATTTATAATGTGGAGGAGCAAATGTTAGAGGTAGAATAATAAAATGTATAAAATTTACAATTGATATGGCTTTTATAGCTAAGATTGAAAAGTGTCTTCAGAATATGTTAAACAAATTGGAGGAAGGCTGTATGGAATATGGAATGATGATTAAATTTTGAGAAGGCTAAGTGTTTATGGTTAGGAAAGAATTCAAAAAGATTGCAAATTGAAATCCATGATTACATAAGTCAACGGTCAAAGGGATTTAGATATTTGAACAGTTGTTTGAATGAGGATGGAAAAAGTGAAGATGCAGTTAAAAGAATAGTATTGGCAAAGAAGGCATTTATTAAGATAAATATAATTATTGTGGATCTTCAAAGAGATAATTAATAAATAGATTAATTAAATACTATGTGTCAAGTATACTATTGTATGGTTGTGAAATGTGGACAGTGAGTAATAAAATTAGGAATGAAGATTGGAAGCCTTTGAGATAGGGACATGGAGAAGAATGGAAAAAATAAGTTGGATAAATAGGGCCAATTTATATTAAAACTGGGAAAGAACTATTAACACTTTCCAACAAAGACTTTTTTCTAACAAAAATACAAGCAATTTCATATTATCCCCAACTGCTTTATAATAAAAATTAAGAGAGCAATTTTTAACTGCAATAAAGTCACATTACAATTGCAAAGGCATCTGCTCAACTTAATTATAAAAGGTTGTAAAAGAGCATTGAACAAAAAGAAGAAAAGATGTCAAAAAATAATAGTGCATAAAACAACCCCACATTGGATAACAGCAGAATGTGATATTTTAGAATTGAGATTAGTTTGAAAATTCAAGCATAAATTAGCTTTCTTGGCAAAGAAACAGGATATTGATATTATAGTGGTGGCAGGGAAGGAGGCATATGTCAATCAAACAGTGAATGACTCTACCAATAGAGGTGAGTGCAGTTCTGGGCCCAAAAGTTTTGGGAGGCTAGTGGAAGCACCCAAAGATGGAGTTACTAGAATATGTAGAGAGCTGGATTAATTGATAACCCTAGCAGAGATAATATTATTACTGGTATAGCTAAGACAATTAGACACAGACAGATTAATGCCCAATTCTACATCTGGAGTAGCATAATTAGAAATACAAAGCAGTTTCTCACAAACAACACTATCACTTGCCTCAATGAGAATAAGGGAAACAGATTTGTATTGATGGAATATTCACACATACCCCAAGAATATTTGCTAATATGAAACTGCATAAGCCAAATGCACCTCTGAGGATCATGTTTGACTTCTGGGGATCCATTATTTTAACACAGCAAAGCTGGTGAATTAGTGGCTGGTTGAAGACATTTATTTTGGAGATTACACAATCAAATCAACATTTGAATTCATAAAAAGAATTAAGCTAAATGATATCAAACCAGACTTTAAAATCACGATACTGGATGTAGCCGAACTATATGAATCTATTGACAAAAAATTGTTGATCAGTATAATTAATAAAGAACTAAGAAAGAAAAATTACCCTGACAAGTGTGTTAAGGTCATAACAGAATTCTTATCATGGCTCAATAGTAACATTATGGCAATATTTGAAGGATAATGGTACAGAATGAAGGATGATTGTCTAATGATTCTCCCCATGAGTGGTATTGTGGCAGATATCTTCTTCAATCACTTTGAAAAACAAGTGATACCTAAATACTTGACAAAAGTCCCTAAAACAATATACACATGATATGTCAATGATTTATTTATAGCAGCATCTGAAAACATAATTGTGAGTATCCAATATGACCTTCAAGAACTTACAAAACTACCCCTAAATAGCACATGAGAAAAAGTGGTAAAGGAGGTGAGATATTTGGATTTACAGATGCAAAGAGATGGAGAAATGCTCAATTATAAAATGATTATTAAGTGTTTGGAAATCAGAGATTACACCCATCCAAATTCGAACGCACCTATGGTACATAAATTGGCAGGTTCATCAGCATTATTATTTAGAAACACTTTGTGTAGGTTTGAAGCAGATAGAAAAACCAACATCACATGCTATGTCAGAGACTTGATAAGCATGGGATTCAAACACAGAACAAGAACAGAGAGGATCAAGCAGTTTCACCAAAAATTAACAAATAACCAGTGTGATGAGGATAAGCCACACATAGTATTACCATACATACCCAAAGTGGCCAAAGACTTAGTTAAAAACCTATCCAAACAATTTAAAGTAGGTTTTTGAACCCCCTAGCTACTAACAGACTTATTAACAATTTGAAAGATAAAATTAATCCAGACCAATCTCCCCAGGTAGTATATAAGATAGCATGCTCACAAGTTGGCTGTGGTCCTATGTACAGATTTGAACCCATCAATGCTGAAATCATGCGCTTGGAAAGAAATGATGCCAAACACAAAATAAAAGAATCATATTTCATTGTGAATGACTTGAAGGTCATCAACAGATGAAATTCCTGCTTCTCAATTTCCAAGAAATGGACTAGTTAAATAATTTACATACATTTGCATACACTAATGATATATACAAAATGAAGAGTGATACAGGCTATGAATATGGAAGCAAATATGCCCCAAAAGCATTAAACCAGAATTAACACAATTAAAACAATAGCTTCACTGGTGTGCATTAGAAGGGCAGTATAATAAAATAACAAATGATAAAATTTTGAAAAGGATAAAAGAAGATTGCTTGACGAAATTAAAAATAGAAAGTGAAACTGATTGGACATATATTAAGAAAAAAGTATAGTGTAATGAAAGATGTTTTGGAAGAAATGGTAAGTGGAAGCAAAAAAAAGGATGAAAAAATTTACATTGTCGGATGATATAAGAGATAAAAAGAGTTACATGGAATTGAAGAACTGGGCACTGAAGAGAATGGATTGGAAAAATGGATGAATTGATGATGTGACTTCTCTCTGGATATATCCTTGGAACAGAATGCTATTTATGATGAATTTATAGAAACAAATTAAAAGAATATTGGATTATTTCCATCATCTAATATAGTAAATGTCTTTAGAAAAATTAAATTTTATTTAAATTTTCAAATTACCTTCAACTATTAGTAATAGCATACAGGTTAGTTTATGCACAACATTTTGAGAGGTATTGTTCCCTCTCCAGGTGTTGCTGGACTAACCAGGAAAGCTCAGTTGTTTAGAGTGTTGCCTTAAAATTCAATATTCCATGAATCTAAGGATTCAGGTTCAATTCCCATGCTAGTACTGTCACTGGTCAGGCCAGAAACCCTTAAAGAGAAGGGGAGTATAATACCTCTTGAAATGTTGTGCATATACTAATCTGTGTGCTATTACACAGTTGAATGTAATTTGAAAATTTAAATAAAGTTTAATTTTTCTAAAGATATTAAATACTTAATATTAGATGATGGAAATAGTCCAATATATAAATGTAAATTAAAAACAGTACATTTTCTGTTACAAATACCTTTAAAAATTAGGTCTGAATATCTATTTTTTAAATGTACATTTTTTCCCAAAAGAACATTATTTGATAGAAACATATTTTTAAAAAAATTATTATTAGAATTTCTGATGACATGATAGTAATAATAGATAAAACAGGCAAAACTCACTATACATATATTGCCACACACAGCAAGCTAGAGTAATCAATGGATGCCAGAAGGCTTGTGCATAAAATCCCCTTCTAGTGCCTTCTGGCATCCATTGATTACTCTAGCTTGCTGTGAGTGTGTGGCAATATATATATAATAAGTTTTTTCCTGTTTTAACAACAGTTATACACAAGCATAGAGAAGGTGGTCATGTGATGTTTATTGGCTTAAAAATAATAGTTAGTGAGAATGAGTTTATCTAAATATTTAGAATTGTTTGAACTTTTAGAAGTTTTGAGATATTTTTTGATTGGAATAAAATTAGAGCAAAAAAAAGATAGTAGGCAATGTAAAAAAAAGAATAAATATTGGAGAGAAAAATTGTTTAAATGATAATATGACTGACACTAAAGGAAATAAAGTGAAATGGCAGTTGTGAATGGGCTTTTTAATAGGAGTAGAAGATTGTTTAATGGTAAATTAAAATTACAAGCAAAAAGCTTCCTTAGTGTTTTAAATTAAATAAAACTATATTAAACAAAGAGGTCAACAATTTAAAAAAGTGATTAAAAACATGTAAAGTTAAGAATTTATAAGAGAATGAAAGAGGTGAACAAAAAAATATAAAATAAGTAATTGGAACATATCAAAAAAAGTTGTGTAAAAATGTAAAATTTAAATATCCAAAGAATTTTATTAAAGATTTGTTGAAATGTACTTTAGAGAATTTGAGCAAAAATGTAAAAAATTTGAATAAAAAAACCATGAGTAGCCAAGCATTGATGGCTGAGTGGTCAGCACAGCTGCCTTACAAGCAGTTGTCCCGGGTTTGCAGGTTCACTTCCCAGCCAATGCTTTGACCTATGAAAAAAAACCCATGAGTACATTTAGAAAATGTATCCGGAAACATAATGGTTAGCACAATGTGGTTTGGATTAATGTGTAAGTTGTCTTTTGTCAGATAATTAATAATAGTTATAAATTCCAAATGCCAGATATTAATTTTCTATGGCAAAACATTAATTCTTTATTTAGGAGTTGTATTTTATTTCATAAAATTGATAATATTTTTTATTAAGATGCCATTTCTTTCTTAAGAATTTCAATTCTATTTACTAATCATGTTTATTATAAATTTATTTAACACACATTAATTATGTGAGTAATATTTACTAAGGCAATAAATCTAAAGCATGTGTGGTTGAAAATGCGAAGGTAGGGACCTCTACAGGTCTTAACCACAAGCTTACACCTTAAAAGAAAAGAGGGGAACCCTTTTTTATTTCAACCTACTTTCTATATAAATAGGTGAAGCTGAAGCAGTTAGATCTGAGAGCATGAAGCTATTCGATACTTCACTGATTAAGTCCACAATTCCTATTATACACAAACATTCATGAAATCTTTCAATTTGCAATAAGTCAATGGAAAGATCTTATAGTTAGAAATCTATTACGATAATTTAAAGTTGTAATTATAAATTTATTTAATGCACATTGACTATGTGAGTAATATTTACTAAAGCAATAAACCTAAAGCATGTGCGGTTGAAAATGCAAAGGTAGGGACCTCTACAGGTATTAACCACAAGCTTACACATTGGAAGAATTGCCTTAGTAAATATTAATCATGTTTATGTAAATAGGTAATATATTTTCTTCACTATTAAAATTGTAATTATAATTATGCACTCTTTTGCATATATTAGTAAAGCTGTAGTTATTTAATATTTAAGATTTTATAAGTTGGGATGTAACTTTAGATCCCATACTCACAACTTTAAGAATTGTAATTCCATTATAAGTTATTATTCATTTATGCAAATGTATTTGAATATTTAACTAGTATATTGTTTGGAAAGAGCAAAGTAAGCTTCTCTCCTGTTAATGGTGCTGAGGTCATTTGCAATACAATAAGCCTCTTTAATCTTTCTTTTGGCATTGTTCTTCTCTATGCAAATGATTTGGGCAGTAGTGGGTTCAAATGAGTGGCCTGTGGTTGTTTGATGCTCCCAGAATATCGATGTTCCTTCACTTTTGTTTTTTGCTCTGTTGTATATGTATTAATGCTGGTAAACTCTTGTATTGATGTTAGCACTAGATAAGTTTAATTCTGGAACGTTATGGAATAAATTATTATAGACAAACTTTTGAAATTTGTTTCCAAGTCACATCATATACATATGAAATTGTTATGACACACTATATAATACATTTCTTTTTTGTTCAAGTAATAGAAAAATTAGTTCAGCTATTTATTAAACATTTGATTATAAAAAAAAATAGTAGGTAAAACAGTTTTTAAATATTTTTTTCTATCCCTTAAGGAGCAATGATAGAAAAACCTTACTTACAAACATTGCCAATTGCTAGATGATGAATATTTGAGGTTTTTTTTGCTATTGTTTTATTTTATATTTAAGAATAGCTGAATTTTTATTTATTGATCAATATTGGGTTGGATAAAAGCTGACTACCTGAAAAGACAACGGAAACGGACTTTTATCCAGTAAAAATATATTATTTAGCTGGGATTTGAACTCAATCACGGTATATCAGTCAAAGTGCCACCACTGAACCATGGATTTAAACAATTTTAAAATAAGTATGGAAATATGAAAACATTTTATAAATATTATTAATATCTTTTTCATTTTGTTTTTACATTTTTATTTAAAGTGATAAATGTAATTGTTGAAATTTTAAAAAAAAATGTTTTTTTTATATTTTCCAAACAAATTTTTAACTTCCTTTTTTCATTGCTTCATTATGAGCATTCAAGCAATGTGTGTTTTATGATTGCAGTTTCCTTTTTGCATGTTTCAGATTTTTATCTATATTGTTGCTGTATGACTTGTGCGCCCATCCTACCTTTAATCAATGGTATTCTTTTCATACTAAACTTAGCAAAACGTCCTAGAATAGTGACATACTTGAATTATACAATTCATTTCTTTAGGAATATTTTATTTTGATTCAGTTTTAAATATTTAATAATAATAGCAAATGAAAATAATTTCTGTAATAATAATATGAATGTTATTAATAATTTTTATATCATTCTAAAAAAATTTATAAACTTGAAAATTTATATATTAACAATTAATTTAAAAATAAGTTAACGTGATACAGATTTTAATTTGGTGGTCTAGTAAACAGAAGATTTTAATCAACATTCCTTTTCTCTTTTTCACTCCATTTCAGTTTTAATTATATACCAAAACATCTGGGAGCTAATGATTGCCATGTGAAATATTAATTGCTTCCTACATTGTCGTATCTGTCAAGACGGTTTAATTATTATTTAATAACTCTTTTCTATGTGTATTTATAAAAGAATTTATATTTAAAGATAAATATATTACATTGCCAAGTTTTAACCAAATAATTTTAGATTTATTGTCTAAATATGTTAATAGATAAAGAGGTAATATTGAAGTTAAATAGTTTTTTTTTCTTTTTCTAGTTTTAATTTTAGATTCAACAGTAAAATAAACAAATATTAAAATAATAAATTGCTTAAGAACTTATGAATATAATCATTTTGTAATAATAAAGGAAAATCAAAAAGAGTTGAAATCAAGGTATTTTGAACATTTTCTTAAATGATTCATTTGCTTATTTAAACATTCTTGAAAATACAAACTCAAAACGTATACACGAAATCAATACGTATTAAATATGCATACTAGTAATAAAATTTTATAATGATAAAAAAAGTTGTTGGTATATGAATATTAATTTTATATATACTAATAGTATATGCAGGATTCGAACTCAGACTTTCACACGACCACATTGCTGACCCACCTCATCAGATTTTCAATGAAATGGAAGGCTGAAGAGTTGTGGATTGGAGTAGTTTGAAGCCTGTCCATTAAAATATAAAAATTGGCTATCTTAATATAAAGCTGAGCACTGATTGTATATATGTGTGGAGATGGTAATCTGGCCCATCTGATGAGTGCTGGTTTAGCATGAAATACGTTTATTGGTGATTATTTATCTCTTCAATATGTGTGTGATCGGGTGGCTCAGCAATATAAGATGACACTGAGAGTTGTGGGTCTGTGAAAGTCTGAATTCGAATCCCACATATATTACATACATAGATGCAGGTATAAACCTGTACAATGTATTAATATACTAATAGTGTAAATAAATACTAGGAGTAAATATTCATACAACACATAAATGCTCACATTTGTGCAATCTTTAAAAAAAATTATATAGGGTCTGATCCAGAAAGATTAAGTTTCTATCTCTTTATTCCAAGTTTAAAATTAAAACAGTAAATTCATTATTGTGATGTATCAATGCTTGCGTTCAGCAAATTCATTTTTCTTTATTATAAAATTGGCATTTGTAAATGATAAGATTGCATATGGAGATAAGGACTTTAAAAGACAAATCAAAAGTTCCACTTTATACAATCTTGTTATTAACAAACAGCACAAATTCATTGGCACTGTTTCTTGGAAGTTGTAAAGTCATTATTCAAAGCAATCAGTGATGAATGAATACAGATCACATGATACATCCCCATGTTTTGGACCAAGACTGTTATTGCTGTTGACTTTATTTTTGTTCACTTATAATAATACATCATGTTCAAATGAAATAAAATTGCATAAATTTGAAGAAGCCCATTTATGTATTAGATAGACATTGTTATACTTCATTAACTTAGAAAGAAAGATGAATAGACAATTGATTTGAAAAGTGATCATATACTGTGAAGGCATAACCTACATAATGCTTGACAGCATATTTTCCATCTTCTCTATCCAGTTTACTGTGAAGGGCTATCATCTTTCACCTATCATTTCTTAAGTAGCATAGACAAGATGGTAAAGCACACTGCTAAAAAACAAAAAAATACTAAAAGTACCATGTAAATAGAGAAATTTGAACTCGGATTTTTTAGTCTATTCATCCTCCACTCTATCCCAAGAAGCCAATACACACCTGACCACACATATGTGAAAAAGATACATGAGCACCAATATATGTATTTCATGAAGAACCAGCACTCATCAGTTGGGCCAGATCATAATCTCCCACACATATATACAATCAATGCTCCATTTATATTACGATAACAATTCCTCAAACTTTAATAAACAAGCTTCAATATTACAAACTGTCTTAGAATAACTGAAACGCACAGGCTTATTATAGACCTGTGTCTATATATGTAATATGTAGGGTATATGAGTACAGACTTTCACATGACCCATCACTCTCCACACTATCTCATAACACTGATACACTAGAACACATATATGTCGGAAAAAAAATAATTGCCAATATATGTATTTCATGCTAAGCCAGCAATCATCAGTTGGTCCAGATTACCATCTCTACACATACATGTTATAAGTCCTCAGATACCAATATACATATTTCATGCTACTAATTTCATCATTGTGTTTTTTGGCTTTTATCTCTAACTTTCCATGTATGACCATAATAAGACATATAGCTAGAGTCACAGTTAATTTTATATATAAGTTCTCTTTTGTATTTTATATCATATCTTAATTTATAATTACCTATTAATTTACTGAGACTTTTACTATTTGACCTTCCAATATTTATATGCTTATCAATATAATTTTTGTTTTTTTATTAATGTATTGTAATTTTTGGAATAATATGAAAGTTTGAACCATTTCATATTGAAACTTCATTATAATCATTTTGCATAGAAATGTTATTATTTAATAAAGATTTCTTAAAATTAAAAATTATATTTTTAAGTGTTTTAGGTTATATCCATAGTCATTGTATAATTTAATAAATTTATGTTTTTGCAAATTAAACCATACTTTTATCTGTATTATATTTATCATTTCTATATTTAAAAATTTTAATACCTGCTTCTTATATACCCATGCTTGTTGTGAATCTATAGGAATAATTTTCCTCTATTTGTCTTTTGTAATAAAATGTTTTAATGTAGTTTTAATTATAGGTAATAAAAGAACTATGAATAATATTTATAATAATTTGAACAACAATATTTATAATATAAAATTTACAAAAGTAGAATTTGAAGATAAAATTAAATATTTTGATATAGCAACTCACATAGATAATGATAATAAAATTATATTAAAATATTTTATTTAAAAAAAAACAAATTAAAAAAACTGTTCTTATACATTTACAACAAGCATGGGTACAAAATATGGTAGTTATTAAAAATTTTAAATATAGAAATGATAAATATAATACAGATAAAAATGTGAATTAATTTGCAAAAGAAATATCAAATAGCCCTATAGCAAATTTAATAAAATGCCATTGGAAAATATGGATTAGATTCCTGATAAGAATTATCGGAAAAAAGAAAATGAATTAATTAAATATATAAGAACTTGTATTATATATTTATTAAGCAAAAATGCAGGCTGGAATGTAACAACATAGATAGTACCATATGGTACCATGGGACTCCAACCAATTAGATTTATTAAAATGGAAACTTGAGAGGTAATCTTCACCAGAAAGTGAAATAGAAATGAATTAGCTAGTTGAAGCTCTTGAAGAATGGATGTGTTTCTTCCACTAGCAATTACTGTCAGCCTTGGCAATCCAGCCTCTCCAAGAACTATTCTCTGGATGTTTAATTAATACTTTGGGATCGCAGGACCCTTATAAATCAACTACCTCAAACCCGTTGTAATTATATATTGTAACGATATATAAATATGTCGTTACATTAATTTAAAATAAAAAACTTTTAAGTTTGCATATAAAAATAAGTGTATTAAAAATAAAAATAAAAACTAAACGCTAAAATTAAAAACGTTTGTTATACGTATATATATTCGCACAGATGCTAAACTTTAAAAATTTTTTTTTTTAATAAATAAAAAAAGGTATTTGAATGTATTTTTTATAAAAAAAGATTTATAAAAGTATTTTAATAAAAAAATAACGTAAGTTAAAATAAAAACAGGTATTAATTAATTCCTGTAATCTATAAATGGAAATGATTGTTTATTAATTATCTAAAAGCTGTTTAATTAAAAAGTCAGATGGAAAGTTAGATAAGAGAAGAAAGGGATTTTAGCTTGACCAATGGAAGCCAAATAAAGGCCCGGACCATAACGAAAAAACAGAACAGTGACGTTTTTGTTCATGGAATCCATAGAAGGACTATAAAAAGAAAAAAATATTGAGTTCCAGTCAGAGAGAGCTTTTTCCAACTTGATTTTGGTGAGTCTGGCGACAAGACGCACTTGTCGTCCTCACTCACTTATTTAAAAATGCAAAGACTGTGATACCAGGACAGAACCAGCAACTGCCACCTCCAAAACATCAGACCGGTCTTCCAGGAAAGTCTGCGTGGGAATTGCCAACGGGAACATGGACTTCTATACCGTAAGCAATAGAACTGAACAATTGTTAAAATCATAACATTAATTAAGAACTTTAAAGATTGATAAGTAAATTTAAATTTTATAAAAAGGAACCTTTCTCTGACTTATGTGTCAACTAAATTGATAATGTGAAATTTTATATATGTGTGCGTTTGATAAAAAAAATCATTTCCATTTATTATTTATTGTATTGATATTTATTGTTAAATTTTAAATGAGGAAATTTTAAGTTGTTTATAGACGCTTGCATGGATTCGTTTGCGGTTAATTATATTTTGGTTTTCATATTTGATCAAAATATATAGACATTCGATAAATAATGATACCTTACGGTGAGTATCTAAAATGTATTTATTCGGATGTCTTTTAAGTTATTGGTGACAACGCAAGTATCTTATGGTGAATACTATTGGGTTACTTATAAGTTTCCCTCTGCGATTGTCGGTATCAATAATTTTGTATTTTGATCGTTTATGTTTATTTTGAAATGTTTTTGACCGTGGAATCTATGTAATCGATCTATACCCAACATTTTAAACAAATCTGTGCGAACGTATTTAAATGTTAAAATTAAGTCAGGCGTGAATGGCTATATAGATTTGTAAAGTTATATTAGGGGAGGGAAATCTTAGGTTATTTGTGTCGTTGTTGAATTGGGTCAATGGATTGGATATATTTGTGTAATTAGTAGATGTAGTATGAGTTTCGCTACGTGCAGAATCGCTGTAGACACCGCACCAACCCTTTGCCTATGGATGGGATTGTAAGTCGGCAAAAAGGATCGTGGTCCCTTCCTGTGGAGTTTTTATTTTATTGTTCTTCTTGCTATACAGACGTCATATTCCTGTATTAGACAAGAGTCAATGTTTTCTTAAACTATATTGTTCAGACGTCCATTCCTGACAGTATATTATCTTTGTGCTGTTGTATTTTCATGCTACATTGAATACATAAATGTATCGGATGGATTGATGCCAGTTTGACTGCGAATTTTAGCCTAGGGTTAAATAGGGATAGAACGTTTTATTTTCAAATGCAGATCTATGTAGTCTATTCATACTTGACAATCTAAATAAAAAAAATTAAAATCATTGAAATTTATGTAAGTGTAAAAGTAAAGAGTAATATAAAAATCTAAAAAAAATGTTAAACCTATTCCTCGAGTTTAGAATGATTTTATATGTGCGTAAATAAATATTTTATGTGTTAATTTCTGGCAGTGGCTTTTATTCTTTTATCTTTAAGATATAAAATTAAGTTATATTTTATTATCTCTGCTACTCACTGAGCTAGTGATTTGGGCTAACGATCGGAATATTTAAATAAAGTGGAATCTTAACAGCGCGTATCTGCCTACTTTATAAATTTTTCTAGGCTCAGATGCCTAGATGGCGCCCTTGTAGTGCAGATATTGTTTTTGCGGTTAGATTCGATCTTCACTTTCATTCCGATTGGTACAATATGTTATAACTTTGTATGTTGAAGAGACAAGAAAATTTATTATAAACTATTTAAATATTATGGAGTATATATAATTTAAATTTCATTGCCACCTGAGATTATATCAGTCATTTTTATTAAATTGCAATCCAGATATGCTGTAACTTGGTCACTCCTGGACATAGCAACTGGCACAGTTGACAAACATAAGGTTAAAAATTGATTTCAATTAGACTAAGCAATTATAACTAATAATAAATATTACATAAATAAAAATTATTTAATTTAATGTAAATAAATGAATTAAAAATGAATTAGGATACAATATTAATTATTATTATTTAATCTTAATTTGTTCCTTTATTGCATTGCCTTAATTAATTAATTAATTAATCCATTTTTTATTTTAAAAAAAATCTGTATTCTTTGTACAATGCTTACATAACACCCATCAACATCAACAGTTTTGATTGCCCCGTCGATCTTTTTCAGAACTATAAAATATATACCATATACATAAATATAGAAATTATATAAACATACATATTATATAAAAACCCATATATATATATATATATCATAAAAATACACAACATACCTATATTTGTATATCCCTTCAAATACATGAATACTAATAAAATAAAATAAAATAAAATAAAACCCTCTAACATTTTGATTTTAATCTTTTCCTTTTTTTTATATTAAAATTCTTTAAATTTTTCTATACATTTAATATATACATCTATTTATTTTTTATTCATTATTATTATTATTATTATTTCCATATATATATTTTATATATTTTATTATATTCTCATACTATTATTTTATATCCTTCAAAAATTGTACTTATTCCAATTATTTTTCTTTTTTTCTTTTTTACCCTTATCCTTTATTCTAATTCTTTTTTTAAATTCATCTTTATAACTTTATATGCTATCCCCATAATTTATAATTACATACTACATTTACAATGTTAACATTATCGTATTTATGTACCTATTCTTACTTATTCCATTCCTTTTTACTTCTATTGTTTGGTTTATTTTCTATCTCATACCCACTTAAAACCTTTAATTTTTTACTTTATATATCTCCTATACATTTCATATACATAAAACCTAACCTTTAAAGTTTCCATCATATTCTACATTTAAAATCTATTATATAAAACTACCATAAAAACTATTATAAAACCACAAAACTATGTTTAATTCCTTTTCTTTATTGCACTATTTTATTAATAATCTTAACTAATTCTAACACTTAATTCTTAATTTTACCTTTTTAAAACTCCTTTATCTTCCACCTTCCATTTTCTTTTTTATTTAAATCGTTTTTTCAATTTATTTTACATTTAAATCTATATCTTCCATATTTTAGCTCCCTCTATTTTTTTTTTACTAATTAATTTTTACATTAACTTTAATTTTATTCTTATACTTTTAATATAATAACTTTTATTCTAAAATTTTCCTCAATCCGAAATCTTTATTCATTTTTGGTCTAATACTATTTATATAAATAGCTTCTTTAATCTTTCTTTCCCTCCTACTTTCTGTAAAATGTAACATTCTAATACACTCTTTATTAAACTCATGTCCTGTCTCCAATCTGTGCATATATATTGGTGAATTTCTATCATATTTACTGCATCAATCTCCTATAAATTGAATTCTTAGTTTTTCCCACATAATTCACTACCTTTTTATTTTTAACTTTACAATCTTTACAATTAATTTCATAAACTCCATTAACTTTATTATATTCTGTTTTATTTAAACATTCATATTTATTCTCTAATATTCCTATTATATTCTTTCTTTTTTTATTAACTATTTTTACTTTCAATACTTCAGTAAACTTTTTATTAATTTTGTTTATAATTCTATTTAAATTTTAACTATATAATTATTTCTTGTTTTTAAACCTACATAAGCTGTTTCTTTTTTAGTTATCTCTTTATCTCTATCTCTTTCTTTATATGTATCCTTCATCTTCTTTTCTATCTTTTTAATATTGTTATCCACAAACTGTTCTGGATATTCATAACTCATTAATTCTTCTTAACTTTTTTTGTTTATTATACTCATCCTCATCTGAACAATAATTTATTGCCCTATAAATTCTAGAATATATTGTACTTCTCTTATATTTTATATTTATATTTGAAAACCAATTAGCAATATTATATATATTATTCTTTTTATATATTGATGTTTGCATCTTACATTTTCCTTCCTTATAATATTTCCTTAATTCTATATCTAAATATACTATTCTATCATTTTATTACTTTTCCTCAATATATTTAATCCCTTCATCGATTTTATTGACTTCTTGAATAAATAAATCTACCTGTCTCTGTGACCTGTTAAATATTAATAAGTAATCGTCCATGTATCTCCTAATAAATTAAGTGTTAGAGTTACTTAAGATTATTAACCCTTTTCCCACCTCTTACGAGGCCTCTCGTCAACAGTTGACGTCACTCTAATTCCGTTATTTTTAATGCTAGGATATTTGTTTGACAGTTATTGATTAGGTTTTTAAAAGTTCTGTAAGATGGTGCCCTCTTCTGAATTATTTTACAAGTAAAAAATCAATAAAACCACATTTAAAGCTAAACAAAGAAAGAAGCTTGTCGGTGATTGGCTGTCAGCTGGCTCTCAGCCGAAAAAGACATTCTGATTGTCTGGAAAGAACAAAGAAACTGCCTGATCAAAGAAAATAAAGAAAAACGCTGAGATTTTCATTTCGAATGTGATTTAAGGTTTAAAAAAAGTATATTCTGGGAAATTAAAATCATTTTCACAGGGTATACTAAAAAAACAAAATTATTTTCGAAAAATATTGAAGATTTTAGTAAAAATATTTAAGATTTAGCAAAAAGAAATCTTTACTTTTCCATAACGTAAAATTGAAAAAAAGCATTTACGTCAGCATTTTGTTGTTTATACGTTCGCTTTTAAATTTGCCGAAATTGAATATTTTATAATAAATAAATAGCAATTTATTTATTTTTGAAAGAACTTTCGTTCACTTTCATAACCTGAAAAATTAGTAATATACTTTTTATAAACATATCTGAGTTGAATTTAATATTATAGGCGAATATGTTTTAACAATAGGCTTTGTCTTCAGTTTGTGAGTTGGCCAATTAAAAGATTTGATTTTTACCTCATACAACCAATAATATAATTAGCGGTTTAAGGGTTAATAAAATAGTGCAATAAAGAAAATAAATAAGAATTAAACATGGTTTTGTGTTTTTATAATAGTTTTTTATGGTAATTTTATATAATAGATTTTAAATGTAGAATATGATGGAAGGTTTAAAGGTTAGGTTTTATGTATATGAGATGTAGAGGAGAAATATAAAGTAAAAAATTAAAGGTTTTAAATGGTTATGAAATAGAAAATAAAATAAACAATAGAAGTAGAAGAAATGGAATAGGTAAGAATAGGTACATAAATATGATAATGTTAACATTGTAAATGTAGTATTTAATTATAAATTATGGGGATAGCATATAAAGTTATAAAGATGAATTAAAAAGAAGAATTAGAATAAAGGATAAAGGTAAAAAAAGAAAAATAATTGGAATAAGTATAATTTTTGAAGGATATAAAATAATAGCATGAGAATATAATATATATGGAAATAATAATAATAATAATAATGAATAAAAAATAAATAGATGTATATATTAAATGTATAGAAAAATTTAAAGAATTTTAATAAAAGAAAAGAGAAAAGATTAACATTAAAATGTTAGAGGGTTTTATTTTATTTTATTAGTATTCATGTCTTTGAAGGGATATACAAATATATGTATGTTGTGTATTTTTATGAATATATGTATATATGTGTGGGTTTTTATATAATTTGTATGTTTATATAATTGGTATATTTATGTATATATTTTATAGTTCTGAAGAAGATTGCAGGGGCAATCGAAACTGTTGATGTTGATGTGTGTTATGTAAGCATTGTACAAAGAATAAAGATTTTTTTTATAAAAAACGGATTAATTAATTAATTATTATTGTTTACTTATTTGCATAAAATCGTTTTATTTTATTATGTTGAATATATACATAAAAAAATATTAACAATAATATATAAATTTATTGCAGTTTAATAGACCGTCTAATTATTGTTCCGTAAACGGATATCTATCTGTTCTTAGCTAAAGGTAATGGTCAAAGTTAAATTGGAATATCTGGAAGAGTGTCAATGACGTGAGGTGACGCATAAAGTAAACAAAAAAAAAATGATTGCAACGACATAATCTTTATGTCACTGCCATCATTCGTAGGGTATGAAGCTTTTGTTTTATATGTGATTTTTTTTAAAAGTTAAGTATTTATTAAAAAAGAAAGAAAGAAATGAGTGTTGTTGTTAAACATGTAACAAACTTTACTATTTCGATGATTTCGTTTTCTTTTTAGTTATGTTGGAAAATGCAATCCTGAGCCATAGTACTAAAGGTAATATTGTTAGAATCATTTGTTTTTTAATTAAATTAAATTTCTAATATTAGTATATCATGTAGAAAAATTTATAAAAGTTCTACATTATTCTTTTTATACACCCCCCCCTTTAATTTTATAACTTTTTTGTTTATATTATTAATGAATAGAAACGTAACCCAAACCTTTAGTATTTATATTGAGTCTAACTAATTCCATCATTTAAATGTAACAAATTTTCAATATTTTCTTACATAAAATTAAAATAAATACATTTTGAATTAATAAAAGAAAAATAAATTGTATTAATTAAAATTTATTTATATATATAAAAAAAACTTATTTTGCTATTTTTTTTTATTAGATTTTTTTTTCTTTATTATTACAAATACCGCTGCATAAAAACTAGATTTCATTAGAATAAAATAAGAGACAACATGAGAAGTTTATCGAACATAATATTAAAAGAAAAGCTAAAGCAGCCTTCAAATAGCCCAGTGACTGCAAGACAACAGAGGGGGCATTACCAGGATTTTTATTCGCCTGACGAAGAAGGATTGACCGTTTCACAAATCAGTGTTTGTTATTTTTTAATAGCTAAAAATGGATACGATTCAATATTTGTTGCTTGACTGAGTTGACTGTAGGACAGCTTTTTTAAAAAAGAAATATTTTAAAGTTTTACCCAGAATGAATTCAAACCCAGGTCATAAACATAGCAAGTAAATGCGTAGCTTTTTCTGGCATTAGTATCATTATGTATGGGGGTATATATAGGGTAAATGAGCACAGACTTTCACACGACACTCTCCACTCTATCTAATAACACTGATACACTTAAACACATATATGCCGAAAAGATAAATAATCACCAATATACGTATTTCATGCTAAACCAGCAATCATCAGTTGGTCCACATTATCATCTCCCACATATATATATACTATAAGTGCTCATATATGTGGTGGATCGTGTGAAAGTCTGTGCTCATATACCCTATATATTATATATATAGACACAGGTATATAATAAACCTGTGTTTCAGTTATGGGCGTATAGTAAGTGAACGAGGTTAAAAAGTGAGCGAAATAGATTAATACAAATGTAAATCAGGCAAACAAAAATTTAAAAGAAAATTTAAAATATACAAATAAAAAGTTAATATACATGTTTTAGTCTCATATATATATATATTTTCAGCGAGATGCATTTAAGAAAGATAAAATTTTAGTTTCAAGACTTCGATGCACATTAAATAAGTTTATCAAAGTAATAAAATTTTATTCCAAATGCAACGTGATTGCATATAGAGTAAAATTCAACGAAGTTATAAAAGATTGTTATCATTATATTAGCTGCACTAACAATGATGATGATGACAATTGAATGTGACCGATTTAACTTCAGAAAAAATAAAAAGAATAGAAAGACAAAAGGTAAATTATTAGAAATAACTTTTGCAATAAATATGTAAATTAATATATGAAACACAAATATATTTACAGATATCACACAATATGCTTGTCATTTATCACTGTTTATGTAATCTCACAATGTTTTTTTTTTCTCTGCTGAAAAATACAAACACGTTTTCTAACTATTGGTATACCCTGTATTCTATGTTCAAATATTATTTCCCAATCAAACAACAATATTGCACTTTTGTGGAATATCTTTGAATTAGTCTTTAAAGGTAAGTAGTGTCTACCTGTCCTGCAAATATTGCAATCAAATCCATTAGCTGAAATACACAGGCTTATATATACCTATGTCTATATATGTAATAGACAGGGTATGAGCACAGACTTTCACATGACCCACCACTCTCCACACTATCTCATAACCCTGATACACCTGGGAGAATTTGCTATCTTAATATATATCTGAGCACTTGTAGCATATATGTGTAGAGATGGTAATCTGGACCAACTGATGATTGCTGGTTTAGCATGAAATACGTATATTGGTGATTATTTATCTTTTCGACATATGTGTGTTCAGGTGTATCAGTGTTATATAGTCAAATCCATTGTAAAATGCTTTTTTTAAAGTTTATTAATTTTATTTACTTCATATGCACAAAGAAGTTTGTTTTTACAAATGTTTTTATAGCATCACCCAAAGTAAATAACACTGTTTGGTTTTATGATTTTTGCCATATCATTTAAAATATTATGTAGTATTTTAAAAATAGGTTCTATCTTCATTATGTTAATTCATGAGGAATCCAAGATTGACATCAAACAATACATTTAAAAAAAAATCTAGATATAAATAACTAATTGCAGTAGTCTTATGACTATAATGAAATGCACCATCTTTCATCGAAGAAGCAGCAGTACATGGGAGTCTGAGATTTACTTCAATATCCAGCTTTCAAGATATATAATTTGATGCAAAAATTTATCCAACCTGTCAAGCGTTGTTATCTGAGAGGTCATCGCAGCCACCTTGCAAGCAAGTAGTTGGTTGCAGATGGTTGTGGGTTCGCATCCCGGTCGATGCTATGACATATGGAAAAAAAATCTATCCAACCTAAAAGTTGGAGATTTTTTTCATTTCTGGCTGTTTTTTTAATATTAATTACTATACCAAAGCCTTTATTAATTGCATTTGAAACATTTTAAAAAAAATTGTAGATTATATTTTGAATTGGAAAGTATAGATAAATCATCAGCATTTTTAAATGTAAAAGCCGACTTTAAAATGATAGCTGAAAACTGTTACAAAAACTCTCAGCATAAAAATAGAAAATAAAATTGAGTTAATGTATTTTCTTGGATAGTGTGACTTCTTACTTCAAATTCCTCAAAATTTCTATTGACAGTAATAACACTTTATTCCATGAGCAGAAACCTAATAAGAATCAACTTCAATAGACAACAAGCTAATTCCAAACATCCCCGCAAACTTGTTGAATTAATTTAATCAAATTTTGATCAAATCAGTAAAAGCAATACCTAAATAAATTTTTTTATATAAATCCTAACCTGTTTTTGTATTTGTCTGCAACAAAACTATGTTTATAATGCTTGGTTATATAAAAGTATGTTGAGTCTTTAGACTATTCATCTTTTACTCAAAGGAACGAATTCATCAAAATCTTTGTAAGATATTTCTTTACAATAGTATTCCATGCCAATTCTGACTGTTTTGACTTATGTTTTTATAAAGTGGAATAATAGAAGCATTTTTAAAAATCATTGATACATTTTCATGATTCTATGTAGTTCTTAACAAAATCTAATAATTTGAAGCAAATACATCAGCATTATATTCATTTCTCCATATAACCTTTTTATATTTAAGGTGATAAAGAACTGTATGACACTGTTAAGCTGAATGTCTTTTTCCAAAACTTAATTACTAAATAAAATGAATATTTCATTAAAAAATTATTTCAATTATTATTACCATGCAAAGAAAGTCATTCAGTCTATTTGTTCCAAATAATGTCATTATCCTATAAGAGTGTTCTATTTAATAGGATTATTATGTCTTTTTTTTTACATTTAATTTGTCAAAAAAATTTTACAGCAGCCCCTATCGGTAAATAATTGCATCTTCTTTGCAGGTTTATTCCAATAATCATCTTTAAGCCTTATTATATATTCTTGATTTTCTGCTTTTAATTAATTTATTAATATGCCAACCTATAAATAAAATATATTTTCATTTGATCAAGTCAGTAAAAATATAATTATTACTGCCAGGAAGATTTTTCTTTTTTTAATAAATATATATATTGCTTATAATAACTCCTCTTATATATACTTAGATGCAAAAAATTTTAAATAAAACTTCTTTATTTTTCAGCAGTCGTCATCAGAACTACAATATTTGAATGATATAAATACATAACCATTACTTCATATATATATAATATACATACATATGTATATCAAAATATATACACATATATCCCTTAAACATACATATATAGATCCACATACACCCATAGACATATATATAAATCTATATGTATATCAAAATACATACATCCTTTAAACATACATATATAGATACACATACACACATAGACATATATACAAATCTATGAAGTAATATGGTTATGTATTTATGTCATTCAAATATTGTAGTGCTGATGAAGACTGTTGGACAGTCGAAACTGTCAGGAAAACAAAGAAGTTTTATTAAAAAAAATTTTGCATTAAAGTATATATGAGAAGAATTATTATAAGCAATATACATGAATATATGAAGAAATGCAAAAAAAGTAAAGGAGAAGAATAAGAGTATATACTTTTTAATAAAATCAATAATATAGGCTTACATCTTTTTACAACATCCTTTTTAAGGCAATTAACATTTCACTAATATGATCATCTTGATAGTTTAAATTACCAATTTTACTGTCTAATTGCTAGCAAACTTATAAGTTTCTAAAGATCAATGTCAATTTCATAAGAATATGTTTCCAATAAGATATTTTTTGTAATATAATAAATATTTCCATTTGGTCCATACTAGTCTATGATTTAACTATCTATTTACACTTCTAAATGCTTAAGTAACAAAAACTTATTTTGGAATATAACCCTTAACTATAATGCAATCAATTAGAAGTTATTGTTTTGAGTGTGATTTTATTCAAGTTTCTACTTAATTAAATTGTTTTCTGAAATAAATAACATGTATTAGTGGCTTCAAGAATAAATATTTTTAAAATTGTTTATCTCATTATATATTTTATACAACATTAAGTTATACATTAAGAATTACATATTATTATTTTACATGTTACATGAAATAAAGCCTTAATATATTTTGTTTCTTGATCATTATTTTTCTTTTGTTTTATGAATGTTTTATTTTATTAGAAAAAAATTCTATTAATAATGATTGTGTGATATTGGGTTTATTTTATAAATACTTAATTTTTTAATGGTATTGAGGTAACAACATTAAAAAAGACAACTTTTTTTTCTCTCAACTCTCTGACTATAATGTTGCTATTACACATGTAAAACAGAGAGCATAGTTGTCTTTTACCAAACCAAATTTTAATGCCATTAAATATGTTTTAAAAATCAAAAAGTAAAAGATTCAAAATGAAACCTCATAAAAAAATCCACAACTGTGCAACTCATTTTTACTAAGAGATCTGCAACATTTTTATTAAGGGTGCTATCATCCATTGATATCTTATTAATATCAAGTTTGCATATTCTCTTTGACCTAAATTTGATAATAATAATGATTAGTATTTTTTTTTTAAGTGTCATAGCATCGGCCGGGACATGAACCCGCAACCCGGGCAACTGCCTGTAAGTGCAAGGCAGTCACGCTGACCTCTCGACCACCAATGCAAGACTAATGATTAGTATTTTAGTTCCAAAAGTTTGTAATGTGCAACAGATTTTTATATTAGATTTGATGGAATCTTTTAATTTTAATTATCCAATGTTAATTGGATTTGCTAGATGATATCATAATGCAACAATTAATGTTAAAATAAATAATTTATTAGAGTTTTTTGTTCACATGGAATTTGTGAACTAATTCCTCTAACAAACAAAATGATTTGCATTTTTTTTCTTATTTCTTTTTTGTCTTTTCTTTTTTCTTATTTCTTTAAATGGCTTATATCAACATTTATATTTGGAAGCAGAGTAAAAGCAATCTTGATATACACCTATACTATTTTATTAATGGGTAAAAAATGAAAATGACATTACATTCAAAGGTGATATCCATGTTCTGAAGACCTTACATATATATATCATTTCATTTCTTATAGTCATTTTTCAATTTATTTCAATTTATTTATAATTTATCAATTGAGTAAGAGTTCATATATATATGTTCACTAGATGGAGCTTACCACTAGCTCCAAACAAGCTTTAATAATAAGTGCCAACAGAGAAAGAATTTAAAATCTCTATTGTACTATCCTCATCTCCAGACCAATTGGTTTTGAGCTTAATGGCTCACTTCAGTGAAAGGTTAGGATCTCAGAAATTAAAACTTCAACTCATAGCATTTATTTAATACATTATTATCAGTTTGAAAACTCGAATTTTTCAGAAATGTACATTTCTTCAAATCTAGCTTTACAAACCAGATAGCTATATGGGTCTGAACTCAGTTCAGTTTCACCATATATTAATAGCTAAAGCAATATTACATCTCAAAAGCCTTCAAGGGTATACTTATAATAATTAATAAAACAAGTCACAAATAATGCAACTTGCCTTTAAGCTTGTGTTAAAATGTTCACTAGATGGAGCTTATGACTAACTCCAAACAAGCTTTAATAATAAGTGCCAACAGAGAAAAAATTCAAAATCTCTATTGTACTATCCTTATCTCCAGACCAATTGGTTTCGAGCTCGCTTTGAGATAGTGGTAAGCTCCATCTAATGAACATTTTAGCATAAGCTTAAAGGCAAGTTGCACTATTTGTGATTTGTTTTATTAATTATATATATATATATGTGTGTGTGTGTGTGTGTGTAAATGATATATTTTTCTGGTTCTTCTGTATATGAGTTTTTAATTATAAATATACCTTTTTTTTTTATTGGTGAAACTTTAACATTGTTATGAATCCCTGTTTAAAGTACTTTTACAACCATCTGCATGGTATTCATCACTCAGTTGATGACTTGCATGATTAAGTTGAAACGTCAGTATATTTATAATCAAAATCATACACAGAGGACCTTCAAAATACATCAGCATACACTTATATATATCAAAAGAGCAGAAGCCATGACATTAATATATATATAAGTATAGAGGATTTATATATATATATGTAAGTGAAATTAAAGATATATTGATATATATCACAGTTAATATTGTCATTAAGAAGGCAAAACTCTCCATACAGTAATGCCACCCTGTGCCAACCAGAATAATCAATGGATGACAGAAGGCTTGTGCATAAAATCCCTATCTAGTGCCTACTCATCTACTGTATGGAGAGTTTTGTCTTGTTTAATAACAATTATGTGCTAGTATAAGAGATAGTGATAATGTGATGTTTAGTTAATATTGTCATTATGGATGGGAAAAAAACAAATGCTTTAAAAAAAATATTATTGAAAACTAAAAAATTTGGAGTTAAAATTAAAAAAAAAATTGCTGGCATGAATATGAAATTGGACTGGGATGGAGAAAATATTGGATTGCAAATCAGGCCATATTTATAAAAAAGAAATATAATAATTTGTCTTATCTAGAAAAGTATTTCCAAAACTATCGTATATTATGTTGATTGATGATATTTTTTGTGAACCCCAACTTATTTTATTGAAATTCTCCAACAATACCAAGAAATAAAAAATAATCTGAAAATTTTTATAATTATCATCAGATAGATATTGAAATTCTTGCAGTAGAAATCTATTTCTGATCCATTATATCACTGAAAGTATGAGTTATTTGAAAGTCTGGAACTCCAAAGTAGGAAATTGAAATTAAAAATAACTTTATGTGGCAATAAGGGCTTTGAAGAAGAAATTACTAATAATGTTTGTAAAAATTTTAATGCTAATATATTTTCAAGAATTTAAAGGTCTGTTATACTTCTGGACATAACTATAAGAAGCTCTTAAGAATCAAATCAGTCGCATCCTGATGCCTGGCTGTAAAATGGTTACATCAGATCATAAAACAAAGTATACTGGGCAACTTCAAGTACAACAAAAAAATATATCTTTGTTTTATATTTAATCTAAAAAATGCACCCATTGTTTTTAAAAATAGCAAATGAAGTGATTTGAGAATTTGATGCAAAAAAAAAAGAGAGAAATAAAATTAAAAATATTTTTTTAAAAAAAGTAATTGATAAAAGAATGCTGAAAAGGCAAATATTTTTTTGAAGATATAAAGTGACCCAAGCTTCAAAAATGTAATATTCATTAGCAAAAATAAGCAATTAAAAATATTATTTTTTAGATATATTACTATGTCATGATTCAAGTGTATTATAAGATATTATGAGCAAGAAATTAAACAATCATGTTGATGATAATTTATCACTCATTATAATGAATAAATTTCAACTCATATTGTTTGTGTATTAAAGGCAGCACAATATACGAAAATAGACAATATTGACATAAATGTCCATGCAAAATTATTATTAATATTGCTACTTCATATAAATTCGTCATGAGTAAAATTTAATAAAATTTGAACTGTGACTGTTAAGCCATTTTTCATGGGGGAAAAAATCTCAAGTTATGTGAACCTATCCTGGCACCTCTCTGATGAGCACCAAAGCATGAAACCATGGTCAGGGGTTTGGGGAGGGGTTTCTGACAGAGATATTTTAAGTTCTGGCTCTGGCTAAGCATTTATCATAAAGCTTGTTGAGGAATTGGCAATCCTCACTGTTTTTAACCTTTCATTCTTTTAGTTAAAAAAGTCACATAGAGATTAAGTTATAGAAGGAGCATTAATGTTAAAACAAAAGAGAATTAAACAAAATGTGTGTAAATTATGAGATTATCTTTTTGGAATATAGTCATTTTAAAAAATAGTTTGAAGAGATGTTATATACAAGACAACAATTCTATCTTCCTATTTCACAAATAAAACATAGTCTTATAAATAGATTTATTATTTTTGGCCTTCTCAGTGATTGTAAAAATTTAAATGGTGTTGTTATGTGGCATATTTTAGTTACCCAATGTTCCAGATGTCACGCATGTTACACATTATTCTTATACATAGCATTTAAAATGGCATATCAATCACAAATCTTTTGCTTGTAAAGCTTATGGTAGATTGTTTTCAGATCTCAACCATTATTTTTCTGATAACATTCTGAATAAATATTAATTTCAAAATACAACTGTTTATAGAAGTTTGTTTTGTCTATTATCTAGTGAATATATTCTTAAATTTGTTCCAGAAACTTTGAAATATTAAACATTCCAAAAATTTACGGCACCGGCTCTTGGTAACAATAATATGGCCTCTTTTAAATACAAACATGTTGACTATTCCCCCCTCCCCCAAGCTTTTAAAATTAACACAACTTTGTATTGGTATTTTTTGTCATTTAACCTCAGATTTTATAAGTATATATATATTATAGAATGTATTTTTATTTCTGAGTGCATGACTTCAAAAATATAGTGACAATATGATAGCTAATCCTGTTATCTTGTCCAAAATATCTGTTTAAAATGGTTAAGGTAAACAAATCTTTAAATATTTCATTGCATAGCAAAAACCTCTCCAACAATCTTTTATGTAAAGCCAATGAAGGAAGGGTGTTATTAACCGATGTCAGTTTACAGTGTACTTTCATGTAAATTCTCACCATTATGGATTCATTACAGGATGGTCTCTCTAACTTTAATCCAGTTTCTTTGATCCTGGATTACAAAAAAACTTCCTTATTTTATCTAGTCATCTCACACATGGTTTATTTTTAGGTCTTTTACAATTTGTTGGAATCCAAGTTTAAACTTCTTTCTACTAATAGGTCCATCCCAGTTCTTCCAACTCCAATTCAGTTTCTTAATTCTTTCAGAGATGTCTCTGATACCTGTTTGATTTTTTATCCATGTATTTCATTTTACTCCTAACATACATCTCTTTATACTTCACTGATTGTCTGCAGGCATTAAAGTGTGCTTCTGTTAAGTGTCCAAGTCTCAGATTTATGAGCAAAATCTGGTAAAACACATTTATTAAATGCCTTCATTTTCAAATATTTAGGTATATTTTTTATATTATTACTTCTATCAAGAGCACTCCAAGTTTAATTCTATGATTAATTTCATCTATTATGTTTTTATTTGTGTTAATAATCTGACCCAAGATATTTGTAATTGGTAACACCTAATTTATCGTTATCAATTTTTTGCTGTTTTCTTTCGAGAAAATCCATTAAACTTTGTCTTTTTGGCATTTACTTTTAGACTTATTTTCATGTGATGACACTTGCAATATTTTTTGAAGCTCTGAAATTTTTATAAAAACAATTTCATCATCTGAAAAATCTAAGAGACTCAAGTAATCTCCATTTACTTTTACTTCTTTAGCTTTCCATATTAATACACACAAAAACATTTTGTAATGTTGCTGTTACAAGATGTGGAAGTACAAAATCACTCTGTCATACTCCCACCACAATAATTCTCTTTTTATTACCAAAATCACACTTTTCTTTATTTTGCCATAATATTATATAAATACAATTTATCCAAACCACTTCAAACACTTTTTAGCAAAACTCTTTATTTGTACATTTACATACACCTACGTTTCAACTGAACTGAAGTCTTCTTCAGAGCTATGATATAATGAACAAAATAAAACAAAATACATAACTATATAATAACACTATAAAAAATATAAAATATAAATGTAATATAATCATTACTATTGCATTATAATAAATATTCATCAAAATATAATAATATCCTAGATCTACATCTTGATAATCCAATGCTTTAATCACTGTAGAAGTGCTTAAAAATGGAATACTGTTTCATAATATACAAATCGAAAGCATAATGATAATTGATTTCACTTGTTTTTTCCACAACTTCTCTCATTACTTGGATGTGATTCACTTTGATAAAATCATTATTAAAGTCAAGTTGTTCTTTTAATTGAGTGAAATTCAAAGACTATCCTAGATAATTTGTAAATATCTTGATAAAGAAGATTTTACAAAGAATTGATGGAAACTAATATGATTATAATTCAAATTTTTTTATCACTTTTGTTAAAAATTAATATTATATGCATTTTTCTAGCCATCTGAAAATTTTTTATCATTTACATATTTGTTGTATAATTTTGCCAACAATTTTTCTATTTTTTCTTCTAATTCTTTTAAGATATAATTCCATCATTTCCTAGAGCTTTTTCTTGCTTCATAGATCTAATTGTATATCTCATTTTCTCATTTAAATTGCTAGACAATTCAGAAGATGTAATTTTATTTCTTGCCTTTATTACTATATAATTCTTTATAGATCTCTTCCATAAACTTCTTCTTTCTTTTATTGCAGAAACAACTATCCTTCCAATACCAGATGTTACTTTATACTTTTGAAATTAGTATTCTCTTTCATAGCTTTCTTTACCAATTTACAATTATATTTTCTTATATAGTTATTAACACTTTTTCGTATCATTTTACAAAACTTAGCTAGATATGCAATTCTTCTTTGTGGATCACAATAAAATATTTTCCCATCCATAAGTAGTCATGTATCAAAAATGCTTTTTTATATATAATATAAACATTGAATTTTTATCATCAGATTTTCAATGATATGGATGGCTGAAAAGTTGAAGGTTGGAGTGGATTGAAGCCTATCCATTAAAGTATGAAGATTTGCTATAAACTGAGCACTGATTATATATATGTGTGGGCGATGATAATCTGGACCAACTGATAAGTGCTGGTTTAGCACGAAATACGTATATTGGTGATTATGTATTTTTTCTACATGTGTGTGGTCATGTGTATCAGTTGTATGAGATAGGGTGGATAGTTGAAGGGTGTTTGAAAATCTGAGTTCAAATCCTCTATACTTATATAATTAAATTAACAAATGATAATATTATTTTATAAAAGAAATTTATATAAATTAATAAATTTTTTAAAATTTAACTCAGAAAGTAATTTAACTAAATATCTTTTTTTATTAATTATGATGACTATCTAACTTAAAACTATGAAATGTTACAGCCTTAAACAGTATTCATATAATTCTATAGCTACGTGTAAAAAAGTTAACCCTTAACCCAATACGCTGGAAACTTATATGCCCTCTAGTGACTTTTGTTTCAACAGGTGTTATTTTAATTATGTTTTTAAAAAAAGTGTTAATCTAAATATATTTTTAAAAAATGTAAATATATGCTAATCATTTAAAAATAAATTGCTAAAAATAACAATTTAATAAAGCAAAGCACTAATTAAAAAAATTATTAAAACAAACTTTTGTATCTATGACAGAATACCAAGCCTAAGTTTGTTTAATTATAATAATATATACAGCAGCCCAGATTCACAAGTTTATAAAAACCGGCGTCTAACACATCACATTTGATAATTCAAATTTGTAATATAAGATTTGTTATAACTGGGTTTAGCCAGAGGCAAAGTCCTACCAAAAGGGGTAACTCAATGATATGCTGGGTACTAAATTATTAGGATATAATCTTACAGTGTTTTTATTGCCATACCACTTTATGTACTATTTTTAAAGTCTTGATAATGGGAATGTAGTAAACCTTCAGATTATATATTATATGTATGTATGTCTGTGTGTGTGGTAATCTGAGATGTCCATATAAAAATGCGTTGTACGTCTTATTATCGTGATATGTTTCTTTACGTTATTAGGTGCATTGTTTTTGTTTCCTAAATAGATTGTTTATTTGTTTTCATCTATTTTTTTTTTTTGCTTTATAGTTGATAAGTAAGATTGTTAAGTTTAATCACTACATCTCCTTCTTTTAAAGAAGGTCTGATATAGTGTTTTATATAATTTGGGAAGTAACTTGGATAGCATTGAATTCTTGAGCTTTTTTTAAAATGTTGTCTCTGTTCTAATCATCATTGAAATAGCAGGATCTGATTTACTGCAAAATCCGTTTCTCTGCTTAAATGCTTTAGGATGGATCAATTTTTCTACTAGGTTTTACTGTGATATATTCATCTTTTTCTATGGTCTTTTTGGATTTGAGCAGTTTTTGTGATACGTTTTTTAAGTTGTTTTCTTTCCCTGAAAGACTACTGCTCTTTATAATGGTGATGAAGCTTTCTCTCATAGGATGTCTATAGTGAAAATTTATAGCCCACATTTTCCCAAAATGATAACATGAGTTCATTAATTTACTACTACTGTAAAATAGCATTGAATTTTATATCTATATTAAACTTGCATTTCTTTTATTTAAACTGGAAGTAAAGCAGCATATAATCATGTTCCATTATAGTAACATATGAATTGAATGAAACAAACAGAGGCAGATGAAAATTTTTATTATAGTCGGAATTCTTATTATTGCATTACTAAAGAGATGTATCGTAATGCCTTGATAATCTTTAATAAGTTGACTGTTTTAGTACAGTTTATACATGATTTAATGTCAATTACTGCTCTTCATTGCTTAGATTAATAAGTATCTTATAATTTTTCTTCCAATGAAAAAGGATTTTAAAGCACAATTTTTTTTTATAGATATATTGGAGAAAACAGACTCAGAATCCAGTTTCATTATAATATATGATAATTATGTTTTGGGTTTTGAAAGTTGAATTTAAATCCTTTAATTTTTAGTGTGATTTATATTGAGTCCTTTATTATATGCCTTAACTCTACTATTGTGTTTTGTCTATTATCTTAGTAGACACATTGCTTGTTGTTTCATAAAAAGTTTGTTTACTTCTTTGTTTTCATCTTTTTTTGGGGCTCTATAATTAATAGGTAAGATTGCTTTGACCTGATTGACTTTTTTATCATACAGCAAGCTGATTTTATTTTTTTAATACGATATAATATATGTAATAAGTGGGTTTATATGACACTATAGAGAATCTTATTATTTCTATAAATTAAATACAGCTTAGCAATTTCAAGAAATTATGACATTCTCATATTCGTAGCAATATCTGCAAACTGTTATCAGATTTTGACAAATTATCTTTTATCGACAATTTTGTATAAAAACTTCAGGTCTTTTATCATTCTCCTTGAATAGAAAGATAATATGCTGTTTTTATATAAATTGACATTTCTGTAAAATTTCTCTTCCAATGATTGAAGTTTAAAAATATCCCTTTTTGTGTGTGGATTCCAGACAACCGATCCATATTCAATAATAGGAAAGACAACAGTTCTGAACAATTATATTTTAATTGATTATTAAACAATCTTACATATCTAAGAATCATTTTCATAATTTTAAGAGCTCTGTCAATTATGGATTCAATATGTGCATGAAATGATCCATTATTTGTAAACAGAATACCAAAATCCTTTTACAAATTATTACAATTAATATTGTGTTTCAATATAATATGGAAAACTTAAATATTAAAACTTATTACAATATGAGACTACTTAACGTTTGTCCATATTAATCAACATTTTATTTTCACTACACCAAACAATAAAATTATTAATGTCATTTTGTAGAGAAATTTGATCGTTTAATGTATCTGTTTAAAAAATTTTCAGTCATCAGCATAGCATATTAAATATGAAGACTTAAGATAATCTTAGGATCATCCATATATAAATATTGAATAATAAGGAAGCCAGAATTCTACCTTGAGATATACCTAAATTACAAATATATAAAGTGAAAGTTTGATTATTATATTTAACAAAAGCCGTCCTACCCTTTAATAAATAAACTGAGCCATTTAATAACCTCTACAGAGAAACTTAATCTGTAGTTTTTGAAGAAAAATATCATGATTGACTGTCAAAAGCCTTAGATAGATCAAAATAAGTTACATCTAATCTCTTTCTATCTTCTACAGCATGAACAATATGATCAAATATAGTGATTAAATTATTTTCAATAGACCTATTTGGCAAAAAAACTATGTTGAGCAGAAGCTAAATAATTACTGACATTATTTATGATTTTATTATATATATGTCTTTCAAAAATTTTAGCCACAGTATGTAAGACTGAAATAGGTCTCAAATTATTTATACAATCCTTAGAACCATTTTTTATGAACTGGAATAACTTTAACACATGTGAGCAATCTTAGAAAAATTGCAATTATGTATAGAACAATTTAGAATATAGCATAAAGGGTTAGCAATAAACTTAGCATTATCCTTATAAATAAAAGGAGATATATTATCTGGACCCAATATAGGGTGCAATTTAGGCTTTCTTATTGATGCTATAATGTCTTCACTATTAAAACCTTCAGTTGATATTTTGTGATATGATTTCTTGGAAAGTGCGAAAGACTTTAATTCATTATCAACATTCTTATACAAGTATAGCACAAAATGTGGAAAAGTCTTAATAATATTAATAATGATGATGATGAAAATACAAAATTGAAAATATTTTTTAATCAAATACAAATATCACAATTAAAAATGCCAAATAAATCATAATGAAAAGCTTCGAAAATATTACTATTTGGGATGAACCATTTCTCAATAAGATCATGTGAGCATAAAAAAGAGTTTACTTGTTTGTGCAATCTACATTATTAATTAAATGAATAAATAAATAATGTCTCTTAGTATTATATTGATGGAAAGCCTTTTCAGTTTATTAAAGTATAATCTAATTTGTTATTGTAAAAAGAAGACAAATGCAGAGATTTTAAATATAATAATAAATTTATTAATAATTATAAAAAAATTATTATTTAAAAAAGATTATTAATTAAATATCACCCTTATTGCGTAATACTATTTTGGGAATGCTACAAGTATGTAATTTAATGATCTGTTTATACGACTTAATCAAAGACTGTATTGTTAAATACAATTTTAAAAAATAACATATTGATTGCTTACATACTTAAAGTTTATAGGTATAATAATATGAATTAAATAAAGACTTTATAAGTAAAAGCTTATAAATGATAATTATTATTTTTGAGCTTTATGTAGCTAAATGTACAATTAATGGTTTCAAGTCTAGATATTAATTCAATTGATAACTATAATAAAAAAACATCACATGATCACTATTTCCTATGTTAGCACATTACTGCTATTAAAACAGCAAAACTCTCCATACAGTAGTGCCACTCAGTGCCAGCCAGAGTAATCAATGGATGCCAGAAGGCTTGTGCATAAAATCCCAATCTAATGCCAACTCATCCAATATCCCCAGACTAGTTTCTGGCTTGTGGCCTTTGTCAGTGAGAAGCTTTGGATCTGAGAGCACTGCACCTATGACCAGATCCCAAGCTCCTCACTGATGAAGGCCACAGCCAGACTAGTCTGGGGATATTGAATAAATAGGTATTAGATCGGGGTTTTATGCACAAGCCTTTTGGCATCCATTGATTACTCTGGTTGGCATTGAGTGGCACTACTGTATGGAGAATTTTGCCTGTTTTTATATATAAAAAAAATTCCATGGTTTTGTAAATTTACAATTTCTTATCAAATAATGATTTAAGATTATAATTGAAATTAAAATATTGCTGATCTAAATTCATAACAATAGTTATCCATATTACATAGTAATAATCGGAGCTTCTGTGTAATAAATATATAATAGCTAAATAGCTGACGTTTTAGTACAATAACAAGTACTTTCTTCATAGCTCCTTTTTCTCAAATCATACATATATAATCATATTGGTACACCCCGACTCACGTAATTTATATATTTATTTCAATTTTTTTTTTGTATTTGTATTTTAGATCATTATTGTATTGGGACCATTAATTATTGAATTTCCAAATTGGATGACTGTTTTACTTTCACTCTATATATGCATTATCTGTGAAAAGATTTAAAATAATGATCTGTTTATTTTTTAAAAGAATTATTGTCAATATTTTAGAATATAAAACATGTCATGATTTATTTCCTTAATCTTATAAAATAATATATTAATCTCCTTGAAAAGTAAAACTTTTTAAAATTCCAAAAGAATGGTACACATATGTTTGGCCTTTAACAAAACAGTGATATGTATATGTGTATTCTTAAACCTTAAGTTCTGCTAAGTAAATAGTGAATGACATTTTTTTTAAAAATCAATTTCATTTTACTTTATTAGGCTTTATGAGCACAGACTTTCACATGACCCACCACTCACCACTCTATCTCATATCACTGATACACTTGAACACAAAATTATATGTCGAAAAGATAAATAATCACCAATATCTGTATTTCATGCTAATCCAGCAATCATATATGCAATAAGTGCTCGGATATATACTAAGATAGCCAATCTTCATACTTTAATGGACAGGCTTCAATCCACTCCACACTCCAACTCTTCAACCATCCACCGAATTGAAAATCTGACGATGGAATGCTCAAAGGCCACCCCTTTGACATATATGTGTTCAAGTGTACCAGTGTTATGAGATAGAGTGGTGAGTGTGTGAAAGTCTGTGCTCATATACCCTATATATTAACATATATTGATAGAGGTATATAATAAGCCTGTATTTTAATAATTACATAGTAGAGATGTCTTCCCATCCCTTGTATATATATTAAATGGATTATGTCCTGTACATGAGGGGTCAGATTGACTTTAAGTCAACATGGGTGTGACAAGAATCTCAGTCTCAGGGTGGCCTTTGAGCATTCCATCATCAGATTTTCAATTGGATGGATGGTTGTAGAGTTGTAATGTGGGGTGGATTGAAGCCCGTCCAATAAAGTATGTAGATTGGCTATCTTAATATATATCTGAGCACTTAGAGATGATAATCTGTACTAACTGATGATTGCTGGTTTATCATGAAATAGTATATTGGTGATTATTTATCTTTTCGACATATATGTGTTCCAGTGTATCAGTGATAGATATGAGATAGAGTGGTGAATGGTGGGACGTGTGAAAGTCTGTGCTCATATACCCTATATATTACATATAGTGATACAGGTACATAATAAGCCTGTATTTAAGTTATTTATTAGGCTTGGCAAGAATAATTTCACAGTTCATTTTATTTTTTCATAATACAAAACACCATGTATCATGTATTAAAGTCTAGCGTTTTTTTAACAAAAAAAAAGAGGGGAAAAAAATAGTTTGCCAAACTAATATTACCTGTTTCATGTGTAAGGGATATTAATAAGCAAATAATAAGTTACATTCGCATATGGATGAATCCGTCTGTATGTGTTCATATAAGTGATATTTTAAAATTTATTTATTTATAATAATTTCTCAATGAATTTTTAAGACAATTATCTCAAGCATATTAAATAAAAATAGTGAGAGATATTACTTCATTCAAATAAATTATCTGTAAGTCTGTGTCATCAAGCAAAAACCCTTCACTTTTATTCTTTTTCTTTTGAAATGCGTTTGTCTTATGTATATATTTTGCTTAATTCAAAATAAATTTCACTTTTAAATCATCACATGATAAACATTTCTTATGCTTGCTCATAACATGCATTTTTTTTTTATTAAGCATAATATTAGATGTAAATGTACTTTTTTCTTTATTTTATGCATCTTATTAATTTCTTCATGGATGAGATTTTGTTTTATTGTTATGATAGATGATGATTTAGGTAATTAATATACTTTAAATTAATTTAAATAATTCAGACCATTGAATAATAAAACATTTTTTTATGTTAAATTTGTATTCTATTGAGGTTTTTTTTTGATTGAAACTCTTATTAAATAAAATAAATTGAGAAATTCACAGTCTAATATTTTCTTAATAAATTTCTTTCTACAGAATGTTTAAAATCTTTAGTTAAATGTGTATACAAGGAATATTGAAATGTAAAGGTCAGACCTATGTATAATAAATCACATTTGGTCATGGTATTATGGGCAATAAGATGGCTCATTATAAGTTGACTATATCTCTTTTCCATGATTTAAGTTTGATTACACCACATTGTACCTTAGCATTTCATATGGGTCTGTAGAGGTCAGTAATAATACAAATTTATATTGCAATTATAAAAGTCAGATTTGGGTGGGCTATCATAGCCTATGCATAGTAAATTGGATATGGTTATGTGTATTGTGTGCAATAAGTTGGCTGATTGTAAGTCCACTATCTCTTTAGTGTGGCTTGTGTTTGATCACGCTGTAGTGTGCCTTAGCAAACCATATAGATCTGCATAAGTTAGTAATGATAATAGGAAAGTAAATTTAAATCTTATATAATATCACTTTCTGTTAAGGATCATTGTTTTTATATAAATATTTTGATAGTGTTTGCTTTTGCTCATGATATTACTCTAGAAAAATTTAACAATCTGAATCAACTTTTCACTTAGGTCTTATCTGATGAGACTAATCCATGAAAGAACATTAGTTTCTTTAATTTATTTTTATTTTAGGAGTGGTTTATTTTATTTTTATGTTTTAAATACATATAAACTCACAAATGAATAAACAGTATTATTATATTTATTAAATTAATTTGGCTGCTGTTTGTTTACTGTGTCTGTCTATTAATTGTTTAATAGTCCAGTCTTGTACTATAAGCTGAGTTAATGAGAAGGGCAGATAATTTATTTTATGTCAGGACGCTCATGATTATTAGTGAATACTCAGTCACCTCAAGAAAACTCTGTACGCTCTTTATCCTAGTAGTGCCCTCAAGAATATAATGTTTTTAACACTGGTGTAGATTCAGTACCATATATATATATATATATATGAAAAACAAAAAAATACAAGTTAAAACTTGCTAACACTTGTATTTATGACAATAGATGGCGTTCTACCAAAAACACCGTCAAGCGTAGTTTTTTGTTTACATAAACGTCAGAGCAAGCATTCACTATCTGTAACTTTAATTTCCACCTTCAGATCATGATTTCAAGCTATTAGAACGCCATCTATTGTCATATATATATATATATTAAATCACCTCACATGGTTAAGAAATCCAGTACCATTCTCTGTGACCTAATGTATAAATACTTTAAAAATATATAATACTTGTATATTTATTTCAGTATAGCATTATGCACTGGGATTATTATATATATAATCAAAATTCCCCAGCTTTACAACTCAACCAGAATAGCCAAAGAAAATAAACTCTAAAATACAACCAATGATTTCCCTGCAACAAGCAGACTTCTCAAATATAAAGGACTAAAAGATAACAAATTTGTACTAAATATTACCCACAATTCCACTTATATCCCACAACCCTTACTATTAAAAATAACTTTTAAATAAGGTAAGTGCTTCAGAATCATAAATTTTTAATAATAAAGATTTTTTAATTTTTCTTTTTATTTAAAAGTTCTTTTAATATTAAGGGTGTGTGGGATGTAAGTGAAATTGTGGGTAATATTTAATACAAATTTGTTGTTATCTTGTAGTTCTTTAATGTAGCAGTAAAATTATGTTTTAGAATGTATTTTATTTGGCAAGTCTGGTTGAGTTGTGAATTTAGGGTAAATTTCATTATTTTATTGACTAGTTTAGCTTTAGGCTTTTAAAGGATATATATATATAAGATCTATTCTTATTTATATTCAATTAAATTTATATTTTTTCAATGATTTAAAGAAAATTTTATTTATTTCAAATCTTAAATATTTAAAGTTTCTGCTCTTATATATATATATTGTTAGAGTTATAAAAATTTAACAACTTTGATTCATCACTAAAAAAAAACTTTTTTTTTTCTCGATCTTTATCATTACATTTATCTTTATTTTTTTTTAAAAAAAACAGTAAGTTAATTTTGTTGTAATACAATAGAAGTGCATTTTTTCTTTATAAATATATCAATAAATAATTAATATTCATCATCTTGTTCTTTAACAATCTGCAAATTTATAAAAGAAATATATTATTAGAAAAATATTTTTAGTCGCAAAATACTGCCATAATGGAGTGTTAAAATGAGTAAAATAGAATCCTGTTTAGGTGCTCAATAATATTATTTTTATTTTATCTTACATTATCTTTAAGATAAAATCAATTTACTGAAATCCATTATATTGTCTAATATAGTAATTTATATTGTTATTTTTATAATATTCAAAAAAAAAAAATCTTAATCTGTGATATCAGTTCCTGATTTTAAAATGCTACTTTAAAATATATTTATTAACATATAAATTTTCTTTCCCATATAATTTATGATATTTTTATGATCATTAAGATTTAGTGAAATAAAGTATATTTGATTATTAAAATTTGGCAGATTATATAAATTATTTAATTTTGTTCTTAATTTATTCTTAATATTTTAAAATATTATATGTCTATTTTTAGTAGATTTATTAAATTGAAGTAATCATACATTTATTAATTTAAATTTATTTTAATTTTTTTTAAGTCATAAATTTAATATATCAAGAGGCTTTATTAATTTTAAAAACAGTTTTAAAAATAATATTATGATGTATGAAATAAAAATCCATAAATAGTTCAATTATATAAACATATTGTGACAATCTGGTTCCATAGATATATGTGGTGGTACACAAATTTTAACAAAAAAATGTTTACTTTTAAAAATCTTTTATAGCATTGATTAAAAATATTAATATTTTGGAGAGGTTTGTTTTTTACATTATTTTTTTTTAAAAAAAAAAGATAAAGATTTGAGAATAGACTTTTTTTTTTTGTAAACAGGAAATATAAAAGAAATGATTTTTTTTCCATTATACAAGTTTAATTTTGATTTTAATTTTTTGACTAACATGGTAGTTATATGAAATTTTAGAGTTTAATTAAAACATAATTTTACAATAATTTCAGTTTGCATTATAAAAAAATCAAATCGTTCACATTATCAGAAAAATCAAATAGTAAGAAATGTAATACAGCAAAAATATAGTCATTACCATTCAAAATAATAAAAATAGAACAAGATTTCAATACTTTTAAAAATTATTATTTTTATATTTCTTCATAAATTATAAATTTTAGTAGATAAATTTAAAATTATATTTTTATTAACAGGTTCATTACATTTCTTACGAAGTTTACATTGAAATAAAATATAACATGGGTTTCATAAGATGATTTTATCAAAACATTATAAAATTGTGGCATGTATGTTTTGGTATGATCAATGAAAAGAAAGTGGCAGAGAAAAATAAATTAATCTATTGTAATTTTGGGGTTATAAAAGACTTAGATTAAATGCATAATGTAGCCAAATAAAAAAAGATTTAAATTTAGTGCAGTGTAAAATATTAATAATAATGCTCATTTTGTTATCAATTTTATTTTCACCTTGAAAAAGATTACAGTTTAATAGTAAAATTCCACTGAAATATAAAATTAAGAGATTACTACAATAGTTCTTAGAAATAATAAAATGTTACCATAACCATACAATAAATGAATAAACATATAAATGGAAATACAGATATAATTTACCCATTATAATTATTCATGACTCATCCTCTTCTGCTCACTGAGTTGAGGCAAATATATATGATGATCTTGGTTGTTCTGGCATGTTACACAACACTCCTAATAATGTGACATGTTGTATGATAAAATGCATTGTATATCTCAATTTTAGTTAATTAGCAATAAAGCAATCTCTCTGAGAACCTAATCATCACTCCACATCCTTAAAAAAATTTGGGCCTTTGACAAGCAAATGACACAGTGTTTTTGTTTTGGATGTGGGATGTCTTCTGGGAGTGCATAGCTTGAATGCACATATACTGGACAGCATCAGTAATTGTATTTTTGTTTATGAATAATATGAGGCATATATTTCTTATGCCTATCTGCCTACTTCCATTATGTGAACTCTCAATTTATTGGTTTTAAAGTATTATATTATTTTATGATATTCTTATTAGTGAATTTTTTAATAGCTTTGTCAACTATTATTTTCCTATAAACCTGATTAGCATTAGCACTCTAGCTTATACATTGCAGTGACCATATATATATAATTATAATAAAAATAATAAATTTAATGGTAACAAACTATTATAAACAATCCTTAAATCTGCAAAAGTACTTTGGTTAATTTCTTAAACTGCCTTAACTGCCATTAATTTTCTTTTAATTTAATGGCAGTTGAGACAGGTTTAAGAAATTAACCAAAAATACTTCTGTGGATTTAAGGATTGTTTATAATAGTTTATTAGCATTAAATTTATTAGTTTTATTACAATTATAATTTTGTTTTAATTAGACATTATATATATATATGTGTGTGTGTGTGTGTGTGTGTGTGTGTGTGTACCCTTATACTTGATGCAGATAGTTTACATAGGGTTTGAATTATAGCTATTTTAAAAAATTAAATTTATGTTATTTTCTAACATGTAATTGTGATTTTATTGGTAGTATGAATTTAAACTCAGTAAATAGAAGCTTGTAAGAAAATATTAAATAGTTTAAAGTCATTTTTTAAGATAAATTAATTAATAAAATTATTTAAAATATAAGATTAATTTTTATTTATTATATTCAATAGATACTATAACAATATAATTATTGTAATAATTATTTTATATAATGTGTTTAAAATGATTATCTTGTTTGAAATATTATTTAGATAATAAATAATTTAATATTAGTCTGGAATGTTCTGAAAGTGTCACATGATTAAAGGTTGTTGTGTCGGTGTGTAAGCTTTCAAGAATTAGGAAAAGAAAATTCTGATTTGTAGCTTGTCAATAAAACTAGATACATTGTAAATGTAGCAAAAATAAGACTAAAGATAATGTTTTAAAAAAGTAATAGTTAAAACTATTATTGTTGTTTAAATATAATAATTTGTTTTAAAATTAATATTTTAGAGTCATTAAAATATTTCAGTTATTTTAATAAAAATATTTGATATTTTAGTAATAGTTTTAACAAGGCTGTAAACCTTAGCAATAAAAGTATCTAATATTTAAAATATTGAATAATTTGGTTTAATATTTTAAAAATGATGACTCATAGTTTTAAAACTTAATTTTAAAGATAAAATTAATTTAGTTTATGTAAATGAGCAAGTGTTTTAAAGGCAGAATTAACCAATAAAATCACTAGATTAAAACAGTATAAAAGGAGAGGTTTAATCAAGTCTTAAACAGTACAGTTTTTTAAATTTATTAGTACAGTTTAGTGTGAAAATTATAATTAATATTTTTTTGTTTATCTGTCTAATTGTAATAGTAGTAATTTTTTATATTTATTTTTTATTCAAAGTTTTAAAAGTATAATTTAATAATTATTTCAAAATAACAATGAAATAAACACCAATAGTTTCCTATCAAAAAATAGTAGTTGAAGCTTAATTTAAAACTACAATGACTTTTATGGAAATTAATAATAATTTAAGTGTTGGTCCAATGTGCACCAAATGCTGATGAGAATTTAACCATAAGATCAGAGGAGACTTCCTGTTATGTAAGGACTTTGAATTTTATATAACTAATATACTGAAATGAATGAACATTTATTTTTAATAACTTTATCTTGTTATAATAAATCTAATTTTTCAAGGAAATTTAAATTAACAAATAAAAAAAAAATTTGTGATTAATCATTCTTAGTGTTAAGTTTAAGAAAAGGAAAATTAATATTTTGCATTTAAGTTAAAAGCTAAATTAGATATATTTTTTATGATGTGCAAGAATAACTGCTTTATTACATGGATGTGAATGGAACATTTTATATTTAATTTATCTTAATTATAATGTTTAATTTAAATAAAGTTTACATTTGAGAATGATGAGTTTGAAAGAAAAAATTGTAAGAAATGACTATTTTATGCTTTTGAAAAACATTTATTTATGATAAAACCAATAAACAAATTGTATGTTTTAAAATGACTTTTTTTATATATAATGGCTTGAGTCTCTGTAGCATTTCATCAGTTCGCTTAAAATGATTGGTTAAAATTTTGTTGTTTTTTAAAAATTGCATGAAAAGTATAAGCATGATGTCAAAAAAAATCTCAGCATTCATTGCTTTTTGGTTTCATCTTTCAAATGATATATCTTACATTGGTATCGGATAAATTTTGAATTTTTTATGAATTATTTTAAAAGTAGATGAATTTATTTTTTAAATTTTCTGGTCAATTTATTAGTTTACATGGAGTAATAAAGGCAGAAAATTTTTATTGGCTTATAACCATTCTATAATGGATTAAAAATTTGCTTCTAATTCAGATATGAAGGCCTTCAACATGATATAAATGTAAACATGGAATATCATAAGTTATTAATTTTAATTTTTAATATTTTAAATTTTTTAAAATTATTTTATGAAATGGTATATAACTTTGTTTGTGTTTATATTGATGTGTGTAGTACATAGATTATATAATATTAAATCATTTATGCTCTTTATTATACAGTATACAAATTTGTATTCAAATATAACAAAAGTAGTTTTTGTACAGTATAATTTTGGGTCACTGATCCAAGTTTGAAGCAACCTTATTTTATAATGATTCTCATAAGGTTTAATAATTTATTTTACTATGTTTACATTTGTATTATTGTATTTGTGTTTGCTCTTGCATCATGTTTGTATAACAAATAATGATTTACATATATAGAGCAGTATAATATACATTTTAAAAACTGATAATCAAATACACAGAAAGGTTGCAGATTGCAGTTGATAAAGCAATCACAAAATTTATTGGGCATAGTACCATGTGAAAATATAAACACTTAAAACCAATAAAGAGAAATTTTAAATAGTGTATGTGTGTAGTGGTAGCCAAAATGTTTATGTATATACCACATGGAATTGTATGCAAGCAAAGAATCAAATTTTGATTCTTGCCTATGCCTTGATACTCATGCTGTAGAGTCAATAGTTTTTCCCCATCTTGCATCACATTATTTTCAACTCTATAGCTAGGAAATGAGCTATATGCAAATAAATTATATCTCTGTGGTACAATAAATATAACAAGATAGTATCACTGGTGTGCATAAAGAATATAAACATCACTGATGTACAAAAATATAAAATGAAGAGCTGAAACTCATTTTATCAGTGATACAGACAGTAGTCTACAATTTCTAGTTTTAGATAGACAAGAAGCTAATTGCTATGATGACAAATGCATATCTGCCTTATGGAAATGATTTGTTTTGTATCTTTTATTAGGATGAATCTTTTTCTTATAGACAAACTTTGAGATTTGTCAAGTTTTAAGATACAAGATAAAAATGAATTTTTATGGGAATACTTTTGGGGATTTGAAGCTATGGATTATCTCAGGTAAGAAGTATTATATATGGTATGAAAGATACTTTTGTGAGGAATACAAAGAAATTATTAATGAAGATGTAATTTAAACTTAGTTAATGATAAACTATAAATTATGAATAAACAATAAAGTAATTATGTCAGATGTTGAAACTTCTTTTTTTCTTTATTTTTTAAATGGTTATCACTATTTGTCTCAGACTTATTGTTTTCCTTAGTTTTTCTCATTTCTATCAATGTAAAGTTTTTTGCTCTAACCTTATTAAAACTGAAGTTATTGTTAAAATTGTGTCTCAGGTCTATTTTTTTTTTAAAAATTCAATATGGTGCTGGAGAATCAACCAGCCAAATTAAAGTAACTATAATGTGACTGTTTTAAAGATTTATATTATATCATTTAATTAATGCTTGAATGGTAACACTGTCATGTTACCTAAAAAAACAAAACTAAATGAAATATATAAATTTTTAAGAATAAAAGTCTGGAATATTTTTAAAAAAGAAATATATATCTTTAGTTAATGAAATATGAATGTCTGCTGAAATAATGTGATAAATGAATAATTTCTATATTATATAATATTCTACCAATGTTTTTACTGATGGAAGTGTAAATATATTGTATGTGGATATATTATCAAAATATGTTTAACACATATAACCATTGAAATTAATATGAAATTTGTGAGTATAAGATATTTTTGACATAAAAATGGATGCTTAATTACCATTTTATTGAAATATTTCATGCCTGGATAGATATTCAGAAAAAAGACAAATAAATATTTATCTTCCCTGGATGACCAATATTTTTCACAGATTATGCAGGATTTAATTTCATTAGTTATACATTTCACTGAATGGCACCAAAAGAGGAGAATTACTTTTGTTCAGAACTTCCTACATGTAACTAGGCAACAGAGGAAGCATTTTAAAGAGCATTGAACTTGCAAGAAAAAAAAACTTTTTCATAAATTTAACATTTTCCTCATTATTTTAGTTTAATGCTAGTATTTTAAAATAGTGTTTTAAACCAATCTAATTATTATAATTTAAAAAATTTAATCTTAAAATGGATGTTTTTTATTACATTAAATAAAAAAAATGCATCTTCAGATATTAATTTTCTGATAGGTAATTAATAATTATTTATTTGGATGGTTGGTCAAGAAGAAGCAGATTGTCGTTCATGTTTCTAATAATTGTTGGGATCATGGGTAATGTTATTTATTATTTATATTGCAATGTTTGATATTTTTAAATGATATATTTTAAAATTAGAACTTTATTATTATGTGTTATATTGCTTGAATATTTAAAAGCAGAATGAACCATTTATATAATTATTATTGTATGTATTTTTATATAAAAAATGAATGCAAGTGAATGCCTTAAAATATCTAAGGGTATTTTTAGATATTTGTTTATCATAAATGCTTGAATATGCATACATTTTATAACATAGTTGAGTTATTAATGTATTATCATTATTAATGTTGGCCATTAAGACACAGAGAAATATAGAAATATTGATCTCTAAATTATATAATGTAACACCAAATGAAAAAATTTATAATATCAATGTATGTTTTATTGAGATCATTTGTGCTTCAAGAAAGTTTTTAAAACCATCTTGAAATGAATTTTAGATCTTTGTTGTTTTTTAGTGAAGTGGTTTGGAAATTATTTTGTAATGTGGCTTGTATATTTTTATGATGTTAATAGTTATTCAATATGTGGAAAATATAGGATGATGGTTAGGGGAGTAATTGTTATATGAAATCCTAGATGTTTGGGGATATGTTTGAAAGGATGTTATGTGTGAGCTATATTGTCACAGTTTGAATTTATTAAATATGCAGGTAACAAAGCAATGTATAGTATTTTTCCATGGATGTTTGCATTCCCTTATAATCAATAAGAGCTAAACTAAAGCCATGATATGAATTTTAAGATGCCTGATAAATACAGACCTTTATTTTTAGCACTATATCCATGATAATGTTTTCTTACTTATTTGAGTTATTATTATTATTGTTATTATTCCAAATTCCACACTATAATCATTATCAATCACCACTAGAATCACATCATAGAGGACAGTCTTTTAAAAGATGGAACAGTAATAGCTAAACTGGTGAGATAATAAAATATTTTATCATGAATGATATCGAAATATTTAATGCTTGACATATTATAAATATAGGAGTAGAGTGATTGATATTCCTATGAATATTATAAATATTAGAGTTCACTAAACTCTAATAAATGCAAATTTGAATTGGAATGAAAGAGAGTGTAATGAAAGAAGGATTTGAATGCTATGAGGATAAAATATATAAATAAATGAAAAATAAAATATCAAGCAATATAACCTATTAATAGTTTTTTTTTAATTTGCAATAAGGAATATAAACTTATTTAAAATAGAGAAAACCCATGAAGTTATAGTTCAAATATAGTTTCATAAGTAGTTAATTTGCAAAGGGGGAGGTATTAATATTTTTTTTAATTTAAATTTTCTGATATTAGAATATCAGAGTATATTAAAATATTTAGATAATACTTCACTGAACTGTAAAGGAAATATTTTAATATGTTTTTTAAAAAATATTTTACTTTGTGTTCAGTTTATATAGGTGTATTTTAAATCTAAACTTATAATTAAGAATTACATAATAATAAATATATTTTTAAAGATATTATAAATGTAGCTTTAAGTTTAGAAATTGGATTATTAATTGTTATTATTTTCCCACCACAAAACAATAGAATATTATGATTTTATTAAATAAAAACAGTATATTATTATTATTATTACTGTAAGATTTTATTTTATTTTAGGTAGTCTAAGTGAAGGCTATCTTATGTTTTATTTACTGGTAATATTTATTGTATAAATATTTTAAATAATGTTAATTATTATATTACCATTTGTAAATATTTTTTAATTTTTATAATCTTATTGCATAATAGCTATAATGTTTAACTATAATAAAATTGTTAATGTTTTTTAACTTATTTCATTGTTGAGAGTTTTAATTTGTGTGAGTACCATTCATTGATTCTTCATTCCACATGCATGATTCATAAAGATTAATGGTTTTAGACATTACTTGTTTGCACATAATTTGTAAATTACTTAGAACATTATTACTATTACACATGATTAATTAATAAAATATGTTGTTGTTGTTGTTGTTCTTCTTCTTCTTCTTCTTCTTCTTCTTCTTCTTCTTCTTCTTCTTCTTCTTCTTCTTCTTCTTCTTCTTCTTCTTCTTCTTCTTCTTCTTCTTCTTCTTCTTCTTCTTCTTCTTCTTCTTCTTCTTCTTCTTCTTCTTCTTCTTCTTCTTCTTCTTCTTCTTCTTCTTCTTCTTCTTCTTCTTCTTCTTCTTCTTCTTCTTCTTCTTCTTCTTCTTCTTCTTCTTCTTCTTCTTCTTCTTCTTCTTCTTCTTCTTCTTCTTCTTCTTCTTCTTCTTCTTCTTCTTCTTCTTCTTCTTCTTCTTCTTCTTCTTCTTCTTCTTCTTCTTCTTCTTCTTCTTCTTCTTCTTCTTCTTCTTCTTATTATTATTATTATTATTATTATTATTATTATTATTATTATTATTATTATTATTATTATTATTATTATTATTATTATTATTATTATTATTATTATTATTAAATTTTAAATTTCAAATCACTTTTATGTCATGTTGTTACAATTGAACAAAAATTAGATCATTTATCTAAAGAAAATATATTTTTAAAAGAAGCGCTAATAAATTTGACTGAACAAAAAGAACTTAATCATGTAAGACCTGAAACTGATAAAACTGATACTAATATTATAAAAAGTATTGTTAAGCCAGGAATAAAACCTAGTGACAAAAAAGTTAAAGTGAATAAACCTCAAATAATTAAAAATAAGGGACAATATAGTAAACAATTTGTTAATGATAAATCTACTAATAATAAAATCTTTGTGATTTCTGCTGACATAGATGAAAAATCTTATAATACTAATAAATTCAAAATGCATATTAATGAAACTAATAATACTCAAACCTGGGCTGATGTAGTGACATCAAGTGATAATGATAAGAATACTAGTAATAAAAATAATACTAATAAAGTAAATAAAATTAAAAATATACAGAAAAATAATTCTGATACAGATACTAAATTAATGCTACAAAATACAGAAAGTAAAGATCCTAATGATGGTTTTATTACAGTATCATATAAAAAGAAAACTAATAGAAAGAAAGCAAATAAAATAGCCGTAATGGGAATTCAAGAAAATCATAATATTTTGGCTGTAAAACCAAGAATAATTTATAAAAATAATTTTCTCACAAGAATTAATATAACAATGAATGAGACAGATATTATTAATCATCTAACAGATAAACTTAAAACTTCAGTTGTTTGTCATAAAATACCATCTGAAAATAAAAAAAATATGCATCTTTTTACATTTCAGTAGATGAACAATATGCAGAACATATGATAAACCCAGAGCTTTGGCCGTATGGATCTGTATTACTTCCTTTTTATGGAAGATTACATAAATTGAATTCATTGAATGAAAATAATGTTACCAAAGAGGTGAATGACATACAAATTAGACATGATAAAATATTACAATCTATACATTCTAAACAAATTATTATTAATGAATAATAAACTATTAACTATTTACTCATAAAATGTAAGAGGATTATGAACAAAGTTATGTAAGATTAAACATAAAATTTTAACAGAAGAATATGACATTATTTGTTTAACAGAGACATGGCTAAAGGAAGATATATATAACAAATATTTAATAGATGATAGATATAGTGTCTTTAGAAATGATAGACCAATATCCATTGCTACAAGAGGTGGAGGTGTATTAGTTGCCTTTAAGAAATATATGATTTGTAAATGTATACATATTCCAGGTTTCCTTTTTGATACACTATGGATTGAAATTGAATTAAATAATTCTAAATTATTATTGGGAAATATATATATTCCACCTAATGTTTTACAGAAATATTTAAAATCAAGTTTTTAAGCATTAGAGTCATTTCTAGTTTCATATGAACATAAAATATTAATTATGGGAGATTTAAACATTGCATATTATGGAAACAATGTTTTCCAAAATAATACCAAATTTAATGATTTAATGCAACTACTTAAATTTTTGAATTTAAAACAGATCAATGATGTATACAATAATAATGGATATACATTAGATTTAATAATCACAAATTATGAATTTATTCATGTACAAAAATGTGAATACCCTTTAGTACCTGAAGATTATCATCATTTTACACTAGAAATTGAATTGGTATTAAACATTAAAATAGCTAAATTTAAATCTTTAACTAAAAAAAACTACGCAAAAGGAGATTATTTTGGTTTATATAAAGCAATTAAAGATATAAACTGGGAAGAAATTTATAATAATACGGATGCTTCAATAGCAGCAGAAAATTTTCAAAAATTATTATTTGATGTAGTGAATAGATTTATTCCAATGAAACATATTAAATCTACTAAATATCCTAAATGGTTTTCAAACAAACTTATAAAATGTATAAAGAGAAAACGATATTTTTATAATTTATTCAAAAAATATCACGATAGAATGTTTTTAAATAACTTTAAAAATTATAGATTTTTGATAAGAAAATTGGAAAAACAAGATTTTGATTTCTATATGAGAAACATACAAAATAACATTAGTAACAATCCAAGACAATTTTGGGATATCATGAAAGAACATCTTAAAGTTAGAAATAAAGAAACAACAGATATTAAGCCAGATGATTTTATGAAATATTTCTCGTCACAAATGATTAATAATAATATAAATTCATATAGTTATAATTTTACTAATGATCTTATAAGTAATAATAATTTAATAAGTATATCTAATCTGAGTAAGGATGAGATTATAATGGCATCTAAATCTTTAAAAAATAAAAGAAGTATTGCACATGATGATATACCTATATTTATTTATAAAGGCTGTATTGAACTTTTAGCTCCTATTTTAGTACATATATTTAATTTGGCTCTAAAAACATCTATTTTTCCTGATTGTTGGAAAATTGCAAAAATATGTCCAATTTATAAATCTGGAAAAAAATCAGATATATCTAATTTTAGACCTATCTCTTTGTTACCAATTTGTGGTAAAATTTTTGAAAAATCAATTTATAATAGGATTATACATCAATTAAAAAATATTATTCCTTCATTTATACATGGTTTTCTACCAGGAAGATCTATTGAAACAAATTTATTACACATATCAGATGTTATATCACAAGTTATTGATTCTCAAAGTCAACTTGATGTTATCTATTTTCACTTATCTAAAGCTTTTGATAAAGTAGATCATAATATTTTATTAACAAAAGCAGATAATATTGGATTATCAATTAATCTTACAAAATTATTAAAGTCTTTTCTTATTAATAGAAAGAATTATATTTATATTAATGGAGAATCTTCTTTTATGATCACTTATGAATGTGGAATACCCCAAGGAAGTATTTTAAGTCCTATTCTTTTTGCCATTTATACTTCTGATTTGTCTTCTGTAATAACTGAGAAAAATATATTATGTTATGCAGATGATATTAAAATCTTTTTAGAGATTAAACATAAAAATGATCATAAAATATTGCAAAATTATATTAATAATTTTTGTGATTGGTGCCATATCAATAATATGTAAATAAATACAAAAAAATGTAATTCAATGTCTTATACAAAGAAAACAACAATTAGTAATAATCAATATAATGTTAATGGGAACAAAATTATGAAAACATTTAAACAGAAAGATCTGGGTATCATCTTCACAAGTTATTATAAATTTAATGAGCATATTCAAACAGTAGTTAATAAATCTCTTAAAATTATGGGCATGATTTTGAGATCAAACATTCAATTTACAATAGAGATATATAGATTACTATTTAATACTTTAATTGTACCTGTTCTGCATTATGGTTCTATTATTTGGAACCCATACAATCAAACAAATATATGTAAATTACAAAAAATACAAGATAAATATTTTAAATATATTTATAAAAATAAAATATATACTAAGAAAGTAAATAATATGTATAATAAAAGACTATTGATGGACATGTCATTTTTATTTAAATTATTACATGGAACTGTATCCTTAGAATATGCAATCACAAGAATTGCAATTAGGATTCCATCTTATAATTCTAGATGTCATGATTTGTTTTATTTATCTATATTAAAACATTCAATTAATTCACCATTGTATAGATTGCAACTAGAGTATAATCAAAAGTTTTCGGATATCGATATTTTTTCTTTAAACTATAAACAATTTAAGGACAAAATAAAAGCAATCTTACATTGACAATAATGTAAATAGTATTTTTACATATCTGTATATACTACTTTGTAATTTATAATACAGATATATATTACTTTGTAAATACTTGTGGCCTTGTTTGAGCTGTTTATTTATGAATAAATTGAATTGAATTGAATTATTATTATTATTATTATTATTATTATTATTATTATTATTATTATTATTATAATAATAATAATAATAATAGAAGAAGAAATAATCCTTGACGATTATTTTAAGATGATCCAATACCAATTTGAGATACAGAATATTGCCATTATATTAAAATATATTTTACAAATGCCACATAAAATAAATACAAGATTGTGCAATGTTTTCTCTAAATCTCATGATTTTATTTATGTTTTTATTGCTGGACATTAATATTTAAATAGAGGTGTAATGTTAAGAGTTGTTAAAGTATTCTAGCTGTTTGTTGTTGTTATTTTGTGGGGACAGTTAGATATTAAGACAGTTAGATATTATGTAAAATCCCTCATTATATTTAACTATAGAGACTTAATTAATTTGTTTTTATTATTGGTGTTAGAACTGAACTTGAGATTATTTTAAAAAAATTATAGAGTTTGAATTAAAAGATGATGAATAAGAATTATTAGTTGATATTAGATTTTAATTAGTATTTTTATTAAAGGAGTAGTAATTAATTTATTGTTTCCCATAATAAATTTGATAAATTGTTAGTTAGAATTATTATATGTGCATTTAAAGACATGGGTGTGTTACATGGTAGTTTTATTACATCAATTTAATAGGAGGTAATATTCTTATGCTGTTAAAATGTTTCATAAGGAAAATTTAGAAAGGTATATGTGGCATTGCATTTTATATACCACCTACATTAAATAAATTAATAAATAACTCTAAAGATAAAACCTTATTTACAAATAAAAATTGTATCATTTATAAATGGATGTGTAGGTATGGTAGCAGGTATATAGGTGAGTCGAGGTGCACTTTGGAGAAAAGAACAAAAAACACTTGTTCTTATTAAAAAGGGTTCAAAATATAAAACAAAATTCTAAAGATAATGATAATTTATCACCTTCCATTTTTATGACCATAATAAATCATGTATATATGGTTTTGATTTCAATTATAATAGTGTAAAAATATTGCAAACTGAAAGAAATAATAATAAAAGAAAAATCAAGGAAGCTATGTAAATATATAAATACAAGCAAGACTTAATCAATAGGCAGGCAGCAAACATTAAGATCATAGAATTATGGGAAAGTTGACCTTTCAAAGTATTAGTTGACAAAGACTATGAGGATAGTTGAAAGTGCTCCTAAGTGATATTTATATTTTTTGTTCTTTTTAAAATATTTTAATTATTGTATTTTCTAATATTTATTTATAAGTTTATATATATATATATATTGTAATCATATCCCTATATCAGATTTTACATTTAATCAAAAATAAATGTTCCTTTGTGTCTATTTTTATTGTTCCAGTTATAAAATTTTTTTTCTTTATTTAAAGCATTTATAAAATAAAAGTTGCTAAAAAAAATTTCTGGAGACGTAAAGTTGTAGCAATTAGCATTAACAGATGCAACTTCACCGGAAGTATAATGGAACTTTCTTATCATGCTATACAAGCCGTTCATATTCAAAAGGTATTTAATTTCATCACCATGCTTATCAAATCATTTGGTTATGAGCAAGTCATTTTGCCAGTAATCCCGATGGATAGACCCCTCCTAGAGTTAAGAACTTCCTTGATGTTGCTATTGATTTGATCAAAAGCTACATGGTAATTACGAATGATACGTTTGACAAGATTAATATTTGGCAAGCACATAGTCTCATTCACCATGTCACAATTCCCATAATACCGCTACTTGCCCTGACCAATAATAAGATAATCTCCCTCTTCAGGTGCTGGGCTATGGAACCAAATTTTTTGATTTCATTATTAAGATAAATTTAAATGCCATTAGCACTAATTGGTTTCTCTTCCATAAGTGAGGCATCAACAAAATTGACCCTATCTTCCCCCTCTTCCAGACTCATGACGAAACATTTGATCATCTGGTTTACTCATGCCATGGACTCTAGAGGTCTAGAAGGATTATATATATATATTCATTGGGAATTCATTTTTTGTATATGTGTTCAATGCTCATAAAATTTTGTGTAAGATTATTTAAAATATTTTAAAAAATATTCGCTTCATCTCAGGAGTTTTAAATAGTATTGAAAAGTATGTGTACAACTCTATAAAAATTATATAAAGGTAAACAAATATCACATTGCATAAAATTCATTCTAAAAATGTCATAACAATGCTTATGTCAAGACAGTGATCTTCAAGATTTATTATATTAAAAAAATAAAAGGCTTTCATTCACTTCTAGAACATCTTTTTAGATATCTAATTTATTTATAAAAACTAATAGTAGAACTTGAAGAATGTCTGGCTAAAAATCTAATAAAGTAGGAAAGAGTCTTGAGTGCCTGACCTTTTCTGAGTTGCTTATGTCTATGTGACATACAAGCATAACATTCGAGGAATAATTCCATCATCTTCTAAGTAAAGAACAAGAATAAGATTATTTGGTGTAAGGTTAAGAAAACAAATCATGTTATTGGAACTTTAATTGCCATTAATATATTTAAATTTCATTAACTTCAAGAAGATCAAGATAAAGAGTTATTTATAAAGACTTTAACAAAAAATCTGACTTATTTTGAATTTAATAAAAGTTAAATGTTTTTTTTTACATACATATTTAATTATATTTTTATGCTGACTATTTCCATTATTTATACAAGTATTGACTGGCTTTACAAAAATTTAACTTTACTTAAATATTCTAATTATAAATTTTATTAAACGCACATACATTCAATTGTTAGTAATAGCACCCAATTAGTATATGCACAATGTTTCAAGAGGTATTATTTTGACCTCTTTTTCAGGTGCTGCTGACCTAACAAGTAACAGTACTAACAAGGAAATCAAATCTGGACCCTAGATTCTTGAGGATTGAATTTTAAAGTAATGCTCTAACCAACTAAGACATTCTGCCAAAATCTCAGTTGGTTAGAGCATTATCTGAAAACTTAATACTCAAGAATATAAAGGGTCCAGTTCAATTCCCATGCTAGTACTGTCACTGGTCAAACCAGCAATACCTGAAGAAGAAGGGAAAATAATACCTCTCAAAATATTATGCATATACTAACCTGCATGCTATTTGTATATATTTGGAATATTTAAATAAAGTTAAATTTTTCTAACGACATTCAATACTTATATTAGATTATGGAAATAGTCCAATATAAAAATACGACTAAAACACCATCATCACAAACATTTAGGAAAGCAATATTTATTATTACTATGCATGCTTTTTTTATTTAGAACTCCGCAAAGAACTATTATCATGTCAAGTAAAATATTTTATTTATTTGAATTCAAATATTCATATGCACATAGACATAAACCATAATATGTGTGATAGTGAGTAGATTGAATAGGTACTTTATATTTATGCTTATACATATCTCTTTAGCAAAACAAAACAAAGAAATACTAAATATTTGAAACAAGAATATTTAAAAGAGGATTAATGATATCCTTTTGTTTGGTTTTCTTTTTCAAAACATCAACAGGAATTATAAAAAAAAGTTTTACCTTGGTGCTAATGTATTTTCTACTTGTAAATATCATAATAAATTATCATTTATCATAATAATTTAATTTATTAAAGATTTACCCATACATAAACATTTGGGTCTGAAAGAATGGGTGGATTCATTCCATTCTTTCTAAAATACTATATCTCGTGTCTGGAAAATTGAGTATTCATTTATATAATCTCTTTAAAGCGCATGTGCACTGGCGTAATCGCTAATACTATTATATAAATAAACATCCGTGCTATATAAAATAATATCTCATTATATATGTTTAATTTCAATTAAAGAATGACGGTTCGTAAATTGTAAAGATTTCGCAAAGTGTCATTTGTTCAAACTTAATAAATGTAATTTAAAGTGATCGTGTAACATCTCACACTCTTATTTCCACACACTTAAGATTTGCCCATACATAAATGTTTGGGACTGAAAGAATGGGTGGATTTATTCCATTTTTTCTAAAATACTATATCTCGTGTCTGGAAAATTGAGTATTCATTTATATAATCTCTTTAAAGCGCATGTGCATTGGCTTAATCGCTAATACTATTACATAAATAAACATTCGCGCTATATAAAATAATATCTCATTATATATGTTTAATTTCAATTAAAGAATGACGGTTCGTAAATTGTAAAGATTTCGCAAAGTGTCATTCGTTCAAACTTAATAAATGTAATTTAAAGTGATCGTGTAACATCTCACACTCTTATTTCCACACACTTAAGATTTGCCCATACATAAACGTTTGGGTCTGAAAGAATGGGTGGATTCATTCCATTCTTTCTAAAATACTATATCTCATGTCTGGAAAATTGAGTATTCATTTATATAATCTCTTTAAAGCGCATGTGCATTGGCTTAATCGCTAATACTATTACATAAATAAACATTCGCGCTATATAAAATAATATCTCATTTATTAAAGTTAATAAATTAGTAATGACTTGAAAGGTTGCTATTCTTCCACATGCACCTTACTATTACCTTCAGACAGCCAATAGCTGTTAAACAGCAGTCTGAAGGTAATAGTAAAGCGCATGTGGAAGAATAGCAACCTTTCAAGTCATTACTAATTTAATAACAACATGCGATTTAGACAAAATAAAGTTAATAAACTTATTTTTTGTTTTTCCATATTTCAACTTTATTATTAATAAAATGTAAATGATTTATATTAATTTATTTTCATATTTTATCTTATCTATTATTGTCCACTTATCACAACAGATTTCAATCATTTACCATGCTTAATGAATATTGTTATTGATCATGACATCGTAAATTATTTGATGTTAGAATATGTTTTGAAATTAATAAAATATTTTAATTTCTTAATATTTTATTTAGGCACTTTTCATATTTATTAATAGATAGAGATGTCAAAGTAACTTTAAATATTTATAAAGAGTCTTATAAGTTATGCATAGGGTCTCATCACTATAAAGATTAGCTAGATCCCCACCTTTAAATTTCATCAAAATTTTTACTTAAATTGATGTGATATGTTGGACTATTTCTATTATCTGTGAGTTAATGTTGAATGTATTGAAACTTTTAAACTTTATTTAAAGTTTCCAAATACAAACAACTTGTTTGTAATAACACAAATAGACAACAGAGGTTAGTAATTATATCTTTAGCCAGTTTTAGTCATAATTTTTCATAATATCTAAACTTCAACATAGTATCAGGTCCATACCGATTTTTTGTAATACAACAACATGGTATCGTTTATCCAAACTAATGTATATTGAGGGTTATTTAGCTTTTAGTTATCTTTATTCACTAATTTGAAGTGACCGTGCCTGCTATGGGAAAATTCAAATATATGTAAAACAAATTGTGTTAAAAGAGCTGCAAATAATAGCAAACAATCATGAATGATAAGTAAAAAATGTTGTTCTGATTATAATACTCTGTTAACTAACTGATGCAGTCAACATTTTGAGCAAAGACCAAATAAATATGTATACATATTGTAATAAATCAATTTAAAAAATAGATTCCACAAAAATTAATAACTATTTATTTAACAAGAAGAAAGATCATAATTTTATCATAATTTTCATACATCCTTAAAATTGAGTAGATCGTCTTTCAACAAATAAATATTTATTTTTCATTTTTAATAGATAACCAACTTAAAAATAAATATGAGAATGCTATAATAAAAAAGTATTGTGTAATGTTTTATTATAGACTATCAATTACAAAAAAAATACATAAAGAGAATTGATGAATAGTTTGTTGTTAAAGTAGCTGGCTTTGATTTATGTAATGTTTCAAAAAACTTATTGAATGTTAAGCTAAGTGTGACTCATCCCATTGTTTCAATAATGATATAGAAAAAAGAGAGTTGAAAATTTATTAATCCAAATAAAGAAACTAGAAGCAATACAGTTTGTCTCAAAATTCAGCATTAGACAATATTCAACATTTGTAATTGAATATGAAAACTTAAAAAGAAAATAATTATTTGTGCATATTAGAATGAAATATTTTTTTTATATGTCAAATGCGTTGATCGGGAAGTGAATCCGGGTCTGCTGCTTGGAAGGTAGCTATGCTAACCGCTAGGCCACCAATGCTTGACAAGAATTAAGCATTTCAATGTTATTTTGCATAAAAGTATTGCTACTCAAGTAATATTTTAGAATAATCTAAATATTGAAAATTTTTAATACTGACACATTTATTAGTTCAAAAATATTCAAATAACTCTACAGTTTTTATAAAGCTAATTTGTATCAAATTATGAACAATTAATCTCTTTTTAATCCTAATATTCTAATTCTTTGGGGAAAATGTTATTCTTTATAATATCAATGTTGTTGATCTGAATAATAATATCTGTTACTATTTATAATTTAATATGTTTAAGACAAAAAAAATGATGATATTGAATTACTAAATACTCAGTAAACTATCTTTTATAACATAAGAATTAAACCACTAAACATCATATGATCACCACCTCTTATGCTAACACATAATGGTTATTAAACAGGCAAAACACTCCATACAGTAGTGCCACCCTTTACCAACCAGAGTAATCAAAGGATGCCAGAAGGCTTGTGCATAAAATCCCCATCTAGTTGGCACAGGGTGGCACTACTGTCTGGAGAGTTTTGCCTGTTTAATAACATAAGAAATAATAAAAAGTGTATCTAAAGAAGAATTTAAAACTTCAGTTTTTTCTTAGCAATACCAAGAAATTATTTAATGTTTTTTTTATAGGCTCTTTACACCTTAATCTCTTTCTTCTTTTTTTCTGTATATTCTCAGTGCTCTTAATTTGCTCTTTGATTTAACAACTCAAATGCACAATCATTTTTAAAAGCTGCCTGGCGTATTTTATAAATATTGTAAAAAATTTGCACAATATTGTAAAATATATTGCCTTAGAATCTGCATATTTTTGGCACTATTAGAATGACAAACATTTCTAAATACTTTTTTGAAGTTGTAATTCTTTGAAAACTAGTGCTAAATTTAAAATAAAATTAGAGTTCACATTTCATGGATAATGAACAGTCTCGGATATAAAAATTAATAAATAGTAGTTCATTGCTCACTGAAAATTAACTTCTTTTACATTTATAAGATATGATTTTGACATGATATATATATATAGAGCTCGCAAAATAAGCTCTTAACAAGGTTTGAGAATATCCCTAACCTCCTATTGGCATCATCAGTGAAGTGCTAGGATATTCAAGCATTAGATTAAAAATACCAGGACAAGCCCAGCACTTTATCTAATGTATAACTATTAAGTAGAAAATCTGAAATGTTCAGATATCCATATGTCTTCCAATCCAGCTATCTAACTTAAATAGCTATATGGAACTGAACTATGTCAGATACACCATATATTAATAGCTTTAGCAATATAAAATCACCAAAGCCGTAATAGCAAAAAATAAAATTATGAAAAAATCAAGTCAGATGTCACATACCAAATTTAATAAGCTTATATTTACAAATGTTATATATAGAGCTTGCAAAATAAGCTCTTAACAAGCTTTGAGAATATCCCCAACCCAAACCAGTTTCTGCTACTGGCTTATTAAATTAGGTCATGTGACATCTGACTTGATTTTTTTGTAATTTTATTTTTTGCTATTAAGGCTTTCACAATTTTATATTGCTAAAGCTATTAATATATGGTGTATCTGAACTTAGTTCAGTCTTATATGGCTATTTAAGTTAGATAGCTGGATTGGAAGACATATGGATGTCTGAAATTTTCAGATTTTCTACTTGCCCTGGTATTTTTAATCCAATGCTTGAATATCCTAGTATCTCACTGACAATGATGATGCCAGTATCAGAAACTGGTCTGGGGTTGGAGATATTCTCAAAGCTTGTTAAGAGCTTATTTTGTGATCTCTATATATAACATTTGTAAATACAAGCTTATTAAATTAGGTCATGTGACATCTGACTTGATTTTTTTTTTTTGTAATGATTTTGATGATCTAAATATTACTTTTAATGTAAAAATAGTCTTTCAATCCTCTCTCAACTGCTTTTTTTCTCATTTTATATTCATTTTTTTATTTTACCTTATTATCATTAGTAACTAAGATTGGTATGCTGGTAATTTATCTTGGGCCTCTCATGCTATCAATTATTTTTCTATTGGCTGTGACAATGCAAAACATACTTTTATATTTTAATTATATTTACTTTTTTTGTTTACAAATATATGTATGTGAGTGCGCTGCAGAGCTCTCAAATAAGTTACTTGAAAGTTAGGTTTGAATCAGGAATTTCCTTCAGTAGATGAAAGAATATTGGGGCTCATTGACCTTTTGCAAGTGATAAAAGATCTAGAAAAAAACTATGTATCTAGCAAAATCTAGCAAGGACTCTATGATGAGTTAGTATATTGCTTGTTTAAGTAATAGAAATATTTGTCACATGGTGGAAAAGCAAAAAAATAGTGATAATAATAAATGAAAGTAACTAATTGTTTTTAAAATGGAGGTTTATAATATGTGAAAACTTTGGCTGATGGAAAGCTTGAAGCTATCAAAATTTAATACGGTTGTAGTCTTCTCTTGATTAACTCATCTTGTAAAGTAGGAAGTGTAATCGAACAAATAGATGGCTATAAGTTCTTTGGAAGATAGATTTAAGGCAACTATATATTCCAAGGAAATTTTTTTTTTCCATATGTCATAGCATCGGCCGGGACGCGAACCCACAACCGTCTGCAACCAACTACTTGCTTGCAAGGCGGCTGCGATGACCTCTCGGCTAACAACGATTGACTCCAAGAAAATTTATTTTACAATCAATGCATTTTAACCATTATTTATTTATTTATTCTATTTTTTTCTTCTTAATTATAATACAGTAATTTCTGAATTAGTTTTGCTATTCAACGCAGAAAAAGAGAATCATTGTATAACTAGTAATAAAATAACAAAAGGCTTGAAAATAATTGCTTTTAATCAAGTATTAAAATTAATATTCATAAAACACAAATGTTTATGATATATTCTTCTCATCGTTAAATTAATGCGTGCCATTTGAAATTAATTATAAGATTTCCTTTTAATACAATAAAAAATTATAGTTATTATTTATCAATGTAAGTTTGTGATCTCAATAAACAATTTTTTTTTCATTGTTCTCTGCCAGCTTGCAAAGTTCCGCACTTCATTCTCTAAGTCATGACTATTATTTAAAAACAATTTGGTGGGCAAAAATATTTTATTTTCTCTTTTATGTTAGAAGTATTAATAAGCAAATGCTAAATATAGAATCTAAGCCTCTAGCATATTTGCACTTCGTTGGGTTCGCTTGGGTGCTCCAAAGTGGATGCGGAATCTGTTGTATAAGTTGTCAACCCCAATGATATGTAGACACAGGATATTGATGCTAATTATTTAAAATTTGACCACATACCAATGCTCTTAATTAGTTGGTACGGTTAATGAGTGAGCAATGACTACTTTGGCTCATTGTTTATCCTTCCCAATTTTTTGATTTATCACCGCTTGAATTAATTCGAGTCAGAACATTTCCGACATCGGCAATTAAATGATATTGTGGACAGATTATAAATGCCAGGTGATAAAAGATTGCTAGCAAAAATCACCTCGGAAATATATTTATTACTATGTATAGCACTAGTTAATATTTCAGATAAAAACTACGTGTAGAAATGTACTTATCTTTAAATAATAATAAAAAGTGTTTTTAATTTTAAATAATAAGTAGTACTAATATATTTAATAGAAAATAATACGTCATTCTTCTGCCAATATTAATATTATAGTTGACTTTTTTTTAAAAAAATATTTAATCATTTTCGAAAGTTATTTCATGTGTTGATAAAAGTGTTTGTGTTTGTGTGCATGGATATTTTTTTATTTTTTTAAAAAACCCTCAAGCTATATATAGAAATGTATAGGCGTTTATTCTTGGGAGTTTTGGATCCTTTTATTAATTTAGCTCTTAGCTACTTTTAGCTGGAGCGTTTCAAACAACGAAGGACAATAATAAACCCTCACTCCATAGCATTTGACTAACTTGGAGAACATCGCCTTCTTTACTGTTTCTCTGTGGAAACATGCTGGAGAAATATTTGCCCTGTAGTAAGCTATTTAAAGGTTGATTTTATCTTTATCCATATTAACTAAAAAGTACTGCTTCAGAATACGTGTCTCTATTTAAGCGCAAGGTAATTAACTACAAAATTGTAAGAATGATATTAAAATAAATCGAATCAGGATGAAACACTTAAATGTAAATTAACAAACTACAGATATGCTTCAACACTAATCAAAACATTTTAATTCTAATAATATCAGGCATATACAGTGTATACAAATATATTTATGCTTATTTTCTTTTGGTCATAACCTTTTTTTTCACAGTAAATCGTCTTCGAGTAACAAATAGGGTTACTAAGCAAAAAAAAAATTGTCATTAAAAAACGAAAGGAATGGATTATTGCTACATTATATATATATATCTTTTACAATCATTATTTTCAATAATGAATTTCAATCTAGAATGCATTAGATCTAAAACAATAATAATATCCGTGGTTTAATACATTGACTGAAATATATTTCTGCTAATAAATATCCCTATATCCACTTATCATAACACTGAAAAATTGGGCAATCTTCTTATTTATTTATTTAATATTTTATACCATTCAGATTCATTGAAATACTTATTTAATATTTTATACCATTCAGCTTCATTGAAATACCAGTTGCACATCTATAATATATTAACTAAAATAAAAATAATTTTTTACAGAGGTAATTAAAATTCATATATATATATTTCCATATGTCAAAGCATCGGCCGGGAAGCGAACCCGCGACAACTGTCTGCAAGTCACTGCTTGCAAGGCAGTTGCGCTGACCTTTCGGCTACCAATCATATATATTTTTTAAAATATAAAGTAATAAACTATTTAAACACAAGTATCGTATATATACTTAAACTTGTGTAGGAGATGATGATTCGGACCAACTGATGAATGCTGATTCAGTACGAGGTGCTGATTTAGTATGAAATTAAAAATAATAATATTTATCAAAAATATCGTATATATTTAATTGTGTGGAGGAGGTTATGTTCGGCCATGTGGATTGTTGTTCGCTCCGAAATACGTATATTAGAGATCATTTATCTTTTTCACATGTATGTGGTCATATGTATCGTTTTGTATAAGATACAGTCGCTGACTGAAGAGAGCTTGAAAGTTTGACTTCAAATCTCCTCCATCATGTTTTTAGGACTTGTAAGATCAGAACTACTCTTCCTACATCATTGATTACTATATTATTTTACTGTATTATTTTATATTCCATGTATTAATACTTGTTTGACAAAGTCCAGATTAATCTAGAGCTTTGCTCTACTGCTGCTAATAATAATAATAATAATAATAATAATAATAATAATAATAATAATAATAATAATAATAATAATAATAATAATAATAATAATAATAATAATAATAATAATAATAATAATAATAATAATAATTCAATTCAATTCTATTCATTTATTTAAGTGCTAAACAACAGCATAAAGCCAATTACAGCTTGCACATACAATAAAAGTGAAAATAAAACATATAACATAAAATGAAAATATAAATGTATACATAATAAAGTAAAATTTAAAAGACAAAATCAAACTTCACATTTCAGTTTAACAAGATTACAAAATTTCTTATAATCAATGTCACACAGATTAAGGTTACTCCCAATTTGATTATATAAAGAGGGTAACCTAAATAAAGGAGAAAATTTAAGAATATTAGAACGGCATGTTAGAATCTGATATACACAAGTAGACCTAATATCATAACTCAAAGACCTAACTGAGATAGTTGAAACTATATCTGATAAAATAATCTGTTTATTAACAATTTTATAAAAATATTTCAAATCCCTATACTTTCGTCTAGATGAAAGATTAATCATTTTACCCTCCCAAGAAACATATTTGAAAAACTTCTTTGAAATAGACTGCAACAAGTTACATCCTTGCAAAGAACTAGGGTTCCAAATTATTGAACCATATTCAATAATAGGAAGAACCAATGAAAAAAACAATTTCCATTTAGTATCATTACTGAATTGATAACCATGTCTAAGAATGGCACCCATAACCTTAAAAGCCTTACCAACAATCATTTCAAGATGAGGAATAAAAGATCCATTACAAGAAAACATAATTCCAAGATCTTTTTGGCATTTAACTGAAATAATTTTATGAGAATTGATATAATAATAAAACTGTAAAACTTCAGATAATAATAATAATAATAATAATAATAATAATAATAATAATAACAACAACAACAACAATAATAACAATAATAATAATAATAATAATTCAATTCAATTCATTTATTTAAGTGCTAAACAACAGCATAAAGCCAATTACAGCTTGCACGTACAATAAAAGTGAAAATAAAGCATATAACATAAAATGAAAATATAAATGTATACATAATAAAGTAAAATTTAAAAGACAAAATCAAACATAACATTTCAGTTTAATAAAATTACAAAATTTCTTATAATCAATGTCACACAGATTAAGGTTACTCCCAATCTGATTATATAAAGAGGGTAACCTAAATAAAAGAGAAAATTTAAGAATATTAGAACGACATGTATGAATCTGATATACACAAGTAGACCTAGTATCATAACTCAAAGACCTAATTGAGATAGTTGAAACTATATCTGGTAAAATAACTTGTTTATTAACAATTTTATAAAAATATTTCAAATCCCTATACTTTCATCTAGATGAAAGATTAATCATTTTACCCTCCCAAAAAACATATTTGAAAAACTTCTTTGAGATAGACTGCAACAAGTTACATCCTTGCAAAGAACTAGGGTTCCAAATTATTGAACCACATTCAATAATAGGAAGAACCAATGAAAAAAACAATTTCCATTTAGTATCATTACTGAATTGATAACCATGTCTAAGAATGGCACCCATAACCTTAAAAGCCTTACCAACAATCATTTCAAGATGAGGAATAAAAGATCCATTACAATTAGACATAATTCCAAGATCTTTTTGGCATTTAACTACAATAATTTTATGAGAATTGATATAATAATAAAATTGCAAAACTTCAGATTTTTTGGAATAAAAAACAAAGGAGCATTTATCAAAATTAACTGTCATATTATTTGACTCACACCAAGCACTAAAGTTATCAATATCCTTCTGAAGGAGAACACAATCGTTAACTGATATAATTCTAAAAATCTTACAGTAATAATAATAATACTAATAATAATAACAACAACAACAACAACAATAATAATAATAATAATAATAATAATAATAATAATAATAATAATAATAATTAAATATCCAATTACCAATCAATAAATGGAATGTTCTACAAATTGTTTATGTGATGCCTATGCATTAAAATCCTATTCACAGACATTATATGATGATGTACTAATCATTAGGTCATGTGGTTTCTCTCATTAAATATAACATATTAAAATAAATTCAATAAAAAAGGTGTTAACAAATGGTAATAAATCATAGTAGCTAGTTTTGTGTGCTCTGTGCTAAATTTAAAAAGATCCTTTTTAATATTTATAATATAAACCTTAATACTCTTTTGAATATACCATTTGTTTGGAATTTTTTTTTGAGAGCTGGTTTTAATAACAAATTTACCATACATAGATCAATAAAAAATAATAATTGCTTAATTATTTTTTAGGGAGGGGGGTAGCATTCAGTTGTTCTTTGGTTCAGGAATTCTTAGCTTTCGAGCCAATAACTTTTATATCAGTTCTAAACCTCACAAAGCATATGCATAAATAATAAAGTTCAAACGCAATGGGAAAGAAAAGTCTAAATATTACATTAAATATTAAAATTTCTATAAAAAATAAATTTGCTTATTCGTGTATTGTGTGTGTGGAAACTAAAGTTTGTTTTATTACTTCTTATACCACAGAAAAAATTAAAAATTGAAAAGAAGCTAATAAATGATTGTAATCTAACTCTTTGATTGAGAAGAAAAACAAAAAAGAGGAAAAAAGAATTACTGTCTGTTTTTGACAGTGAATTGTTGGCAGATCACAAGAGAGGTCAGTGGCAGCTGCTTTACAAGCAATTGTCCTGGGTTCGCTTCCCGGCTGATGCTATGACACATAAGAAAAAAAAAAGTAGCCTAAATAATGCTCCACTTTTCTGAACTGTAAAAATTCAGAATTGACAGAACTTTATTAACAATCTGAGTCTATTAATTATTGATATTTTCTAGCTTCAAGCCTATAAAGATTATTCAGGATAATAATTTTTTGTAGTCATTCCAATATATCTAGATAAAAAACATGCATTAAATATCTTCTAAAAAAACATCTCTTTAATTAACATAAGTAACGAAGTTCTGGCAACCATCAAATAAATATCAAGTTGTTATTGTTAGTTCATTTCTGATAATTCAGTTATTATCACAGTGGCATTTCTGGGAATACATAACATAGCATCTCCTAGTTTCATGCATTAGTGTAGATTGACCATAATAAACATTCTATCAGAACAGATATATAAAACTGACCCTTGCTTTATTTTACTTACTATATAGCTCTAATTTATTAAAAGTAATATTGATTATTGCTGTTGTAAGTTTTTTTTTTTTTTGGAAGGCTATTTATTAAACTCTGAATTTTTTTAAAACTTGAATCATCCAATTAGTAATTAAGTTACTATTGGTACAGTATTCCATGGATATCTTAAAAGAGTATGGCTCAGTTTTCCATTGAGGTTTTTCCCATTATTTCCCCTCATTTGAGAGCAGAATTGAAATCTTTTGCTTCTTATTTTAATCGCTGTGCCAACTACTCAAAGTACATATTTATATAAATGTGAACATTTTTTTCTAAATAATAATACAAAAAATATCTTCAAATGTCTACCTTAATGATGTATTTAAAAATGGAAATTTTGGCGCCATCCGCCTGGCCACTTTCATAAATTTTATCATATGGAAGATTAGATGTAAGGTATTATTTGATAGAGAGTTGGCCGGTCCTATTGAAGACATTTTCCTAAAGTTATTATATAAAGCTAAAGAAAGTGATCTAAGAACATGCCTGCCTAGCCTTGCTGAGCAAACATGGAGTCAAATATTTCCGCAATGGCTATGTATATTATTTATTCATGACACTCAAACTTTACATGCCATGGGATTTATATGACAAATTAGATCCCCGTGATAAGTAACATAACATAAAATTTTACTTTTAATCCTGTACTCATCATTTAATTTAATAACTAATTAGTCTTTAATGTGTCAGACATGATTGTAAACATGAACTCTATATTACAATGTATATTTTACTTTTTGTGCAAATAAAGATTATTTTGAAAAAAAAAAATTAACAATAATTTAAGTTAAATATAAGAGCAAATCAAAGAATCCCTGTCCACAGATGTTACAAAGTAATAATTAACACTTTTTGTGATAAAGAAAATAATATATTACAATGATATTGTTTATGAGGGAAAACCTCTTCATTTTATGTTAAAGCTATAATAAAAATTTTAACTCAGTGATTATATTTATCTTCATGCAGTTAGATTGCTCTACAAAGTTAAATAAAAAAGGAAACTATGTAGAAGTGTTTATCACCAAGGCATCAACAATCAGAGTGCTTCTGTGGAGCTCATCTATACAATTGATCCTCAATACTTGAAGATGAGACTAGATTAGTCTTGAGATTATTGATGTAAAGAAATATCCAAAGAATTAATATAATAGTTAAATATTTTTTTTAGAAGATCAACATAAACTTGCTCTGAAGAAGACTACAGGTCAGTCGAAATGTAGGTGTATATATATGTACAAATGAAGAGTTTTGCTAAAAAGTGTTTGAAGTGGTTTGGATAAATTGTAATTAATAGTTATGGAAATATTTTTGTATCAGAAAAAAAAATAGATATGGCTTTGTATATTTATTGAATTTATAATAAAATAATTTCAATTGAAAAAGTAAAACTTTGATTAGTTCTAAAAAAATTAACTATATATATATATATTTAGAAGGAACTTGAACTCAGGTTTTCAAGCTCTCTACAGTTATGCATTCCATTTTTATACAACTGATACACATTGTCACATATGTGTGAAAAAGATAAATAATCTCCAATATCCATATTTCATACAAACCCAGCACTCATTACTTGGTCCAGAACACCATCTACAATACATACATACAGTTAGTGCTCACTTCATATTAAGATGGCAAATCTTCAAACTTTAAAGGACAGACTAATTTTCTCTACCCCCAACTCTTCAGCCATCTATATCTTTGAACATCTAATGATGGAATGCTCAAAGCTCTTTTAATGGTAATATTATAGTCATACCTATGTTGATTAAGTCATGCTGACTCCTAACGTATATACATTTAAAACACAGGAAAGAGATGGGAAGAATACAGGCTGAATATGTAATGAATATATGAGGGGTTAGAGTGACTTGGGGTCAACATGACTATGATAATAATATTGGCATCAAGAAGGGCTTTGAGTTTGAGTTCAAGTCACTTATAATTACATTGTTTATTATAAACAATGTACATGTATTTACATATTACACATTCAGCTGGAATTCTGCCCATCTCTTCTGTAGAATGAAATGGACATATTAAGGTACTATATGTGAGGGGTCAGATTGACTTGAGGTCAATGTGGGTATGACAACAATATTGGCATCATCAAGGGCCTTGAATATTTCATCCTCAGATTTTCAATGTCATGGATGGCTGAAGAGTTGAAGAGTGGAGAAGATTGAAGCTTGTCCATTAAGGTTTGAAGATTTGCTATTTTAATATAAACTGAGTAGTGATTGTATATATGTGTGGGAGATGGTGATCTAAACCAACTGATGAATACTGGTCCAACATGAAATACGTTTCTTAGAAATCATTGATCTTTTTCACATGTATGTGGCTACGTCTGTTGTATAGGATGGATTGGATAGCTATGGAGAATTTGAAAGTCCGAGTTCACACTTATAATTACATTACATTAAATCTATATATTTTGTTAATAATAATAACAGTAATAAAGCTACTTAATACTTGCTTTATTAGTAGTTTAAATAAAAAGTTGTAATTAAAATTAACTAATGATTTTAGAACAAATGCAAACTATCAAAACGGGTGCCCTAATATTTCAATTTTTTTAGAGTTGCGCACTTGGGTATTACTCTAGTCTTTGTGTTTGCATAAACATGTGCACTAGCGCATGCCTAATATTTATGTATTTAACATTTACTTACCTGAATTTTTAAATTTATATATATATATCAAAAATGAAAATTATTTTTTGAATATTTTTTAAAAGTAATTTTTATTTTCCAATTACAAAATTTTAATATTCTGATTTTAATAAAGCCAAAATCCTAGACTGTTAGAGAGAAAGATAAAAAATATATATTAAATAAAACAAGTTCAAAATATTTTATTAGTTTCAGCGACTAAATTAAAATTTATTTTTAAAAATAAAAATATCTCAAATTCAATTATTATTATTTTTTTTTCAAAAAAAAAAAAAAAAATCAATGATAATTTTTTGTTCGAATTAAATTGGAAAATTATATATTTGTAAATATATATATAATCAAGAGTAATGTTACGAGATATTACATCTTAAACAGAATACTTATAGAAAAGAAGCATGGAAATCCAAAAAATGATTGAAAATGTACTGGAGACTTTTGAAAATTTTAAATAAAAAATAATAATAGTTGAATTGGATATTTTTTTTTTTACAACTGCATTATAATAATGTAAGAAACATTTCTTTTTTCTTCTAAACAAAATTTACAAATTTAGAAAATAGAAAAAGTGATAAAAATTTACATAGTTTATCATGAAGCAAGTACTACTTATAGTAAAACTAGTCTTAAAGATGTGTTATACTAGTTGAATAGTGAAGATATGGGACTAAAGGTGTTGGAGTTTCTGATCAACTCCTAACTGAGAAAAGATAAAAGATCTCATATTGTTTAAAAGATTGTTACTTTGTCAGGCGTTGTTAGCCGAGAGGTCAGCGCAGCTGTCTTGCAAGCAAGCAGCTGCTTGCAGATAGTTGTTGCGGGTTCACTTCCCGGCCAATGCTATGACATATGGGGAAAAAAAAGATTGTTGCTTTTTTGGTCAACTCATTATTTTAGTGCTTGATCTTACATAATCTCATAATTAACTGACTACATTAATAATTTTTATTCTTAAAGATAGTTGAATTAACTCATAAGGTTTTGCATTAATAAAGAAAGAACAAAGTTGAATATATATTACTCATCACCTTAATTAAATACATTGAATGTAAATAACATGCACATTACGTGATCATCATACCATATTCTTACATGGGCTATTAATAACCATAGCAAACTCTCCATACAGTAGGGCCACCAAATGTGAGCTTTAGTAATCAATTGATGCAAGAAGCTAGTCTAGGAAGATTGGATAAATATGCATTAGATAGCAATTTTATACATAACCTTGTTGCATCCATCAATTAATAAGGCTTGCACTTGGTGGCACTATTGTAGAGAGAATTTGCTACTGTTATCAATGTCTCATGTTCAGGCAATCTAATTGTTACAAACATCTCTCATTAACATAAGATCTTTCAAATTGACTAGTAATGATAGTTAATAAGAAAAACAATGAATCAAAAAAAAATTGTTACTTGCAAATACATGAAACATTATGATTTCACCCATCAACTACTAAGATAATTGTGACATGTTTAAAATAGGAATTTGTCTAAAACTAATGTATGAAAAAGCTGAACATTTTCAAGTTTAACTAAAAATATAGAAATACCAATTAATTTCATTATTCAATAATCTCTATAGGAGATAGCAAAACAATAAATATTATAGCTGATTTAATATTAATTCACAATAGTTTGTACTTTAATTGTAACAATGAATATTGAAATGTGCATAAAGGTTGGTGAATAATAAGTACAATTAGTGGCTTAATATCTTCAATATTTTTGAATAAATTAGAAGTACTATAATTAAAAAATAATAGTACTAAATAAATAATCCATTTCTCTACATATTTTAGTAATTATAAACAAAAGAACTACAAATAAGATTTATAATAATATTAATAATAATATATATGGTATTATCTTTGTGAAAAGAACTGATCTTAAAGATGTGGCACTGTTCTATTTGTAGAATAATCACTTTTCATAACTGTGCACATACCATCCTGTTTCCCTGGCTCCCCAACTCAGAAAGACATATTGTGGCATGTCAATCTAAGGTTTCTTTAGTTAAATCTTTGAACCAGTCAGTTTGGTGTGAGTTGCCATTTAGCCAACTTGTGTAATTTTATGATTTTCATCAAGTTGTCTTTTTGTTGTTGTTCTAAGTCATCAATTTTACATGGTAAGAACCATTTTCATTATTATTTTATTCTTATTGTATTTATAGGGTAAATAAATAAAATTTGCTAAGAAATAAAATATTTTTCTCAACAATGCATGCAACTGAACTTGCTATCCTATAAATAGGATGCTTCTACAATATGGTATTACCAACGTTTTATTACCACTTTCTGATTTAGAGCATGTTACAATATCAAGCAATCAAATCTATTGAAGATACTATAGAATACTCATTTTCAGAGGAGATACAAGCAGACATCCTGGCTATGCCTCCAGTGGTTGATAAGTTAACAGATGAGGAAGCATTTATTAATGATAAACTGGGAGTTCCCCTAGTTCAGGATGTTCCAAGAGAGGTGGAAATAAATTTAGCAGATAAGGAATCAACAAGTAATATAGCCTTAGTTATTGATGACAAAAGCCAAACAAGCGCTCTCTCTCTCTCTCTCTGATGATGAGAATATTCCCCAGATGCAATTATAGAGCCTCATCTGGAAAGAAAACTACTAAACATCCATGCCAATAAAAAAGCCTAAAAAAGATGAGAAAGCTTCATGGATCAAAACAATTATAACTTATTATCTTTTGGATTAGTCATGTCAGTGTCTTCATTGCCATGACAATTTTCATGTAATCTTCTGATGACACTTACCGGCAGAAACAATGTTGAATGTAATGACATCATAGCAAGGTAAATACGTGACTACCCTTATAATTTTGGAAGGATAGATGAATCATGAAAACAAAATTTTGAGAAGTTTGATGAGATAGTCCATTATTTTTCTCGGGCAAAAATAATGGATAGTGTGAGGTTAAGCAAAAAAGATGTCAGTTCACTAACTTCAAATAGAAATCTCTGACTTACTGTATAAAATGCCCAAGTAATGTTTTCAGAAATTTCATAACTAATTTTGATCTGATATATGTATTTTTTTAAGTGTTTTTAGTAGTATTATTGTTTTTTAGTAAATAAGTTTTTGTAATTAATGTACTATATTTAAGTAATATAAATAAATATTTAAAAAAAAGAAAACATTTTGTAAAACTTTAGTCCATAAATTCCTATACATTAAGTATCAACATTCTATTTATAGAACATCAAATATTAGCGTGTCAGAATTGTTTCACAATATAGCTAAATGCTATTCTAGACAGTAAAAACTTATTCTAGAATTGGTTTTTCAAAATTCAGAAAAGAAAAATACCCCCCTCCCTTAATGGGTTAACCAACAAATATAAGTAATTTTTTTTAAAAAAGCCACTGGTTTGAGCAGATATTATTTTTAAAAATGAACCTAAACACTAATTTAAATAGTTTTCCTGTTCTCTATAAAATTATTTTATTTTGCAATACAATGCTGTTTGTTGTTTTGTTTTTTTTCGTAATTTAACACTTGGCTATTAAACTTACTTTTGTCTTCCAAAGTAAAAAATTCTTCTTTGGGGGGACTTAATTCGTTTGAACTTTTTTAAAAAAAATTAAACTATTTTATCATTGCACTGCTAATGTTAATTGCATATATATGAAGTTAATATTGTAAATTGTAATAAATTAAAATTTTTATAAATATTTAAAATAACATTTTAATATACTATTTATGAAAAGATAACTTTTCCCCCCACTTAATTGTTCTATATCTTAGACTTAGAGAAAAAAAAGTTGCCTTTCATTTCAGTTTAAGTCTTTGCTTTTGCCACCCCCTCCCTTTAATGCTATTACAAGATTTGAGAGTTAGGGGTTTTTTCTTTCAACAAAACACCTAACATAAATACAAGAATTCTACAAATAGTTTGCTTGAGTAGTCAAAATACAATAATCTGCTAGCAAAATTATTTTGCTTAAGGTAAGAAGTCTATACTAAATAAACTTTCATTATTAAGATATTTGCTGTAAGACACATGTATATAGTATATATCAAATATTTAATATAAGCTTTCATAAGCAAAAAAAATTTGGGTACAAATTTTGGATTCATATAATAATTATTTGAGCAGAGGCGTTTTGGTCGGAACTTACCTATCGTTATTTACATAGATATAACACGTGCATAGTTTCTACAAATAAGCATTAAAAAAACAAACAAACAACAATTCCACCATATCCTTTCAAACCTATTATTTTTTAATTCTATATAACTTTTCAAATATAAATAAGGACTTTTCTATAATCTATTTATTTTGATATTTCTTTTTCTGACAATCGCTATAGCAGGTTTTCATAAAGCGATTTATATATTCTAACCTGGTCCGTTTGCATCCTCACTTACGGGCAGTATATTATATAAAATAAAACGGGATCTAGCTCAGTTAATAACTAATAAATAAAATATTCTGCTTTAAAATTAAATATTTCACTAGCTCAAATTTAAAATACGAATAAGGTTCATTTTATAAAAACAAACCAAATAAATATTTAATATTTTCATGAGACTTGGAAGTGAAAATACAGGTGACAAGATAGATTACATTGAGCCAATATCCTACAGGATACTACCTCAATGGCATAAGAACACTATCCCCTCTATTACCAATTTAAATAAATAAACTTATAGTATTCTCACGACTTTAATAACTCCTACTCACTAAGATTAAGCTAATAATTAAATCTCAATCTTCTATTTATAATAATTCAGCTCAATAAAATCTCAGGTTAAAATTACAGTAGTAAAAAATGAGAAGGGATTTTATGTCATAATCTACTACATTTAAACTAATAATAATAAATAATAATAATATTCTTCATTGTATGAAGTAATTCTGCATATCTTTTCTTTTTACTATAATCTATTACGATAAATAAAAATAATAAAATATAATATAATATTTTATTTTCATATAAGAACGTAATAAATACGTGGTAGCATTTGATAATCTGACAAACAAAAGTGTGTGGCAATGGATAGCATATAATTCAACGTATTATTATGATAACTAATTTATGACCATAAGATAATGTAAAATTATGATTACTTTATTAAATGAATGCCAATAAAATATTCGAATTCTTAAAATAATTCTTTATTTATCTTTTGTGCAAAATTATATGTTTATTTCTAGTAACACTGTGTTTTTGATGCATGATGATGATTATGGGAAATACAAATAATCAAACACACAAATTTTGAATAAACAAAATTAACTAAGTTTATTATTACATTAACAACATAACAACTTATTTACACTATGTACATTTAAAACATCTTAAAGATTTGTACCATTATACATTCTTTATATTGGAACCTCGTTAAGTCTTTACTCTGACTTAAATAATAAAAAAAAAGATAAAATAATACAATATTATTAATCCCTGTTTGATCAATCTTATACAAAAAAAAATTACATTTATTTAATGCTTACTCAAAATATATTTTACATCTTTAGCTATTATTCAAGTAGGCCTCTTTTTTTTATTATTTAAAAATCCATAGAAAAATAGTACGGATAAACATAAAATAATACTAATTGAGAACATGGATATCTTTTTTACTAGACAATTTCACTTTAGCAATATTAACGATGTCATGTAAAATATCTATTGATAATTTACTTCTAAATCATGGATACTATTGTTCACAACACTGTATTTATTAACTATAATACTTTCCATTATAACAATATTATAATACTATATTAATTATAATTACTGATACATTCTCTATTATTGAATAAATATAAATTGTACCTAAACTTATTGTGTAGATAGTTTTTACTTTATAGCATTATATTAAAAATATGCAGTACTCATTTTTAAAAAAATTGAAATAAATAATTTAATATTATTTAATATTTCAAAAGCAACTTTTATTTCCAAAATAAAATAAATCTATAACATATTTTATGATTCTTTCATTTGAAGTCCATTGGATTTTCAATTCCAATTCATACAAATTCTATTTCTTCATACAAATAAATGAACTCATCTCATTCCAAACAATTGCATATCTTTAATTCTAAATCATCTATTATTTCCTTTTAAATATACCTTACTGTACGATGTAGCTACTTTTTGGAAATCTAGATAGCGAATAGATTTGAAGGATAGGGGAAAAAACTAGAGTATAACTCATAACTCAGATCGAATAAACATATACCATGGCACAGTGTATTTATAAAACTAGAGGCAAGACTTATTCTATCTAATGTCCTCAAATACTATAAATGATGTCAAGCTATTCCTTCAGCTTTATTGAACATCAATACTCCAAGAAAATAAACACTGTCCAAAATAAATATACAATTGCAGGGCTTTGTTAACTGCATTGCACATCTAAAAATATTATAAAATATTCTTCATATTCCCTAAATATCCTAACTTAATAATCTCCTGGATTTATGCTCACCATATTACTAATACCAGGCCACTATCCTATTCTTATTTCCTAAAGATTTATCAGGTCTTACATCGACAAATTACTAGCTTGCATATTCAAATAATAAATAAAATTCAACTATAATTAGGGCAATCTTACTAATCCATAAGAAAAGTCTGCTTACTTCATTATTCTATATTCTTAACCACATACAAACTAATCAGATAAGTTTTTTTTACAAAGAATCACACAAATATTTATTATCATGTTGGGTTATATTACTATTATAAAATCATAGTATGCATATTCCAAATAAATCCTGAACTCACAATGTTTTAAAATGTACAAAATGTGTTTACATATAATTAAAACATTTATACTTCATTCATTATTATTCATAGGCAATCTAAAAAAAGAAAAAAAAAACAAGAAAATACATCATAATAAATATCAATAATTCATTAGTTGTTACCAAGTGACATTAGCTCATCATTATCACTTTTGCAGTCTTCTTTTCTCCAACTAGATACAACATCGCATACATAAAACAAAAAAAACATCCATGCTTCTATTTAAATGTTCTAATTTAAACTATTAAATATTATACTATAGGATTCTAATACCATAAATAATCAATATGCATGTTCCTATCCTTATTAATCAAAAATTTACATTTTAACTAAGTTAATAATAATAAAAAAATCAAGACTATAATTACATAAATCTTCAATTAACTCTTCAATTGATGAAGGTTCTTGATAAAGTTAAAAAAAAAAATGTTTATTATTTTCTTGAGAGTTTTTTTTTTTTTTTAATGTTCTCCTCAAAACGCTTTGTTTCTTCAAGAGCATTCACCTTCCCCCATTGCTATGGCAATGAACAAGACAATTTGTCAGATGGGCAGCAGTGAGCAATTTTTAAAAAATACATAGTAGTAAAAAAATACTTCTTTTTAAATCTTGAAAATTAAAATAATTATTAATCCATCCTATAAGAGTTTATAGATTAATAGTTTATGGATTCCATAGTCCAGAAAGATAATTATTGAAATTATAATACTATAATAATCCCATGAAGCTTCTTAAATTTTCCCATATCAGTGTAATATATTCCATTTGGCTTAACTTAATCTATCCGATAAACTTTTGCGCAATATAAATATATTTCCATGGTTCCATCCTTTTATTTAATCATATATTTACTTTCTTTATAGGTTTCTTCCTTAGTAAATTTATTTTCATTCAGTACTTATTTTCAGCATTTCATTATTATCTTAATATTCAGGTTTTCCAAACAAACTTTTATAAGTGCATATAAACTGTTTTAGACTTTAGGTTTTTTATACTATATACGCTTTAGTAAATATTCTCTGTGAGTTTTTTTTCTTAAAATAATTTCTTGTAGAATTATTTCATGTTTCCTTCACAAAGGATATAACATTTACTTTTAATATGATGTTTCTATAAATAAATCATAAAGTATACTTGTCATATTATTTTCTTAATTTTGAACAAGCTTATCTTACTATATAAAATAATGTGTCTTTACTTTTAGACGGCAAACAGTTTTTCCATTTAAGTTTCTTGTATAATGTCCATACTGCTATTTTATTCATTAGAACAGTTCTCTTGTTCAGCACTAATGAAACTGTATCAACAAATATTATATACATTTTTAAAATATTATAAATTGAATATATTTTACTTCTTGGTATATCCATTTTTGACAAAATACTCCTGGTAAGAAAACTTTTAAAAAACTAGCACATATTAAATGAAGTTATTAAAATATTTTAGTTTACACTCTCTTTTTGCAAAATACTTTTTTAAAATAATACCTATTAGTTTTTGCAAATAAAATTATAAGAGTGCACTAAAATTGACTAAAATAATAAAATTAAAATTACAATCACCTTGATAGCTTCTGATATGATTCAGCTACCTTTAAAACATTATTAATCACACCTGATAAATCAACTGCAATGGTATTTATACCCTGTAAGAATACCTTATCCTATTGGTTGATTCTTACTTTTAGTTTGATATCAAATTTGCATATTGTTGCAAACTTATACGATTAAATTTCAAAATAAAAATTATGACATATTAAACCTTTAAAAAATATTATTTAAATACTACCTTTAAATCAGTTATTACTTTACTAAATTAATCAAATACCTTTAAAATAACTTTTAAAACAATATTTAATGAGTTTATCCCACTTTTAATATTTAATTTATCTATTTTTATTTTAACAAAATATTTAACTTTTTTATTAACTGTATTCGTCTATATTACATTATTTAAAACATTTTATACGATAGTTAACTTAATATTTATTATTTGCTTTATGATAGGTAATAATTACATTTTACTCTATAATGCAATTCTAAAATACTTTGAACTTGACTAATCTAAATTCTAGCAAGCAAGTTTGCGTAACCATATTATGCAGGTCACATGATTAATATAACTTAAGACAGACTATCCAATTTTTTCTCTGTTTGGGAATAAACAAATTGCCACACTTATTGTATTAGATAAAATAATACAATCAGATAAAATTTGGAAGAACAATTTGAGAATATAGAATTAAATACAACTTTCACTACCATAAATAAAACTTACTTTTTTAAAATATACGATATTAATTATGATTATTAAATATGATTTATAAATTTTAAATATATTATTTATTTAACTACAAGTTTTAAAACTATTAAAATTTAACTTTTAAACATACTTTTAAATATTTATAGCTGAGTTATTTATTATGGCCAGCTTTTGCAACCATATGAAATAATATTTTTAACTTTATTTAACTGCTCTTACGTGATTCATTATAATTTCTAAGCATTACGTATTTTCATTTAGCTTTAAATTGTACTTTAAGATATTATTAACAAAATATAATCAACACATCAAGAGAACATATTCTAAAATTTAATTTTTTTTTAGCAATTTACTGTAATCAGCCATTTCTGACCTATAGAAAAGGGCACAATATATATTAAAAAGATACTAAATGAATAATAGAATAGTTTCATTGATTGGGAGTTCATGGAAAGATTGAGTATGAGCAAGACTTTCTGAGCTGCAATCAATGAACTTTGAACTCTGGGATCTGCCACTGCTACTACTGTACTACTGATTAGGGTAAAGTAAGTACTGATTAATTTATATAGACTGTCAAAAAAGTGTATTCTCCACAAATCGCATAGTATTTAATGAGCTTTTGTGATTAAATTTTTTTTTCATCTTATTAAAACAAAGACATTACCAAAAGTTAAGGATTAAATTTTATTTGGAAAACATTGGAACAACAATCAGTGTATATTACATTATAAAATTACCATCCATAGGAAACAAAATACAAATTTGTATTAATTATAATTTGTATTATAACGTATAATAGGAATTGTGGACTTAATCAGTGAAGTATTGAATAGCTTCACGCTCTCAGATCTAACCATTTCAGCTTCACCTATTTATATAGAAAGTAGGTTGAAGTAAAGAAGGGTTCCCCTCTTTTCATCCAAGGCATAAGGTTGTGGTTAAGACCTGTAGAGGTCCCTACCTTCGCATTTCAACCACATATGCTTTAGGTTTATTGCCTTAGTAAATATTAATTTGTATTATTATAACTCCAATGGCCCAATAAAATAGAAGGCCAATTTTTTTTGAAACCAGACTTATTTTGTGATGCTTGGCTTTATGACTGCAATAGTAAACAAAAGTTATAAAAATATTATATGGTTCTTATCTAAAATATTATAGAAAAATCGATTAGAAATGATGTCTGTAATGAATTAAAATATTTTCTAATGTTATTACAAACCTTGATGAGAGCTCTTACTCAGGTTTAAAACAAAAAGTGTTTATTGTAAAAATAATGAAACTGTTGGAGAAATTCAAGAATCTTGATTTTACTTTATATACTGATTATGAAATAAATTGCTTGTTTTTCACCATATGCAGATTACTTAAATTGTCTTCAATTATTTTATGTGACCACTTCATTCATGGCATTTTGAGTAATATCTTTAAGAACAGAAATAATATAAAAAGCAGAAGTTGTCAAATGAATAAACTGATCAAAATAAGTATTCTATTATTAAAAACAATTCTAGTGGAATTTATGCATAATATATAACAATCATTTGACATAATAGCTAGAGTCCTGGAATTAAAAAGAGTAGCAAACCAATGCATACAAACTATTTTGTATTCTTATTATTTATTAAAGCAGGTAAAATTACAGATGATATCATTTGTTTTGCTGTTTAAAAAATGTTACACACTATCCAATAATGTGATAACTTTTCTGCTACAAGTATTACAGCCTTAGTATAAATTTATATCACATGGTTTGTGTTGCCATCTCTTCATAGTTCTTTACATATTTATTTAAGACACATTAACTAATAGAGACTTAAGAAGAGTCTGATATTAAAACAGGCAAAACTCTCTATACTTATTGCCATTCAGTGCAAGCCAGTGCAATCAGTGGATGACAGAAGGCTTGTGCATAAAATCCCCCATCTAGTGCATACTCATCCAATATCTCCAGACTAGATTCTGGCCTTCATCAGTGAGGAGACTTGGATCTGAGAGCACTTCACCTAGATCTTAGGAGCTAATGCAACCCTCCAGCAGCCATCTTTCATCTCTACTTAACTACAAAACTATGAGACTTGAAAACACTATAATATTTTCAATCCAAGCTCATCAGCTTTTATAGTCATATAGGTCTGAACTCAGTTCAGTACCTACACATTTTGGTGTCTTTGGTTCTTTAATAACCATTGATTACTCTGACTTGTACTGATTGGCAATAAGTATAGAGAATTTTGCCTGTTTTAATAACAGTTAAGAGCAAGCATAAGAAAGGGTGATCATGTGATGTTTATTGGCTTAAAGAGTCTGATATCTTAATTGAAATAAATACAAATCTGAATGTTGTTATATAAAAAAGTAAAAAAACAAATATACAAATATAATCACATGTGCAAGTAAATAACTTATTCCTGTTTTATAAAATAAGCTAAAAATTATATATATATTGTTGTTAAATGTTTTCATGAAAACAACAATTTCATTATAAAATAATTTCCTGACAAAATGACTATAAGATATATAAGTCATTAATATAAATAACATTAATTCTTTTAGATAACATTGCAAGCATTGAGAAGACAATAAAATATAGCCAGTGAAAAATTAGATAAGAATCAATTTGTAAATTTACAAAATGTTAAAGATGGCTGCAGAAATAATATTACCTCATGCCCTAGAAAAAATGTAATCCCTTGTTCAGAGATGGCAATAGTGTGGTTTGACTTTCCTTCACTTTCTTGTGGCTACATTCATTTCTATTTTGCTATTCATTTGATAGTAGAAACTGAAATTTAAATGATATTGATTTATTTGTTTTAAAAAATATCTAAAGATTAAAACTCTACAGATTTAAAGTTTCTCAAACAAGCTGAAAATTCACTCACATTATGTTGATTGATAAATTCTTTATTCTAAGCTATGGACATTTATGAGTCTATTTATGCAATGTCATTGTTTTAAGAAATACATTAAAAAATTGTAATTTCCTGTTGTTCATTTAAACATTTGTAATTATTTTTACAAAATATTTGTATAGATATTGTTAAAAAAGAAAGATTTTCATGATTACACTTAAATTTTTTTAAAAAATATATTTTAATTTTAAAAAGGTAAGTGAAGAAATTTTTAATGGTGGTAAAGGAAACTATGATTAGTTATGCTCTGCCAAACCCCATTGCACAGAATTTATGTGATATTTGATAATTATAAATTAAATTTTAAATTTTAAAACAAAAGTTCATTGCTTTATAATGACTTAATAATTTATTCCGGTGTAATAAAGTTATTTTTTTTTCTATATTTGCAAAATTCAAATATGATTTTTTTAACAAAAGTATATTCTCTTATTCTTCTCTTTCACTTTCTTTGCATATCTTCATATAATCATATATATTGCTTATAACACTTCTTTCATATACACTTTAATGCAACAAATTTTCTTAAAAACTTCTTTATTTTCCTTACAGTTTCGACTGTCCAGCAGTTTTCATCAGAGCTCTATCTTCTTCTCTGCTTTGGACAGTCAAAACTGTAAGGAAAATAATGAAGTTTTTAAGAAAATTTGTTGCATTAAAGTGTATATGAAAGAAGTGTTATAAGCAATATATATGATTTTTTTTAAATAATTTTTTTATTTGTAAACTTGCATTTCTAGAAAATCAAGTCTAATTTATTGAATACTAAGATTTAATTACTAAAATTAAAATCTGAACATTTATTCAAATTATTACTATGTAGGACAATGGAAAAATTTGCCTATTGATGGATCAATGAGCTTTTCTCTAATGGACTCTATTAATCTTAACTTGAAGAAGTTAATTAAACATGAAGTTAGTGAAATTATTTGCCAATGTGTAGACTTAAAATTATTAATATTAATACAAATTAATATAATATCTAATCTTAGTTCATTCTTAAGAGAGATTGTAGTTAATAAATTATGCAATAAAAATACTGATTTTTAAATAAATGATTCATCTTAGAATGTTTTTTATAACATTAATACCACATTGCTAACTTTTATTTTCCACATGTTAATATCCATGCTCATCACACTGGGTTATAATTTTAATTTGAATATTCTTTATTTTGTTTTTTTTATTTACCTTAAATTTTTGTGAAAACCAATATTCTATTTAATAAACTATTTTTCCAAACTGTCCACTTTTTTTGGTTAAATAAAAATGCTATAAAATAAACAAAAATATGATTAAAACTTCATGTTATAGGGATCTATTATTTTATATCCCTACTACTTTTATTATGACATTTTCTATAATCATACTTTGACAGCAATTGCTTTTTGAAAACAGTTCTGACCTCAGAAAGTAAATCTTTGTTTATGCTGAAATTTTGGACGATCTAAGTATTTGTTTTACAAGCAAAGATAAGACCCAAGGCTCCTCATTGACGAAGGCCACAAGCCAGAAACTAGGCTGGGGATATTGGAGGAGTAGGCACTAGATGGGAATTTTATGCACAAGCTGGCATCCATTGATTACTCTGGCTTGCACTGAGTGGCAATATGTCTAGAGAGTTTTGCCTGTTTTAATAATAGTTATAAGCAAGCATTAGAAATAGTGATCATGTGGTGTTTATAAACATAAACAGTTGATGAAGAAGAATTTCAAGAACTTAATCACATTTTATTAATAAAGTAAGTAGAAAAATTTTAGTTTGAATATTAGGACAATATTGTTTTAATCACATTTTCCTTGAAGATGTTTATTTGAATTTTATAAAAGGCATCATTTTGGGTAAAAATATTAATTAAATAGCTAAGATTTAAAACTATTTTTGTTTCGGTGTTTAATGTAAGCAACAAGAGTTAAATACAACTCACAATATTTACTGTAAAATTTCTTTAGCTTAATTTATAACAGTTTTTTTAAAACGTTTAATAACTAACTATTCATGTACTTCGTAAGTAAATTGAATGATTTGTGTTGACTCAAATACAAAAAAAAAATTCTTTTGAATTTAAAACCTCACTGGTATCTATCTTTACATCCTAAGATATTGTTTAGAACTTATAAAACCCTGCTATTAATAATTCAGAATATCATGCTTTTTTAAATCACATTATTGCAAGATGTCATAAAAATAAAAACATATTAAGCATATGAATAAATTAAATCTTGATCGTCTGATACATATTGTAATAAGCAAAATATCTGGGGTATTTTGCAAGTTTAAATTTAATAATTAGGATTTTCATTTCAACAAAAAATTTTATTAGTAATAAATAGTGATTACATTTTGATAATGGATAAGTTAATGAATAACTTGTACAATAATATTATAAAAAGTTCTGATTAACATATGGCTAGAATATGTTAGTTAGTAGTTGTTATACACTTATGTGGTTAGGTATAATGAAGGGTTTGTGTAGAATATGAGAAACTGAGAACTTGATGAATGTAATTAGCTTTTTTATTTTTTTAATAACATGACTATTTTCTTTTTAATATTGTCTATTCTAGAATTCTGGGTAGGTGGGAGTTGACAATCAGGAAAAGGATAGAGCGGTTAGAGACCAGGTGTCATCAAAGACTTTACTGGAGGCAAGGAGCTGATCACGTTTCTTGATTTTTTTGAGAGTCTGGTAAAACAATGGTATGATTTGTGGCGGGGGTGATTCCATGAGAGTTTTGCATCTCACTATCCATATGGAATAAAGGACAAAGATAGAGAGCCTTATTATTGAAAAAGTTCCACTATTAATGGCATTTTCAAGTGAGAAAATCATTTCAGATCTTATGTAAGAATTGATTATGATTATATCTTTCAGTATTTTAAGTCTTGGACAGCGGTGTATAATATGGTCTGTGGTTTCATCTTCACAAGCACATAAACCACATATAGGGTCAATGCTAGTAAAACCTCTTCGGTGATAAAGAAACCAATTTGTGGGAAGCGCATCAAGATTAATTTTAATGATGAAGTCCAGGAATTTGGGTTCAAGGCTCCATCTTTTGAAGTGTGTAATGAGTCTTTGGTTGGTTATTTTTAGGCTGGTTTTAATGGGTTGTTGATTATAGTTGATTAGATTGTATGCTTCCCACAAAGTGATTTTTTGGTTAAGGTTAGAGGACATCGTCGGGTTATAAAGTTGTAGATGATCTATTAGCAATGATATCCATGAACTGGAAAAGGGCGGGGAATGATCAGTTGGTGTAATTTTTTTCATAATGTTGGAGTATCCATAGGAGAGAATCAGATTATGTAGAATATTGTGAGTTTTTTGTAAAATGATTGCCTGTATTGAGTGGAATGACAGTCCATTGAACCTGCGTGGTTGTTGGATACCTCGCAAGCTAATGGCAACAGTCCTTCCTCTCCAGAGAAGTTTGGTGCATAATCGGTTAATTTTATTTTGAAACTGTTTAGTGATTTTAATGAATGGAAGATAATATGAGATTTTTGGCATTATGATCATGTTGAGGAGGCTAACCTTTCCATATAATGAAAGGTATACTCTAGAGAGTGAAGTGGTGATGGCTTCAGTTGATTGGAGGATTGCATCTTGAATCATTCTTGCCATTGCAGTTGGAGGTTTGAAGATTGGGAAGCCAAGGTATCTTTGTGGTTTAGCAGAAAAGGAAGAGTTGATTTGTTTACCAGACATTATCTTCCAGATGGAAGATTTGTTAAAATTTATTTGTAGGCCAAGTTTCACTGTATTTCTGTTTAAGATGTTCATGAGATGGGGAAGGTATGGGAAGCACAACCATGATGTCATCTATGTATGCGAATACATTGAAATCTTTATTGAGAGAAGGAAGGAATATTCCAGGGAGGTTTTTTTCTATATCCACCAGAAGAGGGTTGATGTATGCTGTGAAGAAAAGGGCACTGAGCAGAGATCCTTGAGGGATCGACTTGTATGGCTTGAAACCTGGAGTGATCTTGCCATCAAGAGAGAGAAAAATCTCTCTGTTGTTGAGCAGATTGCTGATAATCTGAACAATTGCAGCTGGAATGTCGTATTCCATCAGAATATCCAGAAGGGTGTTGATCTGTACTGAATCGAATGCTGCTGCAACATCCAGTTGGATGGCAATAGGTTTGGATTTACGATGTACTCTGATATGATTGAACAGTGCAGTTATATTGGACATAGCATGCGAGGTTGATGATCCCTTTTTTCCGTATTGGTTTGGCGAGATATTGCTAAGAATTTGAGGTTGGATTTGGTCCTTAATGACTGACTCTATAATCTTGATAAGCAGTGGGGTCATGGATATTGGTCGGATACTGTTAATGTCGTTTAGTGGTTTTGCTTTTTTAATAAAAGGCACAAGTGCCACAGGGTAAAGATCTGCTATGTTTCTGTAGCCTGAAGCTAGGTGATCTATCATTTTTTTAATAATTGGAACAGTGAATTGACTGAGGTGTTTGAGAAGGAAATTTGGGATGCCGTGAAGGCCAGGATGAATGCTGTCAGGGAGTGATGATATCTTCTTTTTAATTTGGATTTCTGTGATGCCATGTTCGCTGGGGTCTCCAGCATCCAACCAGCTGTTTACTGGAGGGGCTCCATCTTTTTGCATTAATTGGCAGAATTGTTTGCTGATGTGCTGCATCATTGGATAGCCAATGAGATTGGTACCATTAGTATAAATGGATGTGGGAGTGATTTGTTTTTTATTGTAACCCAGTGCCCATCTGAGGTAGTCTCTCGTCCAGCAGTGTTGTTGTGCTAAGAAGCATCTGGCTCTTCTGATGGAAATATATTCTGCAAGGGATTTTTGCTTGATTTTGTAGAGGTTTTTAAGGAAGATAATTTTTTCTGTATTTGTGAAATTTTGCTGTGATGCTTGAAGTTGTATATTAATGTCTGTTAGGTCATTTAGAAGACCATTTGGTCCTTTGATTTTCCTGGTGTGGTGATTTAATATGGACTGAAGAATTCCGATGAAGGAAAACCAGCCCTCCTCAGCAGGGAGGGAAAGGATGTTTATTTTCTGGAAATAGATGTATGACTCAGACACTATCGCTTCGGTCATGTTTGATTGGGTGATCATGCGCATGGTTTTTCCAGGTCCATCTATAGGTGTAGGGATTGAGATAGGCGTGAGTTGTAAGATCAGAGCCATATGATCGGAGAAAGCAACAGGGGTTAAGGCTGCATCAAGGTTGAAATGGAGGTCTGGGGTGTAGTAAACCAGATCAATTAGGGACTTTTTAGTTTTAGTATAGAAAGAGTAGGCTTCGGGTGGGAAGAAGCCCTCTCCACACATTAATCTGCGATTTATTAGATGCAAAAATCTCTTGGTGAAGTCATTGTAGGTGGTGTTAAAGTCTCCGAGAAGAATGGTAGGGGAGGCTCTGCTAGCGTTGATGGCATTTAGGATATGAACTATTTTTAGATATTGAGAGGTGTCTTTGGCTGTATAAATATAAGCTATGATGATCAGATAACCCCAATAATCTATTTCTATAATAATAATATTGGCATCTAGGAATAGAATGTTGAAACTTTTTGGTGGTGCTGATTTGCTAAGAAGAATACCGACTCCACCTGAAGCTGAATGGCCGATGGAAAATCTAGTAAATCCGAGAGAGGAGAGAAGAGATATTATTTTATGGTCAGTCTTATAGTGATGTTTGGTTTCGCCCATAAGAAATATATGAGGGGAGCAGAGTGAGAGCCAGTTTTTAATAGCAAGAACTCTATCGATTGAGTTGATGCCGCGAATGTTTATGCCAGCTATTTTGCAGAACATGATAGATTAATCCAAACCGTCCTCAGCAAAGTGATGCAAGTGAATGTGGGACATCTCTATATTAATGAGGTCTGATGTTGTTAGGCAGTCAGAGACTTGTGATTGAACTTGTAGATGGCTTGGTGATATATTTGTTGGTTGAGGAATTGCATCCATGAAGTCTTCGGTGTCTGATGGAGTAGAGTAATCTGTCTGAGAATCATCGGGAGAATCAATGGTATCTAAGGTTGTAAGATCCACGGTTTTCCTCTTTTTTTCTATGGATTTGTGAAGCTTTGAGTTGGATTTATCGGAGATTTGTTTGTTAGAGGGGGGTGGTGAGTAAAGTACCTGGTGGGAGCTGTCATCATCAGAGCTTGATTTATCTGAGCGAATTGATTTTCTTTTAATTTTCTTAATTGTATTTTGGGTATTTGTTGTGTCAATTTTTTGAGGATTTTGAAGTTGATTAGTGTTGTTTTCCTTTTCCTGTTCTTTTGATAGTAGTGTTATTTTATTGTCATAAGATTTTTGTTCAAATTTTAGACTTGAGACATTCTCTGTTTGCTGTAACAGTTGTGAATCTTTGATCATGCTGACTTTCGGGTTGGGTGTTTGATGGATCTTTTCGTCTGGTAGGTTAATTCTTGCAGGAGTTGAAGCATTGCAGATAGTTTGTGGTTCACTCTGTTTAGGGTTGTTATCAGTTGTTTTAAGCTGGTTAGGAGTTATATTGGAAGAATTGTTTTGACATTTTTTGAGTGTATTTTCTTCATCGCCTGGGTTTATCATGTTCTCTTTAGATGGTTTGGTCATATTATCTTCTTTTGTAGAAAGAGTTTGACCTAATATTATTTCTTGGGGATTAGTATAAGTTGTTTCGAATGTTTGATCTTGAGTATTATTAGTTTGCGTGATTGGTTTAGGAGCAGTATTTGTTGTTGTTTGGTTCTCTGATTTACTACTATTAGTGTAAAGGTTGACGTTTGTTCTTTCTTGAATATTTTCATTTTGAAATATAGTTTTGGATGTGGAAGGTTTTGTTGGAGGATTTATTTGAATCTGAATATCTGGGTTTGTGAGGTTGCTGTTTGAATTAGTCCTATGTGATGATTGTCTATTTAAGGACTTGTTAATAGGTCTACCAGGACATTTGTGAAATTTATTCATTTTAATACCACAGTGTGTGCATATTCTTGCTGCACAGTCTTTAATGAGGTGTGTTCTTTGAAGGCAGAAGAAACATTGTGGTTGTACTCCTCTGAATGTCAAAACCATAGGAGAGCCTCTTGCTGTAATAATAGTGGGTATGTCAGTGGGTATAATGTTTTTCTTTAATGTAAGTGTGAAGGTAACTGTATTGGACAGGATTTGATCTTTGAAGTGAGGATTTAATAGGTGTTTAAATTTGCTAACTGAACCATAATTAATAAGGATGTCTTGTATTTCTTGTTCATTTAAGTGGGCAAGGCAGTTTTGAATTCTGCCAGATAGTGTAACTGGATGGTTCATATCTATGGAGCATAGTATATAATTTCCTAAAGATTTGTAGTTATTTTTAAAATTCATTCGGTCTGCCCACGTTTTAAACTCTACGATCACATAGCGGTCATTGGGATGATTAAGGATCATGTGAATGCCTCTGCCTAATTGCTTTTGATTGATTAGACTGTAGAGTTGTTCTACAGGGAATTTATATAAAGCACATTGATGATTTGTTATGGCTAAGATTAAAGACTTATCGCTGTAATAGTTTGCAAACGATTTATATAGAGAGTTGGGTATCGTTTTGTTGAACTCATTGTTTATTTCTAGGAACATATCATCGTTAATATTGTTTATATTAAAAGAGACATTTTCCTGCATGTTTGATTCTTTTTCTATGTCTAATTCTGTGAGATTCAAATATAATTCGTTGAGATTATCGGCCTTAATATTTTCAGAGATGCTCTCAGAATTTTTTGACCTTACGATATTTGCGTACGTAGTGGGATTTTCCAATATTGATATTGAGGTAATTGGTTTAGCTTGCACGTTAGCTGATGTAGCAATGGATTGTTCTGAGCTAAAATCTTTGATTGTTTTAGAATGAAATTTATCAGTTTTATAATTTATTTCTTCTTTTTATTTTTAAATTTACTGTTGACAAACGGTACTGACACAGTACTGGTTTTGTCAACCTCTGGTGGAAAATGTTTTACTTTAAAAATTTCGTCGGTATCATTTTGTTGGTAATTTTGTTTATTTCCAGATATAGTTTTAATTGAATTGTTGGGCAAAGGAAATTGCTCATTATAATCTTCTGTGGTTGAGTAAAGGCTTCGGAGAGGTAATGATTGGTTTTCGCTTGTATCAATAGTTTCGCTTGATGAGATATTTATTCTATTGTTTGTATTAGGGGTAAGTTGAATATTTTCTAAACTTTTGTTGATATTTGCAATGGAATTTTCTTTTGATTTACTCATTTGTGGGATTTTATTTGTTGTAACGGGTGGTTTAGATGCATTTAGATTAGATCTAAGGCTATACAATTTACGGCCGATGACCGCATTGTTGGGTTGAATGCTGAGATCGGGGCTTACTTTATTTTTAGTTTTATCGGTTATATTATCACTTTCCATCATATAAAATGATTAAAAAGTTGACTTACCTTGAATAACAGACGTAAAGGTAAAGGGACAGTCGTCCCGTCTTCCTAAAACTGTAAAACACTAAGGGACGCTTTTTAAGACTAGTTACGAAGATGGCTGCCAAAAGCGGAAGTCCAAAAATAATTAGGATTTTAAAATCTGCTTTGAAGTATAATTTCACAAAACAGATTCTATAGACCTATGCAGTTTTATAAACACATCTCCTTTTAATGGATAGTTTATAAATTTTACATTTAATTGTGTTGACAATGTTTATTTATGAGCATAGAAAATGATAAATAGTAAATATCTTTAATGTTATTGCTATAGGATTATCTTATCCATAGAACAAAAGTCATATACTTCTATTTGGTATAAATTGAATTTTCTAAGAAAGATCTATTTTATATTTTATTGTTGGAAAACAAAAACTATAACATTATGAGAATTAAACGGCTAAACATCACATGATCATCATTTCTTATGCTTTCACATAATTGTGTGGAGAGTTTTTCCTGTGTTAATTATGAGAATTTCAAGACTATAATTATTAGCTAGTCTTTCTTGATAATAATAAAATATTTTAAAAGTATACAGCATGTTAAATATGTAATTAGCAATAACTTCCTAAGTTGATGTAAAAAACTTCTTGTCAACAATGTAAATTCTATTAGCGACTTGCTAATTTAGCTGTAATCCAAAATAAAGTAGATGTTTCTGTAAACCATAAATTTATCATTTCTATAAGAATGACAATGCTCTAATGCAAATATTAGATAATTCCTGCTCTCATTTCCACATGCTTAAGATTTGCCCATACATAAACGTTTGGGTCGAAAGAATTGATGGATTCATTCTATTCTTTCTAAAATACTATATGTTGTGTCTGAAAAAATTGAGAGTATTCATTTATAATTTATCTTTAAAGTTGCATGTGCATTGGTTTAATCGCTAATATCACTATTACATAAAAAACATAGCACTATATAAAATAATACCTCATTATAATGCATTTCAGAAATTATTTCTGTAATTGCAAGCCATTATCATCAAAGTGTTGTTGTTTTTTTATTGTCCTATTAAAATGAACCCTATTCTACTTGTAAAAATTGACTGTCACAGTTAGCAACTTCAAAGTCCAAAGTACAATCCTATGATATAGTTATGTAGTTTTAAATTCTACATTATCGTAAGTGTAAAATATTATGTCTTAAAGTAAGTAATTAAAAATTATGATTTATTTTTTTAATTAAAAAACATCATGCATAAAGGCACTGAACAAAAATGTATAAAGTATTAATAAATAAATAGAACTAAAAATGATTATTAAATAATAAATATATTTTTAATAAGAGTAGCAAATTCTCTATACAATATTGCCACCAAGTGCAAGCCTTCATAATCAATGGATTCAGAAAGTTTAGAGCATAAAATTCCTATCTAGTGCAATCCACAGACTAGTTAGGTTGTTGTGACTTATGCCCAATGTTGATGCTTGATGGCATTGTTGCTTGCAATAATAATGAAATATAATGTTACCAGGCTGATAATTTTTTGCTTTCTGTTTTTTTCTATTCTTCGACATTTTTCAAAGTATTTTTAAAAAATTTATGAAACAACATTATTTTTTAAATTACATTTTTAAATTATATTATACATTTCAGTGTGTAGTGCTGGAATGTGGGGGGGTCTGATCATTCTGCCAATCTGAAGGATCGACCAATACATGCACTAGTCTGATCAAACCAAGATTTCAGTGTGTAGTGCTGGAAGGTAAGGGGGGGGATGGTTTTGCTGATCAGAAAGATTGGCCAATATATGCACTAGTCTGAGCAAACCAAGATTATGATTTTCAAAACAATGTACAATGACAGCCATTTTATTACTCTCATAGCTGTTCTCCTGCAAACATGCCTTTTTACATGACTTATGTGAAATGGTTCTGGGACCTACCCTTTTGCAATTGTTTCACCATCCAAGATGTGTAGGGAAACATGGTGATGGGCTTACAATTATTAGTATGTAATAGTACATCACGTAAGGTGTAAGATCATTACTTCGAATGCACATAAAAACACTTATGACCAGGTGAATTCCATATACTCTCACATCCTATAGTAGCAATCTGTAAAGTGTGTGCTATTTCCATAGTGACATGAAACACAGTATGCAATGCCATATAGGCCTGCTAATGGCTAATATGAACAGAACTTTTCTTTAGGCTATAAGTTGGGTTGCATAAATGGCATATTTCTGTGCTTTTGCAGAGAAACAACACCATCAAGCGGCCACATTGGGCATAAGTCACAACTATCCTAGTTTCTAGCTTGTGGCTTTCATCAGTGAGGAGCCTTGGATTTGAGAGCACTGCAACACCATCAAGTAGCCACCTTAGATATAAGTCACAACTACTCTTGTTTCTAGCTTGTGGCTTTCATCAGTGAGGAGCCTTGGATTTGAGAGCACTGCAGCTAGATCTTAGGATTTAATGTAACCCAACACCAGCTATCTTTTTAGCTATAAAGTCCTGCCCAAGATGAAAATACCATAATGTTTTCAACCAAACTCATTTACTTGTATAATCATATAGATCTGATCTCAGTTACCCAAATCAGTAAAATGTGCCTGCTGGAGAGTGGCATTAAATCCTAAGATCTAGGCACAGTGCTCTCAAATCCAAGACTCCTCACTGATGAAATCCAGAATCTAGAAACTAGTCTGGGGATGTTGTATGAATAGGCCCTAAATAGAGATTTTATGCACAAACCTTTCTGCATCCATTGATTATAAAGGCTTGCACTTGGTAGAACTATTGTATGGAGGGAGATCTTGGTACTCTTACTAACATCATGTGTATCCTATGAAATGGTGTTTATGTGATTATTTACTTTTTTAAAAAAAAACCTTATTTTGGCAATGTTTTGCCATCTTCTCTCCTTTAATGTATATATCATTATAAATATTTGCTGATTATAAACTTCTCCCACCTATATTTTTATATTTTTATTTATTATTATATAACTATTATATACATAATACAGTAATAAAAAAAGTTGTACACAAACATACATTACTATATAGTATTATATATTAACAAACTCAAATTAACGATGTTCTTTTTTATTTATAATGTACATTGTTATTTATCATTAGTATAAGCTTATGTAAAAATATATTTTTTGATATCATGTATTTATATATGACATGTACACACAATAACACATGCTGAACATCTTATAAATCTACACATATGTATATATATACTATAATTAAATGGTTACTAATTAGTCAATTATATAAGTATTTTGTAATAACTGAAACACAGGCTTAATATATACCATGTATCTATATATGTAATATAGGGTATATGAGCACAGACTTTCACATGAACCACCACTCTCCACTCTATCTAATAACACTGATACACTCAAGCATATATATGCGGAAAAGATAAATAATCACCAATATACATATTTCATGCTAAACCAGCAATCATCAGTTGGTCCAGATTATCATCTCCCACACATATATACTATAAGTGCTCATATATATATTAAGATAGACAATCTTCATACTTTAATGGACTGGCTCAAATCTATTACACACTCCAACTCGTCAACCATCCATCCAATTGAAAATCTGATGATGGAATGCTCGAAGGCCACCCTGAGGCTGAGAGTCTTGTCACACCCATGTTGACCCAAGGTCAATCTAAACCCCACATGCACAGGACATAATCCATTAAATACATATGCAAGAATGGGCAGACATCTCTACAATGTAATAACTGAAACACAGGCTTAATATATACCATGTGTTTATATCTCTACAATGTAATAACTGAAACACAGGCTTAATATGTACCATGTGTCTATATATGTAATATAGGGTCCTTGCATATGTATTTAATGGATTATGTCCTGTATATGTGGGGTTCAGATTGACCTTGGGTCAACATTGGTGTGGCAAAAATCTCGGCCTCAGGGAGGCCTTTGAGCATTCCATCATCAGATTTTCAATTGGATGGATGGTTGAAGAGTTGGAGTGTGTAGTAGATTGGAGCCAGTCCATTAAAGTATGAAGATTGTCTGGCTTAATATATATCTGAGCACTTATAGTATATATGTGTGGGAGATGATAATCTGGACCAACTGATGATTGCTGGTTTAGCATGAAATACATATATTGGTGATTATTTATCTTTTCAGCATATATATGCTTGAGTGTATCAGTGTTATTAGATAGAGGGGAGAGTGGTGGGTCATATGAAAGTCTGTCCTCATATACCCTATATTACATATACACACACATGGTATATATTAAGCCTGTGTTTCAATTATTACATTGTAGAGATGTCTGCCCATCCTTGCATATGTATTTAATGAATTATGTCTTGTACATGTGGGGTTCATATTGACCTTGGGTCAACATGGGTGTGACAAGACTCTCAGCCTCAGGGTGGCCTTCAAGCATTCATTCCATCATCAGATTTTCAATTGGATGGATGGTTGAAGAGTTGGAGTGTGTAGTAGATTGGAGCCAGTCCACTAAAGTATGAAGATTGTCTATCTTAATATATGTCTGAGCACTTATAGTAGTATATATGTGGAAGATGATAATCTGGACCAACTGATGATTGCTGGTTTAGCATAAAATACATATATTGGTGATTATTTATCTTTTCAGCATATATATGCTTGAGTGTATCAGTGTTATTAGATAGAGGGGAGAGTGGTGGGTCATGTAAAAGTCTGTGCTCATATACCCTATATTATAAGTATTTTGTGTATATTCATACAATTATCCTTATTATATTTAATGTAATTAAACTCATAAAACTTTTTTAATATAATTTTTAATTTAGTATAAAGGTTTATTTTTTTTTACATTTATTTTGAGGTATATGTTAAATGGAAATTTATAATGCAAATTTTTTATCTTTTATGCTACTTACTCTATTATGATCTTTTCCTCTTTCTTATAGCTATTTTCTTGTGTATCCACACTAACCATATAACTTCTAAAATTAATTTTATAAATTTATATCTTTGTATTTCATCTTATATTTTATATGCTTATATTATTGCTTTTCATTTTTTAATGTTTTATCATTCAATATTTTGGTTTACATTTTATATAATTTTTATTTTTTATTAATATTTTATAAATCACTAATAAGTAAAAAAATTTATCCACTTATTATTAGAATTTTTATTATTATTAATGTTATTGTTATTTGAAAAACTAATACTATTATTATTTATATTTTTATTTAAGTATAGTTTTTTTAGGTACAAATTACTATAGTGGTAAGATTTCACATATGTGTTAGTCTGAGAATAATTTTTAACTTACTATATCAGAAAATAATATCTACAAGTGAGCTTATGACAAATTTAATCGATCAATTAAAAATTTATTTGGAAAAATAACCTATAACTTTACTAATGTCTACAAATATGTATTTACATTTTTTGTGAGAAATTATTTTCCATCTTCTGAACTTATAAAGATAAACTTATAGTTTCACTTCAATTATTAATTTTAGTTTTTCAGTAAAGATTTTTTGTTTACAAAAATGGCAGCCTATATCTTTATATAGTGGAAATGAAGCAAACATGCATTTACATTTTTTGTAAGAAATGATTTTCCAACAATTAAACTTTTAACAAACTAATATATATATATATATATATATATAAATTATTAATCAATGTATATATATATATATCAAAACTACCCCAAATCTAAAATTAAACCAGACCAGCATAAAAATAATATTAAACACAACCTAAGGTTTCACTGCTACAAGCAGACTTCTCAAGTGTAAAGAACTACAAAAAACTACACAATATATATACTATTAAAAACTACCCACAAATCCATTCACTTCCCATCCACTCTTAATATTAAAAGAACTCTTAAATAAGTTAACTGCTTCAGAATAATAAATTTTCAATAATAAAGACTCTTTAATTCTTCTTTTGATTTCATTTCTCTCAAAGAAGACAACCTTAGCTTCATCAAAATCAATAGTGTGGCCTGTATCTTTTTCATGGACATACAAAGCAGAACTAAGATATCTATTTTCAACTCTACTTTTATGAACCTTTATTCTTTCATTTAAACTTAAACTACTCTGACCTATGTAAGCCTTCTTACAAATAAACAAGGAATAAAATATACTACACCAGGAATAGTCTTTCTATCAAAAACTTCTTTTGTATTATTTAATAAATTACTCAATGTAACACCTCTTTTCCAAGCAACTTTCTTATTTCCAAACAATTTACTATTTCTACACACAATTTTATAAGAAGACAATTTAAATGGCAAAGAAATAAAATCATATTTTTCTTTAACCTTTACAGCCTTACAAATATTACTATTAAATAAAATACTTTTAACAAATTATCAGAGTATCCAACACTCAAGTAATCTTTATAAAATTGATATTTCTGAAACAAAGCTACCCCACTAGAAATATTTAATTTAATATTCCTATGACAATAATTCCTTAAAGCAGCTACTTTATGAGATACAGACTGATAGCTATCAGGTTTAATTATAGATCTTAATTCTTTACTTTTAACTAAATGACTGCACAATAAACAATTAGTTTCTATATTTCTAATCATCAAAAGATCTAAAAATTTTAACTTACCAAAATCTAACCCCCCTCCTTCTAACACAAATTTTATAGAAGGATCAAAACAATTAAACTCATTTACAAATTCTTTCAATTTATCATTCTAAACTACAAATAAACAATCATCAACATATCTGACAAATAATTTTACATATCATCATCATCATTATCAAACATTATCAATCCATTGCAGGATGAAGGTCTCTCCAAGTTTAATCCATCTTCTCCGATCTTTAGCTTCTCTTCTCCACATCACCCCTACACATTTTCTTATTTCATCCATCCATCTTACATGTGGTCTCCTTCTGGGTCTTTTACAATCTCTTGGAATCCAGTTTAAAATTTAAATTGTCCATCTATTATCATCTCTTCTAGCAATATGTCCAGCCCAACTCCACTTCAATCTTTTAATTTTTTCAATGAGGTCAGTAACACCTGTTTGTTCTCTTACCCATACATTGCATTTTCGATCTCTTCTTGTTACTCCCAACATACATCTCTCCATACTTCTTTGAGTGGTCTGAAGTCTCTGTATTGATCTTCTATTAAGTGTCCAAGTCTCAGATCCATAAGTAAGAACTGGTAAAACACATTTGTTAAAAACCTTTCTTTTCAAACACATAGGCATATTTCCTTTTAATATCAAGTTATTTCTACCAAAAGCACTCCAACCAAGTTTAATTCTATGATTAATTTCCTCTATTATGTTTCCATCTGTATTAATAATCTGACCAAGGTATTTGTAACTCTTAACTTCTTCTAATTCATCATAATCAATCTTTATTTTCATATTTTGAGCAAATCGATTAAACATTACTTTAGTCTTTTTAACATTTATCTTTAGTCCTACTTTCTTACTTTCATCTGATAACTCCTGCAACATTTCCTGAAGCTTGGAAGCATTATTTGCAAAAACAACTACATCATCTGCGAAATCTAAATGACTTAAATAATCTCCATTTACTTTCACTCCTTTAGTTTCCCATTTTAATCCACAAAATACTTCTTGCAGCACTGCTGTATAAAGTTTTGGAGATATGGAGTCACCTTGTCTTACACCTTTCTCAATGTTGACTTTCCCAGTATCATTAAGTAATCTAATTGTTGCTATTGCATTTTTATAAATATTCTTTAAAATATGACAATATCCTGGATCTATACCTTGATGATCCAATGCTTTAATCACTGAAGAAATGTTTATAGAATCAAATGCCTTTTCATAATCTACAAATCCAAAACATAATGACAACTCATATTCATTTGTCCTTTCTATAACTTCTCTCAATACTTGAATATGATCTACTGTACAAAAATCACTTTTAAATCCAGCTTGTTCTCTTGGTTGGTGAAAATCCAAGGTTCTCTGTAGACGAGTTGTAATTATCTTGGTAAAAATTTTATATAAAACTGATAAAAGGCTGATAGGTCTGTAATTTCTAATATCTTCTTTATCACCTTTTTTAAATATTAATATTATTACTGCATTCTTCCAATCATCCGATACATCTTTATCATTTAGACATTTGGTATATAACTTTGCTAATATTTTTTCTGTTTCTTCACCTGCTTCTTTTAATATATCAATTATAATTCCATCATTACCTGGAGCCTTTCCTTTTTTCATACATTTAATTGCATTTCTCACTTCTTCATTTAAAATTCTGGGCAATTCGGAAGATGTAATAGATATAGGAGGTACTTGTTCTTTATTACTATATAATTCTTGATAAAAATCTTCTACCAATTTCATAATATCATCCCTCTTTTTAGTAATAATTCCATCTTTTTTCCTTATTGCAGATATAAATTTCCTACCAATACCAAAATGTTGTTTTACATTCTTAAGACTTTTATTTTCCTCTACAGCTTTTCTTGCTAGTTCACAGTTATACTTTCTTATATCATTTTCAACTCTTTTCCGCACCATTTTACAAAATTCGAGATATTCAATTCTTATTAATGCATCATTCTTGCATATCTTCATATTCCTTCTTTTTATTCATAAGTTCTCTAGTCTCAGTAGAAATTTTATTAGTCAATTGCTGCTTTTTTCTACCAGCTATCTTTGTTGCAGTTTTTAAAAGTGTATCAGTTATTTTCATATTAATTTTATTCAAATCTGAATCATGTTCAAAATCTACTAATACTATTATAAAGGCACAAATATTGGAAATACAAGTGGAGTAGGATTCATTATAAATAAAAAGTGAAGAACAATATTGTGGAGATTGATGGTGTATCAGACAGAGTGGCAAGATTAGTTATACAACTTAATAGCAGATATCAAATGCAGATAATTCAGGTTTATGCCCCAACAAGTTCTCACAGTGATGAAGTAGTAGAAGATTTTTATATGGATGTACAAAAGGCTTTTGATCAGAGTAAACAACATTTCAAATTGTTATGGGAGATTTTAATGCTAGAATTGGTAAACAAATGAAAGATGAAAGTGTTGTAGGTAATTTTGGTTATGGTAATAGAAATGAGAGAAGACATAGACTTGTGGAGTTTGCAGAGAAGGAAAACTTTATATTATGAATTTTTTTTTTGAGAAAAATGTTAGAAGGAAATGGACATGGAAGCATCCAAATGAAGGTACAGCGGAATTGGATTATATTTTGACTAACAGGAAATACATATTTCAAGATTGTAATGTTCTTAATAAATTTAACACAGGAAGTGATCATCGATTAGTAAGGGGTAAGATACATGTTAATTTTACATATAAACAATTCTTTTTAATAATACTTTCCTCTTCCATAAAACTAATATAAACTGAACATACTAAAGGAGAAATAATATAACCTATTATCCACCCTTCCTTAATCTTATAAAAATTACCTTTATAAATAAAATACATAGAATCTTCCAATAACAAAAGCAAATCTTTAATTACCTTAATTTTATTTTTTGATAAAGAACTTTTCTTAATCAATACAGACAAAAGAACATCAATACTGCTTAACCTATTAACAGACTGATACATATTTTCAATATCTAAACTTCCAAATACCCAATTACTTTCCATTTTAAAATTATTAATCATATCAAAAGCCTCAAAAGTTTAAAAAGGAAAGAAAAATTTGTTATTAATCCTGCTGAGATTAGACTTAAAAATAGGTTAATTGCTAATAATGTAATCATTTCTTGCGAAGACAAAGCTGGTAGGTTTGTTATTATGAAAGGAGATGAATTCAAAGAGAAAATGGATAGAGAATTAAATAATGGTAAATATATGTTGTTAGATAAAGATCCAGGTAATTTGATTAAAAGAAAATTGATAGATATTATGAAGAAAATGGTTAATTAAAATTTTTTTAATAGAGTTGATTATTTAAAATGCTATCCTAATGATTTTACATCAGCTAAGATGTTTGTGAATATTAAAACTCATAAAGATGGTTTTCCTTTAAGATTTATTTTTGATTTTACAGGTAGTGTTGTAGAGGGTATTTCTAGATTCTTGAATAATTTTTAAAACAATTTGTTGATTTTGGTCAGTACACAGTTTCTTCTTCTTTTGAGGTTTTTGATAAGATTAATAATTTTAAAATGGAAAGTAATTGGGTATTTGGAAGTTTAGATATTGAAAATATGTATCAGTCTGTTAATAGGTTAAGCAGTATTGATGTTCTTTTGTCTGTATTGATTAAGAAAAGTTCTTTATCAAAAAATAAAATTAAGGTAATTAAAGATTTGCTTTTGTTATTGGAAGATTCTATGTATTTAACTTATAAAGGTAATTTTTATAAGATTAAGGAAGGTTGGATAATAGGTTATATTATATCTCCTTTAGTATGTTCAGTTTATATTAGTTTTATGGAAGAAAAAATTATTATTAAAAAGAATTGTTTATATGTAAAATTATTTGTCAGATATGTTGATGATTGTTTATTTGTAGTTGAGAATGATAAATTGAAGGAATTTATAAATGAGTTTAATTGTTTTGATCCTTCTATAAAATTTGTGTTAGAAGGAGAGGGGGGGTTAGATTTTGGTAAGTTAAAATTTTTAGATCTTTTGGTGATTAGAAATATAGAAACTAATTGTTTATTGTGCAGTCATTTAGTTAAAGTAAAGAATTAAGATCTATAATTAAACCTGATAGCTATCAGTCTGTATCTCATAAAGTAGCTGCTTTAAGGAATTATTGTCATAGGAATATTAAATTAAATAATTCTAGTGGGGTAGCTTTGTTTCAGAAATATCAATTTTATAAAGATTACTTGAGTGTTGGATACTCTGATAAATTTGTTAAAAGTATTTTATTTAATAGTAATATTTGTAAGGATGTAAAGGTTAAAGAAAAATATGATTTTATTTCTTTGCCATTTAAATTGTCTTCTTATAAAATTGCGTGTAGAAATAGTAAATTGTTTGGAAATAAGAAAGTTGCTTGGAAAAGGGGTGTTACATTGAATAATTTATTAAATAATACAAAAGAAGTTTTTGATAGAAAGACTATTCCTGGTGTACTATATTTTATTCCTTGTTTATTTTGTAAGAAGGTTTACATAGGTCAGAGTAGTTTGAGTTTAAATGAAAAAATAAAGGTTCATAAAAGTAGAGTTGAAAATAGATATCTTAGTTCTGCTTTGTATGTCCATGAAAAAGATACAGGCCACACTATTGATTTTGATGAAGCTAAGGTTGTCTTCTTTGAGAGAAATGAAATCAAAAGAAGAATTAAAGAGTCTTTATTATTGAAAATTTATTATTCTGAAATAATTAACTTATTTAAGAGTTCTTTTAATATTAAGGGTGGATGGGAAGTGAATGGATTTGTGGGTAGTTTTTAATAGTATATATATATATTGTGTAGTTTTTTGTAGTTCTTTACACTTGAGAAGTTTGCTTGTAGCAGTGAAACCATAGGTTGTGTTTTAATATTATTTTTATGCTGGTCTGGTTTAATTTTAGATTTATGGTAGTTTTGATTTTATATTGACTAGTTTAGCTTTATGCTTGTAATGTATATATATATATACTATGCAATTCTGTCCATTTACAAAATGTTGTTTCTTAGCATTGCTGCAGCAGGCTGAAGTTTCTTACCTTGAATCACATTACATTACAAATGGTTGCTATCTTTCAACAATCCTTAATTAAACAGCATCATCGTTTGTCTAAACTATGGACATAAAGTATGATATTATGGCCATTTCTGCAAACTGTTTTGTGAGGGCAGGATGCCAGTTTTAAAATAGTGGGATGTATCAAACTCAGTGGCAGGAAATTCCTAAATTTTAACCATTTAATTTTGGAACAAAAAAATACTATGCATAATCACATTGGCAAGAATTAAAGATGGACAGTAAATCATGTGTACATGTTTTTTGTGGCAAATCATTGATTACCCATACCACCATTTTTGTATAATATCACAGCATAGTTTAAATCGTAAAATTAGCAGTAAAACCAACACTTTGACTAACAACTTTCTCCCCTTAAGAATATTATCTATTATTAACTTAATTAATTCATTTCCTTATTAGAAGTGCCATCAAATTTTATCACAACCAGTGTATAATTTTAAAATATTGAAATGTATGTAAGTAATGTAAATAAATATTTAAACCAAAGAAAATAGTTTCTAAAACAAAAGACCCGTAGTCCATAAAATTCATATACATTAAGCAGCAACATTCTATTTATAGCATAGCAAATATTAGGATGCCAGAATTGTTTCAAAGTTGAGCTAAATGCTGGACAATATAAACATAACCTAGAATTGGTTTTTCAAAATGCCAAGAAAAAAAATTGCCATTTAATAGGTTAAAATATTTAAATATTGAAATTTGTAAAGATAGTAATAATGACAACATTAAATTAAATATTTATTAAAGAAGACATATCAAAAAACGGTTTCTATATAATGATTTTAATTATGAAAATGATAAATATATTATTGATATATAGATAAATTTTAAAAAAAGATTACATCATTGAAGTCAATAAAACTGTTAATTTAAAATGGTTTTGAGTGTTCTAATACTGAAAATACAATATAAATATGAAGAATACCAGTGATATGGTGATTAGAATATCTACTGAAAGCTCATAGTCTAGAATTTCTGTCTTAAGTTTTAATCAAGCCTAGAAACTTTTAGGTATAAAGCCTAGTTCCAATTTAATTATAACTTATAGCTAAAAAAATAAAAGGAGAAAAACCACATACTTAGCTCATGACTATTTTAGTAAATATCTTCTCCATTAGTATAGAAAAATAATTGAAAGTCATTTTCTTTACAGTGTGATTTAAAGGCCCTTGATTTTTTACTTAGTATATTCTTATAAATAGGCAAAACTTTGTAAGGCACTTTGATTTTATTCCTGCTATAATGTATTTCTCTGGTGATGTTTTCATCTAGTAATATTTATTCAAAGTTTCTATTTACGATGTCATGGCAATCAAGAATCCTGAGATGATTAATCCATGTCAAATAAAATGGCACTTTCCTTTGCATTTTAGAATATATTAAATGATTCACTCCACCATAGTGACTCCCCCCCCCACAATATAATACATCTCATGCTTTATTTGTAAGTAATATGGTTTTATATTAAAAATATATTTACTTTATATATTTGTGTTTTGTTTTTTGCTAAAACATTGTGATTTGTTTTTTTTTAAATACTTAAAATATAACAAATATAGGGGATTTGAACTCAGACTTTCAAGCACCCTTCAACTATCCACACTATCTCATACCACTGATACACATGATGACACACATGTAGAAAAGATAAATAATCACCAATATACATATTTTGTGCTGAACCAGCACTCATCAGTTGGTCCAGATTATCATCTCCCACACACATATATAATCAGTGTTCAGTTTACATTAAGATAGCAAATCTTCATACTTAAATGGACAGGCATCAATCTACTCAAACTTCCAACTCTTCAACCATCCATGCCATTGAAAATCTGATGACAGAAAGCCCAAATCCCATGCTGATTCCAATATTATTGCCATGCCCATGTTGACCTCAAGTCACTCTGACCCCTCTATAGGACTTTATTCATTTAAATACATAGAAGAGGATGGGAATGATACAGGCTTAATGTGCAAATGCTTGAAATACAGGCATTTCTCACATACCTGGAGCCTAACCATAAATATAGGGGATTTGAATTCAGACTTTCAAGTACCTTTCAACTATCCACACTATCTCATACCACCAATATACATTACCACACACATGTAGAAATGATAAATAATTGCCATTATATATATTTTGTACTGAACCAGCACTCATCAGTTGGTCCAGATTATCATCTCCCCCCCCCCCACACACATATATAATCTCATATTTCATTTTTACATAAATGAGACAGTGACAATAGAAATTATTCAAGTATCTGAATACTTTTAACACACTATGGCTGGCAATAAAAAATACTCTTAAAACATTTATTATTCTTATAAGCAAATTCATATAGCTTGTGTAAATTTTATTGAAATATCTGAATGTATAACCTTGTACCAAGCAATGTTAAGCGTTGTTAGCCTAGAGGTCAGCGCTGCCACCTTGCAAGCAAGCAGTTGGTTGCAGACAGTTGTTGCAGGTTCATCTTCCAGCCAATGCTATGACATATGAAAAAAAAATAGTAATGCAGCAGTCCGAAAGGGAACTTTAGTGCTAACCACTACATCATTGAGCACACTTGTAATAAAAGAACAAAACAACATATTTTATTTTAAATAATGCAGGTATAAAGAAAAATGAATAAATTGAATAAATTTGTAATGTGACTTACGAAATGTACTCATATATACAATAATGTTTAATAACTTCATTAGTTGGATTTTCTGTATAAATTGATGTGATGATGACAATGAAAACATAATCATATTTAATGAATAAAAAATATTTATTAACAATATGACAATACTTTCATACAATAAAATAAATTTATACAATAAGCTGTAAACCTAATAATATAAATTACGACTGATATAAGCATTTATCTATAAAGTAAATATATCCCTAGAAAAAAATCCATCCAAAATCACAATAATAAAATTTATATTATATTTAAGTAGTTCTTACACTTTGTTTAAAAGACTAACCAACCAGCAATTATGTACACAAAATAACAAACATATATCTTCAAACAGTGCACTAAAAGAATAGTAATTAAATTACGATATTAGCAGTGGTTAAAATCAGTGCGTGAATGTAAATTTTTAAGATACTGCAAACATAGTTGGATTCTATATAAAAGTAATTTATATACGTTTAAGTTTATTAATGCACATAAAGGCAGAAAAAAGAGCTCAATACTAACAATGAATTATTATATTTAAAAATGACTTGTAGTAGAGCTAAATAGTATTATAAAAATACATGACTTAAATATTCCAACATAATAAGTCCACATCAAGAATAAAGCTAAACCCAGAATGGATGGTAATAAATAAATGATCACCCAGTTACATGACTTGGAAGTGCCAAAATAAGTCACATTCTCTCTCTCATGGAAAAAGGGTAATAACACAAAGCAACAGACACCATCCACACAATTGCTGAAATTGATACTTGTAATCAAGCAGTTTATTAATTAATAAATGAACAAAGCCTGGATTATTAATAATATATGGAAATATAACCCTCACACACTTTTATATACACAAAAACACACATACTTTGACTAGAGATATATGTCTCCCCACAGTAATATATATTAAGAATTTTAAAAGCTATTTCAACTTACACATCAATTTCACAACAATACATTCGTTCAAACACTAAATGTGTAAGCACTGTTTTATCCTGTGCACAATAATACACTTTAGTAATACAAATTCTGAGAACTCTTAATAATTCACAATTGAAACCTTTTATCTGGGAAATTACTTTTACCAATTCCCATTGTAGCATGTATATTATTATAAATATATCTTTGCTTAATACAAAGCACAATAATCATAAATTAATAATGCATAAATAATAATTATGATAAACAGTAATAATAAACATATCAATTTCATAAATACACACTACAGTTATTTTATCCCATTTAAATAAGCTTGAGAGAAAATAAAATGAAAATAACCCTTACACAGAAAAATATATAGCATGGTTTTTATTAAATGCAGAGGAGTCAGATAAATGAATACCTATCACAGAGCAGGAGTTTCCTGGCACATTATTTGCATTTTTACCTTTTAAAAATGAAAAGGAGCAGCAAGCAAGTACAGTAAAATTGTGAATAAACAGGTAATAAACACTTCAATAATAAAAGCTGAGACAATAGCTTGGCAGGACCAACAAATAAAGCAAGTTCAAATTATTTCTTTTCTGCAGAATAATACAACACATTTAAAAAAAATAAATTATTAGAATTCCAAGATTGTAGTTTATTTGTATTGGATAAAATATAAATATATAATGTCTTTTTCAAGATATTGAAAAAATCAATACAAATAACATCTTCCATTATTTTAATTACATGAAGAATTTTAAAATTATTATATTTTATTTCAAATTGAAGTTGTGATAGTTTTACAATAATTCATTATCATTTTTATTTCACTAATTGAAAATATAATAATTTTCAAAACAGTTCCTCATAATATTTTTATTTCAGTCATTAATACTTAAAATAAATATTCTAAAATGTCCACATATAAATGACTTTTCTTTAAGCAATGCACTTAGTAAAATATAAATGCAATAATCTTGATCTTGGTAATTAGATTATATAACTTTAAACATTTTTGAAACAAATACTAGATTTAGCTAAAAAAGTTTATAGAAACAATAAACCATACATTACACTGCTTCAGCTTATCAGTCTCCATTAAGCTTTAGAAATTCTTCAATATAAATGAAACCTTGTTTTTCCAATGAAAGATAGTGTCTATGGGCATATGAGCATGTACAGGCTGAAGTAGATTTGCTTAAATGACTTTGAAAACTTCTAACAGTGCATAACTTAATTAAACAAAAATATTTAAAAGTGTGCTGGAAATTTATTTTAAAAAGAGTTGAAAAAGAAGTATTAATTTATATCCATTTTTTAAGATGTGCATGCTTGGTAGAAATACTACAGAGTTGGTCATGTGGTATTTAGGAAGAAACCATATATAGATAGCAAAGTGGGTTTTTTTATAAATTAGTGCAACTTTAAACTTTTGATTAATCAGGTCACATAAAAATAGATTTGACATGAATTACTGTCTAGACAGTAATTAAAATATAACTAACTTTACTTTAATTATTTAACAAAATCCCTTGTTTAATTTAAAGTAATATCATGTCATTACTATATTTAAGAATTTCTCAACAATTATAATTAAACCATTCAATTTTCTTATACACTTTTTATAAAATTAATTACTCTTTTAAAGATAATTAACACTTTTAAAGATAATTTAATATTTAAAATAATTCATTTTACACTTTCTTTTTATACATAAGCACATTAGAAAGCAAATAAAGAAACTATGGCCATTATCACACATTAATAATTAACATTTTAAAAAATAGAAAAACTAATTTAATTACTGAAATTTATTCAAACTGCAATTTAGTTTAAACTAGATTTATCTAAGCTTATCATATTAAATTTTAACCCGAAAAGCTATTAAGTGAATTAGCTAATATTTTAATAATTATTATTCAAATATATTTTTTAACACAGATATTTCATCAATATAACTTAGAGTGCATAGTAAATATTTTATACATTTTAAAAATAGTAAACTTTATTTAGCAAAGAGTTATCTTTACCTGAGTTTAAAATAAAATTTGAATTGCTATTAAATGCTTAATTCTAACTGAACTGAATACAAGGTTACTATATATAACATTCATAATAAAAGCTTGTTAAATTAGGTCATGTGACATATGACTTGATTTCTTTGTAATATATGTATGTATATATATATATTGGAAAATTAAACTTGCAACTTCTAAGCACGAATCACATTTATTGCAACACTTACTATCTTTTATTTTAAAATTCTCATAAGGATGCTTAAAGTTTTGCAAGCAAGTAGTTGGTTGCAGACGGTTGTAGGTTCGCTTCTTGGCCGATGCTATGAAATAGGAAAAGTATAGAAAATAAACTGATTCATTTTTGTTCATTACATTAATAATTTTGATAAAGGGTGTTGCATTCAATGTGGCCAGTACTCAGAAGTGAAGATTTTATTTGTCGGAGTAATATAAATATTATTTGATACTGTTAATTTAATCTTATAGATAGATAGATAGATAGATAGATAGATAGATAGATAGATAGATAGATAGATAGATAGATAGATAGATAGATAGATAGATAGATAGATAGATAGATAGATAGATAGATAGATAGATAGATAGATAGATAGATAGATAGATAGATAGATCTATATCTAGATAGATAGATAGATAGATAGATAGATAGATAGATAGATAGATAGATAGATAGATAGATAGATAGATAGATAGATAGATAGATAGATAGATAGATAGATAGATAGATAGATAGATAGGTAGGTAGGTAGGTAGGTATATAGATGAATGAATGGAATGATAGAAAGATAGATATATTAATGGACAGATAGATAGATAGATAGATAGATAGATAGATAGATAGATAGATAGATAGATAGATAGATAGATAGATAGATAGATAGATAGATAGATAGATAGATAGATAGATAGATAGATAGATAGATAGATAGATAGATAGATAGATAGATAGATAGACAGATATAAATATAGTAATAAATAGATAGGTAGATAGATAAAGAGATAGAGGGGTGGGCGGATAGAAAAATACATGAATAAATAGAGTGAGTGACTGATTTGACAGTTTGACAGACAAATAGGTAATTAATATCCAGTTGTTATTATTTATTGCATAACCAAATAAAAAAAATTATATAAATTAGCTACCCATTTTTATTAAAAGAAATACAATTCACGTAAATCAAAATCTTATACATTATAAAATTTAGATTTCTAATTGCTTAATTTGAACAGACAACTATTGATAAACATCATTTATACCACTATCAAAGTTATTTTGTGAATATAAGAATTTTTATTTTTATCTGATAAGTTTTACAATGAGTTATGTAATTTCAAATTATGTTTCTCCTAAAGAATATATAGTTCGATTTTTTTTCAAATGTTCAATATATATATATATATCGAATAAAAGTGACACATTTAAGGTGTTGTTTGCTTCTGCAGAGAATTTTGATCGGATTTTGCAACATAGTCATTTCCCAGTACTTTCAGGTGCAATTTTTACTCTATTCTTGAATCATCTATTCTAAATTTGAGTATTCAGTCTTTATTTATTCCATTATCATATACTCCATTTCTAATTCAGAAACGACAAAAGACTTCTGATAATTAATAGATAAGTAACATTTGCAATCACGTTTTCATAAATAAAATAAATATAACAAACGATATCAAGATTAATAAAATTACCAGAATTTTTTAAATTGTCTTTCTTCTTTTATTACTGTTTATTAAACTCATTTTTGTGACTTCAATAAATTCAAGAAATTATTCATCTTTATATATGCATTATTGAGAAATATACTCACCAATAAGTAAACAAATCATTAACATTATAACAATAATTTAATTATACACATATGCACGCACACATATATCATTTGCAACCATCATCAATTCACAGCAGGATGACGATTTCAGCAAGCTCAATTCTTCTTCTCTGATCTCTAGTTTCTCTTCTCCAAATCACTCCAGCACCCTTCATTATTTTAACCATGCATCTCACATATGGTCTCTTTCTGGATCTTTTACAATCTCTTGGAATCCAGTTTAAGATTTCAACTGCCATCTATTATCATCTCTTCTAGCAATATGTCCAGCCCAACTCCACTTCAGTTTCTTAATTCTTTCAGTGATGTCAGTAGCACCTGTTTGTTCTATCACACATGTATATTGTTTTTGATCTTTTTTTGTTACCTTAACATGCATCTCTACATACTTCATTAAGTTGTCTGAAGTCTCTGTATTACTCTTTAGTTAAATGTCAAAATCTCAGATTCATAAGAACTGGTAAAACAAATTTTAAAAAAGCTTTTTCAAATACATAGGCATATTTCCTTTTAATATTAAGTTATTTTTATCAAAAGTATTCCAGCCTCATTTAATTCTATGATTATTTTTATTTATTGTTTCCACCTGCAGTATTTATCTGACCATGATTTTTATAGCTATTAATTTCTTATAAATCATCATTATCAATCTTTACTTTTTTCTTTTGAGAAAATCCATGGAACATTACTTTAGTCTTTATAACACTTAACTTTAGTTCTACTTTTTTGCTTTTATCTGATAACTCTTACAACATTTTCTGAAGCTTAAAGCATTATTTACAAAAACAACTATCATCTGCAAAATCTAGATGACTTAAATAATCTCCACTTAATTTTACTTTTTTATTTTCCCATTTTAATCCTTAAAATACTTCTTGCAAAACTGCTGTAAAAGGTTTTGGAAATATAGAATTTCTATCAAACAAACTCCTTAATGTTAATTGTTTTAGTATGAATATGTAATCCTATTGTTGCTGTTTCTTTTATATAGATCTTTTTCAAAAAATGACAATATTCTAGGTCTATATCTTGATGATCCAATTCTTTAATCACTGAAGAAATACTTATAAAATCAAATGCTTTTTTCATAATCTTCAAAAGCAAAGCAAAATGGCAACTCATATTCATTAATCTTTTCTAAAACTTCTCTCAATACTTGAATATGATTCATTCTATTAAAACCACTTTTAAATTCAGTTTTTGTCATTATTTTGGTAAAAATTTTGTATAGATCTATATAAAACTGATAGAGCTGTAATTTCTATTTCATTTTTATTAACTTTTTTAAATATTAATAATATTATAGCATTCTTGGTTCCTCTTTATCATTTAGACTTTTGGAATATAACTTTCTTTAAAAAATTCTATTTCTTCACTTGCTTTTTTTAAGATATTGATTATATTTCCATCATTATCTGGAGCTTTTTTCTTCTTCATAAATTTAATTGCATGTCGCATCACTTCATCATTTAAAATCCTGGCCAATTCAGAAGATATAGTAGTTGTAGGATCTACTTTTCATTGTTCTTTATTACTATATAATTCTTCACAAATCTTTTCTACACATTTCATGGAGTCATATTTTTTAATATCAGTTCCAGCCTTTTTTAAAATTCCAAAAATAAGTTTCCTACCAATACCAAGACGCTATTTTACACTCTTGTGATCTTGATTCTCTTCTATAGCTTTTCTTTTACCATTATCACCTTTTATTCACACATTTTACAAAATTCAAGATATTCAAACCTTTTTAATGCATAATTTTATATATTTTTTATATTTCTTCTCTTCATCATAAATTGTCTTGTCTCAGGAATTTTACTGGTCAATTGATGCTTTTTTGTACCAATTATCTTTGTTGCAGTTTTTAAAAGTGCATCAGTTATTTTCCTATTGATTTCGATCAAATTTGACTCATATTACAAATATATTAATATGTGAAACTAATATGCAAGTTCTAATTTAAATTCATTGGAATATTTTTAAAGATTAGGAATATCTACTGTGAATATTGTTTTTCTTATTAATTTTTGTTTCCATAGCTTTGCATTAAGATATAACATACACCTCACTAACTGATGATCACTTCCTATATTGAAATTATTAAGATTATTACAATCTTGAAATAGATATTTTCTGTTAGTCAAAATATAATCCAGTTTTGTTGTACCTTTATTTGGATGCTTCTATGACCCTTTTTGTTTAACATTTTTCTCAAAAAAAAAGAATTTATAATATAAAGGTTTTATTTTACTACAAACTTAACAAGTCTATGTGCTCTCTCATTTCTATTACATAACCAAATTTATGTACAGCATTTTTCTTTTTCAATTGCTTATCAATTCTAGCATTAAAGCCTCCCATAACAATTTAAAAATGTTGTTTGGTCTGATCAAAAGTCTTTTGTACATCCATATAAAAATCCTCTACTCCTTCATTATAAAGAGAAGTTGTTGAAGCAAAAACCTAAATTAACTTCATTTGATATCCACTATTATGTTTAATAGCTCATCTTATCACACTGCCTGACTCATCATCAGTCTTTACAATGTTGTTCTTTCACTTTTTTATTTATAATGATTCCTACTCCACAAGTCCTTTCCATGATTGTGCCTTTATTTTTAAAATCAATTTTCTCTTCACCTTTTCTTCTAACTTCACAAAGTTCAATAATATCCCATTTAATATTAAGCAATTTTTTTAAATCTTACAGTTTTTTTTCATTTGAAAGCGATATGCAATTGTAAGTATTTAAAAAGAAAATCATCATCAAGTGGCTGGATGGGTCTAGAATCAGAAGATTCTTAGCATCCTTTGCCATTGGCCATCAACTGCTGCCTTGGCTAGGACTTTACAGCATCCTGAAAATAAAGACCATGATTCATTTTTATCTGTCATAATAGTAAATATCTAATAGAAAAATGCATTTTTTATTCACACACATCTTCATTCTACCTTCAAAAAACCCAGATGATATTTCAGTTAAGAGATATAGGATAAATGAGAAGATAGACAATGGTGTTTCTCGATCTTCACAGGCAGCCCACTAATGCTAGTATACTATGTCAAGAACGTATCATAGACATTAGCAATTTGTCCTGCTCAGTTCCTTCAAGACTTCTAAGAGAAGTCAAAGTGTCTCCATTCAATTAACAGAAAGTTGCTTATATATATATATATATATATATATTTTACCGTCCCCTTTCTCCTCTTACACCGGCTCCCTATTAAACCGTTCCTAAAAAGGGATTGTGAGCTCCAAAACAAACATGATACAGCGTAAAGATTTATTTATTTTTTCTTATATCAATAGTTGTTCATTATCAACACAAGAGGGCGCCAGATACGATGATTTAATTCACAATTTAATTTCTCGCATCACCTTACGTCATATCAAAACGATTTTGAAGTCTAATCCCTGCCCATAAGCTCGAACTCCCAGCATGGACCAATAGGGATCACTCAGGGTCGCGATGAAATTGCCTTCAAGACTATTATTCTGGCAAATGATGCAATATTAACCAATGGATAAGAAGATCAGTTGATTAACAGATCGGTCCAAGCATTGGACGGGATCACTGGTTATTTATAACTAATACGAATGTTCGGTTGAGGTATCATTAGAATAAACAATTAGACACTTATAATATCATCCCTCCTTATATCATACAGTCCAATAGAATTATTTATACTAGCTCTGTTGACATTTACTTATATTTATTAATAATAGGCCCTCCCAACTCTTAAACCTATGTTAACTACATAATAAGCAAACATCGTGACTTACGGCACGATGTTTATGAATGAATTTAAAAGAAAAAAAAAACACAAAAAATATAAGAAAGACAAATTTAAAAGTAAAATACTTAATTGCATGACTAAATGCTAATTTTAATAATAACTTCAAAAAAAATATATATATATATTTAATTATAGAAAATGATTTGAGGAATGCTCGACTTGTTTAAATTTAAAAAAAAACTTTATTGATTATAAAAAAATGAAACATTGATTACTAGCTTTATTTGCACGCACATACGCGCATTCTCGCACTCGCACAGAAAAGAACATATTATTCATAATAAACGTGGCTGATAAAATATATTTCCTCTTTTTACATTTTGAAGGCAGGTATGTGTTATAGTTTATCTGCGAAAGAAAATAATAATTAGGATCAAAGTTCATAACTGGAAAAGTCCTAAGATTTAAATATGAGGAACTATGTAGCATCTGATATTTTTATTTACGGAAGTTGAGATTAAAATAATAAGATTTAAATATGAGGGATTATGGATCATTTTATATTTGATTTACGAAAGTCGAATTTAATTAATTATGAGATTGCCCTTTAAGTTTACGTAAAGAATGAATGGAAGCATTATAAAAAAAAAATTGTTTACCTAGGATTTTGCTTAGTCTTCTGCTGCTTCTAATTTGGTGAGGGTTCGAACCTGATAGATGATGTTTCCATAATACATGGTCATTCATTTCCATAAGTTCAGCGTAGTATGTTTGGACGATTCTTGTATATTAAACGGATTGGAGCACTATGTTCGGACGGTACTGTTGTTGATCATTCATAGCTGTGGAGATGTTCTGGCAGTGGAGCGTCGATCAATCACTGAAGGGTTTCCTAGCCCATCATGACGATCGACACTCTAAATGTTAATTTCACAGTGATCATATTGGATAAACCGGATAGCAAAAAAAAGAAAAGTTCTAGTTGTAGCTTCCGGAGGAATCTAGGAAAAAATTATCAGCATAAGCATAAATACAAGCAAACAAAAATAGATTTTGATTCATATTTATATGGGTTGGTTATTATCTGAGGATCGAATCTCCACCCAGAGTTCAATATTCTTTGAGTTGTCGTTGGGGTCCGTGCCCTACGTAATGTCCATTCAATCCATATGCTTGAGGCAATCTTAGGTTTATGCAATTTCATATTGCAATCTCAGTTAGAAAAAATTTATACTTATTCACACCTTTTATGCATACATGTGTGCGTGTTTTAAGAGAACAATTTAAATTACATTAGTTTAAAAGTCGAGCATATAATCTGTCTCAAAATCACTTCTATAAGCTTTTAACTTTCACTACAGTTATAATCTAAAACAAACCCTTTTAATTACCCCCGCAGCATATACAAGTAGAAATCACTTATTGAGATTTAAAATGGCATATTAGTAATATTTTATATTTTATTATTTTTTTTTTTAGAGAATATTATTATAGTAGATTATATGAAAGCCTTAAACTATTTAATCAGAAATATTAACATTTTATTTTACAGTGTATTTTACAACGCATTGAAAGAAAACTACATTTATTATTATTATTTTCCTTTTTCATAAGTTGAAAGTGAAAGAAGAAAAAATATAGAGTGTTTACATTGCTCGGGTGTGTGCGTATATACCTGTACCGACTTTGTCTCGGTACAATATATATATATGTGTGTGTGTGTGTATGTGTTAAAAATGAAGACTTTCATGGTTAACAGTTATAAAAAAGATATTGTCCAGTTTATCTGTGAATAATTTAGCAGTGCTAGTGTTATACTGTCTACGTTTTCCAACCGGTTAACTATTTGATAGCAGATGTGCAATTCGGCCACAACATTGGTGTTAATTATGAATGTTTTTGTTTTAACATATATATATATATATGTGTGTGTTTAGTTAAAAATTTTGTCATAATGTAATAGCTTGTATATTTATTTGTGAATGTATTTTTTCAATAATGCATACATAAAGCTAATTAATATATTAGTTACATACATATACTTTAATTTATATATATCAAATAATATTACCTATTAAATTTTCTTGTTTTTCTTTTTCTTTAGTTTATTTCTTTATGATACATGATCTTATCAGTTTTATTATCTGTCTTTTTATTAGAAAATAATAATATTTATTATATATATATATTGAACATTTTTCTATTTTACACAAACCATGTAGTCATATTTTCTCCTTTTTCTGTGTGCACATATATGTATAAAATTTTATATATATTTCAATTAACATTATGCATTGTTTCTTTATATATATCTACATTTAATTTTTTTGTTTTTTATCAATGCATCCTCAATCTCAACTTTACCATTTTATAATCATCTAACAATACAGAAAGTCAGATTCTTCTCTTTCGCTATGCATACAAATGAGCAATATTCACTCTTCAGATGAGTTAAACTCGAACACATGGAATAATTTAAATTTTATATTTATATCTTCATTGTTTCATTTAACTATGATAATTTTTTTTTATTTGAATTACTGTGATTGTTTAAATATAATTTTAATTCTTAGTTGATTACACTTAAGATTATTGTAGATTTAATATAAATTAAATATACCGTTTTAAATAATTAAAAATGTCTAATACCCAAAAGATAAGAAACTATATCTATATATACATATCTGTGATATATTATATATTTGGGTACTTCACCTTCATCATGTTTCATCATTGCCAATTTTCTGCAGACTGAAGCTCTATGTAAGTTTGTTCACTTTCTCCACTCTCCAGGTTTTCTTTCCCACTTACTCTAGCGAACTTTCTTACTTCAATAATCTATATTCCAATTTTTCTCTTTTTGATCTTTTTATATTCTCTTAGGATTCAATTAAGGTTTTAAATAATTGCATTTTGAATTACAAATAACAAGCATCTTCGACACCATCCCCTTTAGATCAACTGATGAATGCTAGTTCAACACAAAATGCATCTTGACAGTCATTTGTTTTTTACTGTATCTTTATTTATATGAATTTAAAAGAATATATGGTAGTATTAAGGTTATTTAATATATTTATAAAGATATTACATGTGGGAAAGAGAAATGTGAATAACTCTATGTGTGAGTGTGGTCAATTTTAAAAATCATACATATTAATCTTTAATTGAGTTTTAAAGTTTATATCTGTGTCAGAGACAATCTCTAGTTTAGTAAAGGATTAGTAATAACCATTACTGTATTTATCTAAAGTGGATGGTGTCATAATTGTGGGTTGAGTTAGTTTGACATTTGAAATTCAAAATGTATTATTTAATATAGATAAATATTTTTCATATAATAAAGATATATAGGAGAAATGGTAATATGGACCAAGTGATGAGTTCTGATTCAGCATGAAATGCATTGTGGGAGGTATTTGTCTTTTATTGTATCTCTATTTATATGAATTTAAAAGAATATGTGGTAGTATTGAAATTATTTAATATAAAGTTTAAAGTTTTAAACTATGCATTTATTTACAAGTCTTTTAGCAATGTGTGCACCCCAGATCCATATTAGTCTCTTAATTATTTCAATGTCATCAATGATATCTGTTGTTTTCTTGTCCACATTTTTAGTTTTGACCCATCAATGTTACATATTCCACTTTCTTTCCCTCATTATTATTTCTAACACATATTTCTCCAATGATCTATTTAAGTGTATGGACTGAAGTATTTTGTAAAATGTTCAATCACAGATTTATTTGTAAAAAATAGTAAATAGATCTATAAAACTCTTTTTTTTATATACATATAGATATATGTTTCCTTTTAATATTAAGCCAACTCACACTCAAGTTCGATTTTATGGTTAATTTCAATTCTCATGTTTAACTCTAGTTTAATAATCTGATTAAATTATTTATAATTAGTAACTTCTTCTTCTGTGAAACATCACAAACACTATTTTAGTCTTTTTAATATTTATCTTTAGTCCTATCTTGTTTTTACTTCATAATTTTTGCAATATTTCTTAAAATTCAAAAATATTATTTTCAAGACAATTATGTTATTTGCAAAATCTAAATAACTTAAATAGTTCCATGTTTTTTTTAATTTCTTTAGATTTTTATTTAATTCCGGAAAAAATAATTTTGTAACACTGTTGTAAAGAGTTTTGGAGATATGGAATCAATATTTCTTTACACATTTAGCAATGCTTATCTTCTTAATGTAAACATATATTTGTTATTGTTAATTAGATACTACGTGTATCTATATATATATGTATGTGTGCGCGCGTGCGTGTGTGTCTTATAATATAAAATCGCTTTCTTCTATATGACCGTGATCTATAACTTAAATATAGATTTGGAAAACATTGGATATTTCTAGATTCCAAATAAATTTAGGATTTGATTTCAATTAACTGATCCATAGCCTTTCATGACTAGCGATTTCATTATCGCATTGGTAGAGAAAACATCCAAGCATTTCTAATTTGAAGATAAAACAAGAATTAAATGATTATTAAATCTGGCAATTGAAAAATTGAGAAAATAATGTCTTTCACATCAATTTTTTTTTTGTTTTTTTTAGATGTTATTATTTTTTTTTTTTAAAAAAAAAAAATCCTGTGGTGGGCTAAACAAAAGCTGTTTGAGATATATATTTAATAAATTATTTAATTTGAAAAAAGGTTATTTAAATAAATAAATTCAGATTAAAATTTTTATGATCATTTAGAGTGTAAATGTAAGATCAAACATTTTGAACAATTCAAATGCTATTATATAGACATTTATATAATTTTTACTTTCCTATCAGATATTACGTAAAGATTATCAATCAGCTTTATGTATTCTATCGAAACAATATATTTTTATTGAATTCATTTAACAAGATTTTTTAATCAGTTTATTTCTAATGCTAATATTTTACTTTTTGAATCTGATTGATGCCTTTCCAGAATCTTAAAAGAAATTAAATAATATTCTATCAGTTAAACCTTTTGTTCAGTTAGCTTGCTGGAATGAGATTAATTTTTGATACTTAATTTGTTTGAATGTTGTTTTGTTATGATTCTGGTAATTGAGTTCAACAGATTTTAGTATTTGCAACAAAAAAAAAATTGTTTTAATTTCAACATTATAATGAAAAGAAAAGAAATCAGGTCTCATCAGTTTATGTAGAGACATCTTATAAATCTCTTACTAAAAAAATTGTTAACTTTAAGTGTTCATTTATTTATTTATTTATTGGCCTTTTTTTAAAGAGGGGGGTGGAGGTGGAGTAAGGTGGAGTTAATTATTGTTGATAAAAGAACAGATTATTAATTTGCTAAAGAATATATACATTTATTATGATATGTAAAATGATTTTATGAATGATTGCAAAAAAAAAAAAAAAACAATTGAAAACGTAACTGCGGAAAAAATTCAAAATCTAGATTAAATTTTATATAGATAATGTTCATTTGAAATATACAAAATTGATAGAAATTATTGTGGCTTAATTTTTTTTTTTGGTGTCTACCTAAACAATCTTAGATGTGTGTATACATCAGAAAATATAACATACTACATTATAGATTAATATCACTTTTAAGTAGTTTGTTTTTATAACTTCTTTCTTTCACATTATCAAACTTTTCTGTCTCATCAGTATATATATATAAACAGTGAACTCATAATTTTTTTTAAAGGAAATTTTATTCTATTCCTATACAGAATGCTACAAATACAGAAATGAAGTAGATACAACCTTCTCCCATGTTGCTCTTGTGATATAGCATGGAGCAATTAGTCGGTCCCTCTTCATGATGTGCTTAAATTTAGTACCGTGCAGGTCTCTTATCCCTTCAATCATTACTTTATATCTGACAAACCACAGGGCATAATTCATGAAAATCGCCAGTCTAATGTCTGTAAATAGACTCTGATCTATTTTAATTGATTTATAGTTTCCATTCCTATTGTTGTACCATTCATGAGTTATCGATCTGTAATTGTACATACTGGGACATTTAAAAAAAATGTGGTTAATTGATTCCTCCTCTTTCTCACACATCCAGCACACAGAATTGATCTTTTTAAAATTTCTCCTGTATACCAAAAATGAGTTAGAAGGGAAGGAGTCCAGGTTGATTTTTATTAAGAAATCTTGAAGTTTTGCCTCAGTAAACCAGAATTTTGATCTCAAAATCAGTTGCTGATTGATAATCCCAAGAGACACTTTGTTTATGTTATTTTCACCATGTATTATTTTATATGCATTCCAGTATTTAATTTTGGATATAATTGGATTTTCATTCAGGTTGACAATTTCTTGATTACCCATTCATCTGAACTAGTTTTGAATCTATTTTAAATGTCAAAATGTGATATATAAGTCGAGTGGTAAAATTTTCTATCATGGCCGCCTGAATGGCATCATCCATTTACATATGAAAGTACGCTATAATTAGACAGGTTTGATAAAATTCTAGCATGAAATCCTCATAATTATTTATAAATATTTTGTTCATCTATCAGTCAATTCTAAATTTTATATTTGTGTTATATTCATATGTGGATGGATAATTTAAACCATGGAATGATGATACAATGATTCGTATATATATTTAAGATTAAATAAAAAGATATAAGGTAAAATGTTTTCTTTAAAATATGTTAACAGATTTCTGATTTAATGTTTTATAGGTATAACTGAAACTAAAGTTTTTTTAGATCTGTCAAATTTGCTTTTTTTTAAACAAACAATATAGGGAAGGAAAATATGATTAAAAAGGTTGTTTATGTCAAGTTTAAAATAAAAGTCATTGGGTTATAATTAAAAATGAAAATTTTGTTGTAAATAAATCAATTAGTGACCACACCTGTATTGAGTAAAAGTAAAATCTAGTTTACTGATTGAATTTGTTTGCAACAAAAGTCTTTATCATTAAATCAGAATACTGTTACTTTCTGCTAGGCCTTAAAAATTTATAACACCTAAAAAAGAGATTTAATTAATAAAATCAGAATAAAAATTATATAATTTATATATTTAATTAAATTTTTTTAAAGTAAATGAAATATAACACTTCAGAGACATTATCAGTAGAAGAAAATCAGATTATATGATTTTGTTCAATTAAAAGTCAATTGGTCCTGAGGCAAACAAAATTCCAAAAGGTGTTAAGGCTTGGTAGGTGAAAATGTATAAATAGGCTATATTTTAAGCAGGAGGAGAACTCCATTTTTTTCTTTGAAGAGCTGTTACTAACAGAAGTTGAAAAATTGTTACTCTCACTATGTTCTGCTAGACAGGCAAGAATTTGTTGCCTTTCCCATGATGGAATGTCAAAGTTTGATCCACTCAAGGCATATCAACAACCAATGTTGCCCTAACAAGCTTATTGTAACAAATAGAAGATGCCATAAGCTGCTAAAAAGAACTCACCTTCATCCCAATTCAAGTACCCCAGTCCAGCTGTAGGAGTACCATCTCAAATCATCTCCCAACTAAATAGAAGATGCCATAAGCTGCTAAAAAGAACTCACCTTCATTCCAGCTCGAGTATTTTCAGCTGAGTATTTTTAGCCCAGCCATATGAGAAACATTTTAATATCAATTAAAATTGCAGAGCTCTGGGTAAAATCCAAAATGATCATTAATTCTTTAAAATACAGGTTAGCTAACTATTGAAGCAGTTGGATCTGAGTTCGATCCTAGCTTCATGGCATCTAGCCATAAGCCCACTTCAAACCCCTAATACTAACCTTAAATTTCCAATGCAATGGGGCTTTATACGTTCAATCCACGCTAATTTCCATAAAGAAAACTTATTTTATAAATGCGTATTAAAAAAAAATTCTTTCAGATTTAAATTGATCAATTCTATTAATAAATTCATGATAAAATTATTCATGAATTTATATATATTACAACTGCGTGGATTGTGCATATATATTTGTAAATATTTAAATATATATAATTGTTTGAAAGTTTCATTGCACTGGGAATGTTTGATTTTATTTTTAAATAATTTGTTAAAGTTTTAGTGATTAAAAGCTACATTCTTTCGATAAGCTTTCAGATTTTCCCTTTCCAAAACAATGTTTAAAGTTTTATTAATTAGAAAAAAAGATAAATATTTAAAGTGTAAGGATTTCCTAATTAAAATCATTTTTCTGATTTTAAGAATTCATTTTCTAATTAGAAAATGAATTCAAGTTAATGAGTTTGAAAGCCTTATCGAAGGAACATATCTAACAACAACCAGTAAATTTTGTAACATTGATAATGAAAGAAGTGCTAGCCCGAAGGCATCAAATACAGTATATATAGCTCTGAAAAGTTAGGAGGAAAGAAGCCATCTTTGTTGCAGAAAAGTGCCAGTAACTTCTGTGCTTTTTAAAATCATAAATTCAAATAGTGCTCCTATCATGGTGAGGGGCTAAATGTCAGGAATCTGGCTATGGTTCCTGAAGTCCCCTGAAATCTTCAATGAAGCTGCTAAATTCTTTCCAGACAAATCATGCTGCCAAAATCAAATAATATGCTGTTCAAGTAATCGATCAAATGCATGTCTACATTGTACCAACCCGGACATGTAAACTAAGAGAACCAGCCCTGGAAGAAATGGGTAATATATTTCCACAATGAACCTTAAACTTTCTGGCCAGTTTCCGAACTACTCCCTTTAAGAGCTCTTTTCATTTCTTTAATGTAATAATCTCTGTGTAAAACCTTTTATTTATGCTATTTTAAATTATATAAATTCTCTCAATCTCTAGTCTTTAAATTTAACTTTCTCCTTTCTTACTTGGCAGTTCATTTACTATATTCTATATATTTATCATGTGATTTATTAATGATGTTTATGTTTAATTATATGCCAATAATCCTTCAACTCAATGAGCTCCTTTGTTCCGTTTGCTTTGTGCAAATATATAATATTAAGTCTAATCGTAATTCTCGCCCATTAGAACTAAATTTATACGTTCTATTAATCATCGAGTCGAAAGAAATTATTAAATGTTTACTAGTTTTATAATTGGCTAATAACAAATTATTAGCTCCATTTCTAATCTATGCCCCCAGCTATTTTTGTATTCACAAATATGTATTTACTCATATATAATCTTAAAATATTTTTGCAAAAAGGGTTGATAAAGGAATCAGTTAAATACATTCTAATTCAAATTGTTTTTACTATATATTATTGGGGCATGATTCATATAATTTTATAATGCTTTAAAATAATTTTACTTAAAAGTTTGTTTGACTTTAATTAATTTGATCAGGGCATCACGTAGAGCATTCTTTATAAATGGGTTTTATTCATTAACCATGATGATTATCAAGTCATCATTTTTCCAAACATTGCTGATGTGAGCCATCTCCTGTTTTGTAGGCTTGTTCTCGGTGATATTATTATTACTTTAATTCCATAGGAAGAAAGCACTTCCTCACTTGGTCATATTATAATTGGAACACCAAAGGTTTGTGGCTATTACCCGGCCTGGTTTTCCCCCGTGTTTCATGTCTCCTCATAGGGCATTAAAGACTTGTAAACACAAGCTGCCTCCTTCTCAAATCACCGGCAAGCCATTATCTTTCATATTCATTTTTTCTTATAGCTCATAAGACGTCAGTACCGTTTACTTCTCAGTTCCAGTAGAGCCCGCCCTAATGCTCGTAAATCATGATGAATTGATTTTATTAAAGTCGAACAAATTCATATTCATTTATAATTAAGTTTCCTATTAAATATTAAAGATGCCCTAAATATGTATCTGGCTCTTCATGAATGGATTTGCGAATGTGAAAATAAATCTCACATTTTTCGTAATAAAATTAGAATAGTATTTTCCTTTGCAACTGAATACCTTTATCTGCCTTTAGTTTCTTGTTAGGGGCATAGACATAGAATTCCATAATATTGCGTAATACTCATTAGCATATAATAAGGACCGCCACTCTTATTATAATTATAAACTATGTTAAAGGCTAGAGGTGATTAATGTAATCATCATTTAAAATTCAAACAAAACAAACTATTATTATTAAATATTTTCTAAACACATTTGGTTTCTTAGTTCTTAATTCTTTTATTCAATAATTATTTAATGTTAAGGCTCGCTGTCTGTGTTGATAACCTGAACATATACATAGGACTCGATTTAAAATTATCTTTAGTTAATTTATTATCCAATATTAGTGTCAGTTCAGGGGTCTCTAATCCTCACCAACCATTGAGCTAGTTTCTTGGTGCATAGAATTGTGCCGTCGATTTAGATTTCTACTAATCTGAGCTGGGGAATTGGGTTTGAATTCAGTTTGAACCAACTGAGTTTGGATCTGACTTGCAGTTTAGGTGGTGGATGTTTTTTGACTGGTACATGGTTATGTTTTTGGCTGCCCAACTGTTGTGGCTTCGATTTAATAAACCCCACACCCTGTAGACAGTAATTATGATTTTAGTTTCTCAGTCAATTGAGATCTCAATAAATTAAACATTTCTGTAGAGAGTTATATTTTAAAGAGTGTTGTATATATTTAAGAGAAAAGTTATGCGATTTATAACACATAACTGAGATGATTTAATAAATTAAAATGTCATTTTGTAATTTTCTTCCTTATAATTAAATGTTTTCAAGATTATTTTTTAAATGTTCTTCAGTAAAAGATTCGTTAGTTAAAATAATTATTCAAAGAAAAGTGATAAAATAAAATATATGTATAATTAATTATACATGTACTATATCAGTATATATATATATATATTATACGTTTGTTTATACGCATTCGTGACAGTAGAAAAATTATCGTTAGAAAAGTTGTAAGAGTCTATAGATTAAAGCAAGGGGTAAAATTAAATGAAATATTTTGTCTTTGTCAAAATTAATTATATGTATCTCAGTCTTATAATTACAAATATCCAATATGATATCATGTTAAAAGTTTTAAATTTCAAAGTATTGCTAGCTAGCACATATATTTAATGTTCATTTCATATTCTTAGTAGCCTCAAAGCAGGCGAAGACCCTCAAACTGGGAATTATATGTCAAGCGGGCCGATGCAGTGTAACAATATGCTTTAATGACAATAATTTCTAGAGTAACCTCAAAGCAGGTGAAGACCTTTTGTGTACACCAAGCAGCCAGATGCAGTTGGCAAAATGCTTAAATGATTTACATGCTTTCATGCTAGCAAGATTAAAAATAATATCAACAAATAAAAGTTCTTGTGTAATATTAATTTTGACATTTTTTTTTTGTGAAAGTCTCATGCTTAGTAAAAATGAAGTAGTGAACTCCTATATTTAAACTCAGGTCAGGAACGCGTCAGTTGTTATTAAATAATAAATACTCATCATCAATCGAATTGTTTGATCAAAAATTAAATCAGTCATATGTAGTGTGGGGATCAATGGGTGATTTCACATGCCCTATTGATCTCATTTTGCTCACTGGTGCCCATATAAATAAATTTGTCAGCAAATTTGATTGTCAGCCCAGTAGTGGGTCAGTTGTCTAAATAATGAAAACCAAATATGTCCAATATAGAGAACTACTTATACTTCTGCTAATATATATATATATATATATATATATATATATATATAGTATATATTATGTTTTTTCATATATATATATATTAATATTTGTATATCACTAAATATTTGTATAGTTTTTTTTTTTCAGACATGGGAGAACAGTTGAACAGAGGGAAAGTGAGTAATGTTTGTTTTTCTTATCTTTAATAGTTTTTTAAATAAAATGCATGTCTCATTCAAAGAATTCATAGAAAGAGCTAACCAAGAAAATGTAGGGAAACTAAAATTAAACTAAAAAAGACAGATTACATAGATTGGGGAAATAATATGCAGCAGCTAATGAAGATAGGGACAATGGGACCAGTAGTCAGAGACCTAATTAAAAGTACTAAAGAAAAGATATTATTTGTATTCAGAGAAAGAGCGCCATAAGTTTGATACACATTGTTTATTTATTTTCAAATGAAAGGGGCACAAGTAGATAGATGACTGACTGATGATAGTGATAGTGTCATGCCAATATAAGTTATGATAAGTTATGATAATCTGTATGACCTATTATTTTCAAGAGGATAACATATCTTTGTTTTATACAAACCAGAATGGGAAAGCCACTGGAAAATTCATTGACCTTTCAATACCCTTTGATTCAAATCATAGATTTTTACGGTGAATGCTGGGAAGATCCTCAACAACATATAGGCAGTTTACCCGATGCTTTTGCAATAGAAACTCTGGATAATGTTCAACAAATATTAATTGCTCGACACCATTTGAAAGCCATGGCCAAAGACTGGTGGGGCATGCTAGAGAAGAAGCTGGACACCTTTGAACAGTATTGTCACAAGCTGCTAAAAACATTCTGGAGTGAAGAGAGGCAAGAAAGCTTGTTATGTGACCTTATTAATGAGTATTTTTCAGTAAATAAGGGAAATACCTACAACCAGTTTTTTTTTACAACAGTCAACCAAATTTCACTCATTGTCCAGTTTTAACTTTCCAGAGTCTCGAATTGTTTGTATGATAGGACACAACATGCCACAAGAGGTTCAGGAACTTACGATTGGTAGTCAGATTGGTACTATCCATGAAATGATGGACTTCTTAGAAACAGTGGATAAACATTTTAGATCTCTGGGCCCAAGTTACAGAAAAGACACTCTAGCCCCAACCATCAATCACATGACTAATTTAATCTCTGAGAAAGATAATGAGGGACATCAGATAACTCATTTGTGTCCCATTATCGAAATAAATGTGGAGGAGAGCAGAGTATCAGGCTTGATCAATTCAGGCAGTCAAGCATCCATTGTATCTGCGGCATGGATCGGAAACTTAAAAAAAAAGACACGAGATAATGCAACTCCCAACCCATCCGATCCAAATGGCCTTGGCTAATGGGGAAAAGGTGTCAAGTGAAAACCATCAAGTATGGTTGGAGGTTGAAATCATCAAAAGGCTAGTAGGGCATACCTTTCTTATTATGACAGGGCTCATATATGATATAGTATTGGGCTCTGACTTTTTGATTCAAAACCACGGCATTATTGACTACCCTAAAGGTAGATGCTCATTTGAAAATGAAACTGTCAACTTTAAAATGTCACTCTGCTGGGAAGGAAACCATGAAAGTTGCCTAATCCAGCTGGTTGATCCTTCAATGATCGACAAAAAGGTTGAAGAATCCATCATTACTGAACCAGATGATACCGAACAAATGCAGAAAATCCTCAAGAAATACACCATAATTTTCTCTCCAATGCCAGGTGAGATTACAGGATACACTCACTGAATCAGAGTGAAAGAAGAAACTTACATCCAGTCCAAAACGTACCCAATTCCATTTCATAACATAATCTTTGTTAACTCTATAGCCATTATATATAAATCCCCTTATCTTTTCCCAAACCCAACATAAAAACCAATAATCTACTTTCTGCATAATCACTTTTTTCATATTTATTCTTCCATAATTTCATTATTTGTACCCTTTCTGTTTTCAAGCATTTACATTCAATTAACAACTGCCTAATATTTTCTACTCCTTTTTTACACAATTTACAGACTAAATCACCCATATTTTTTTATTTACATGTATATCTCTTGTTGCTATATTGATTATCATGAAATTAAGAAAATTATTGACCATAAAGATTTGGGTATAATTTTCCCAAGCGATTTTATTTTTAATAACCATATAATATTCTGTCAATAAATCATTTAAACACATTAGCAGGATGTTCACATCAAAAATTGTTTTTGATTTACAGATTAATAAACTAATATTTAATAGTTTGATATTGTCAATTTTATACTATGAATCCATTGTATAGAATTTTATAATTAAAACAAATATGAAAAAAATACAAAAAATTTATGATAAATATTGTAAATATATGTATAAAACTTCATCTTACAATAATTATGAATTGCATATTAAGAGAATATCTGATATTTGGTTTTTTTTATATAAAATGATAAATAACACAATAACTTTTGATAATTCAGTAACAAATGTGCAATATAAAATATCAACTTTTAATAGCAAAAATTGTGGACTTAATTATTTACCGTTAATTAAACATATAAGTGTTTAATTAACCTGTATATAGATTACAAAATGAATATAATATGTTTAGTGATGTAGAGTTTACATCAGATTTTAAATATTTGTAAAAAATATATTAAATTTATTAAATCAAAATTTTATATAAATTTAATCATTATAAACGTTTTCTTGGCTTTGTAAGCTGTTGTTTACTAATAAATTGAATTATTATTATTATTATTATTATTATTAATAATAATAATAATAATAATAATAATAATATTATTATTATTATTATTATTATTATTATTATTATTATTATTATTATTATTATTATTATTATTATTAAAATGTTTTGGAATTATATTAAAAATTTAAATATTGTTGGGAATAAAAATTACAAAAATAATTTGATACAGCCTTCTATGAATGAATTAGTTAGTCATTTCACAATTATGTACTCAAATGTTACTGACAGTGATGTGATTAATATTGAGTCTGATAATAAAAGAAGTTGAAATGTTGATGTAGATAAAATTAGTATTACTGATGTGCTTAATGCCATACACAAACTTAAATCTAAATCATCTATGGGATATGATAATATTCCTAATTTTATTATTAAGGGTTGTGCAGACTATTTGGTAATTCCATTGCATTATATAATTAATTTGTCTATTGAAAAATGCATTGTCCCTGATATATTTAAAATCGCTAAGATTGTGTCTATTTATAAAAAAAGAGATAAAATTGATCCAGGTAATTATAGAATTATCTCAGTACTGTCTTCATTTGCTAGGATTTATGAAAGATATATTTATAATAATATCATTACAGATATGATTAAGGTCTTGCCTAATTATCAACATGGTTTTGTACCTGGAAAGTCTGTTGATACTAATTTAATGATAATATCTGATCATATCACTCATTCTTTTTCTGAACAGAAGCAACTTGATGTTATTTATTTTGATATGTCACAAGCATTTGATAATGTGGCACATAATCATGTAATATATAAATTTAAATTAATGGGAATTAGTTCTTATTTGATTGCATGGTTTATTAATTATTTGGAAAATAGATGCTCCTATATTTACATTGATAAAGTTAACTCTAAGCTATTCAAAAGTAAAATTGGGGTATCTCAGGGTGGAATATTAGCATCTTTACTTTTTAATGTTTTCATGTTTGATCTTTATCAATTAAAAAAGTATGATACTTACCTATGCAGATGATTGTAAATTATTTAAAAGAATTAGTACATATGATGATCATATTGATCTTCAAAAAGATATTATTTATTTCAAAGAATGGTGTAAATTTAATAATATAAAAATAAACATAAGTAAAACATGTATTGTCTTTTATACCAATAAAACAGATAGATCTGTTTATCATTATATGATTCATGAAGATGTTATTATATATAAAGAAGTTGTTTCTGATCTTGGACTTATATTTTGTAATCATTTTACTTTTAATGAGTATGTAAATTATATTATAAGTAAAGCATATAGACAGATGGAATGTATTTTGAGATTTGGCAGAGACTTATCTCCTTGTATAAAATATATGCTATTCTGTTCTCTTGTTGTACCTTTATTGGAGTATGGATCTTCTATATGGAATTTGGATTTGGTATATATTGAGTCTAAAATTTCTAATGTAGAGAAAAGATTTATTAAACTAGTAAAGGGTGAATATTTAAATTTTAAAACAGTATTAACTGAAAGAAGACTAACTAAAGATAAGGTATTTTTAAAAAAGTTGATTGATGGAAAAATTGATGTAAAAGATTGTATATCTAAAATTGAATTAAGAGTTCCTTCTCATACACTGAGGGAAGTGTACACTTTTAATATTTAAAAAACTAAAAACTCTTTTATAAACAAATCTGTCATTAACAGATTACAAAAGTTATATAATCAAAAATTTAATAACATTGATGTTTTTTGTGATTATTTTATAAATAATGTTAAAAAAAATTGAATCTATTGTAGATAACATGTATTTATATATATTTTAATGATGAATTATAATTTTCCTTATTGTATATTTTTATTAATGTTACTATATTGAATAATGTTTTGTTTGTTTGTATATTTATTTGTAATCTTGTGTATTTCTGTTAAAGCGAAAGTGTTGAAATGCATGTAATAAATAAGAATTGAATTGAATTGTTGTTGTTGTTGTTGTTATTATTATTATTATTATTATTATTATTATTATTATTATTATTATTATTATTATTATTGTTGTTGTTGTTGTTGTTTCAAAAGGCCTTTATCGTCTCAAAAGAATTACAAATTTTGCATTTACATAGTTCGTCTACATATAATATCCTGGATTGTCCATTATCATTTGAACGCCATTAGCAAATCAATCACTTATAACAGAAGGGAAAAAATTGTTGCTAAATTGTCCTTGTTGCTAATTTGACATGCATATCCTTCTAAGTTTTTTTATAATGTTTAATTTCCTCAATTCACTATAACATAGATCTAATCTTAAGTAATGACCAGATTGCTGCATAAATGTCAGGTCTGGCCAGTGTCTTATCCCTTTTCTGTATTATTTCAAGTTTATTTGAAAAAGTAGCTGGATGTCTCCTGGAATAAAATATAAAACTCATTTGTCACTCTCCAATGAACAAAAATTGAAAGCAACTTGGAATCTTAAAACTAAGATTCCAAGACACACTGCAAAATATTAGAAATCACAACAAATATTGAATTTGAGGCTATATTGTTTAGGAATACATATTTATAATTTTCAGGGCTATTTATACCTCGCTCCATTTCCCACAAAACACTTTCCTTGTTGTTGAATTCTATGCCTAAGGCAGGGCAAATATTAATCTCTAGCTCAATCTAATCTAAGAATTCTATCCAGAGTTTATTGAAACAAAAACCACACAAATCAAATCTCCATTTTTTAGAATGAACTTTAAAATGATTAATACAAAAGCCACAGGAATGTAATTAGCTACCCAGCTTGTTTTTTTAATCAAATTGATTTTAAAAAAAGTAAGAAAAAGCTGTATCAGAAAACTATTTTAAAAACAATTTTTATAAAAATTAAAACGATCTATTTTAAATATAAATGAGTCAGAGTATTAACCCTTAAACCGCTAATTATATTATTGGTTGTATGAGGTAAAAATCAAATCTTTTAATTGGCCAACTCACAAACTGAAGACAAAGCCTATTGTTAAAACATATTTGCCTATAATATTAAATTCAACTCAGATACGTTTATAAAAAGTATATTACTAATTTTTCAGGTTATGAAAGAGAACGAAAGTTATTTCAAAAATAAATTGCTATTTATTTATTATAAAATATATTCAATTTTGGCAAATATAAAGCGAATGTCTAAACAAAAAAGTGCTGACGCAAACGCTTTTTTTCAATTTTACGATATGGAAAAGTAAAGATTTCTTTTTGCTAAATCTTAAATATTTTTACTAAAATCTTCAATATTTTTCGAAAATAATTTTGTTTTTTTAGTATTCTCTCTGAAAATCATTTGTAATTACTCAATATATAATTAATATTCTTTAAAATTATATTCGAAATGAAAATCTCAGTGTTTTTCTTTATTTTCTTTGATCAGGCAGTTTCTTTGTTCTTTCCAGCCAATCAGAATGTCTTTTTCGGCTGAGAGCTGGCTGACAACCAATCACCGACAATGTTCTTTCTTTGTTTAGTTTTAAATGCGTTTTTTTTGATTTTTTACTTATAAAATAATTCGGAAGAGGGCACCATCTTACAGAACTTTTAAAAACCTAATCAATAACTGTCAAATGAATATTCTAGCATAAGAACTAGCAGAGTTAGAATGACGTCAGATGTCGATGAGATGCCTCATAAGAGGCAGTTGAAGAATTAATACACGTACTCTTTTTAAATAATTAAAACTTTTTTTAACTTTTAATTTTAGAAACTTAACGAAATTAAAAGTTTTTAATTTTGGCAGTAAAACCTTTGAATTGTATGTCAATCTGGTTCAACTGCCTGAAGACGTGATCAAAAAAAAAAAAACATTCCTGTACTTTTTTTAACTATAAACATTCCAAAACTATCCCTAGAAATTCGGCTGAACGTTTGCCTCGCACTCACGAAAAACAAAATAATATTTCATTTTAATCAAAAACCTTTCTCCATTCTCATAATAAATTAACAAAATCTCTTTATTTTTATTAAAAACAATCCATCCGATAGCTAAACGCTGAACCCTTAACTTTTGTCCGCAGTTCTTTTACTCATTTTACTAACTTATTGAAATAAGTTCCTTTCCCTCTCTTATATTTTCTTAGCTTATACAATTTTCTCTTGTCTCTTTCACGTTCTATTTTGTTTTCTATCTCATATGTCTGAAAGCCTTTAGGCCTAGCAAAACACCTTTCTACTAAGTGTCCCATTTTATTACTCATACTATCTGCATTAGTATATGGAAAGAATTTATTGTCTATGAACTTTTTGAATGTTTGACCTAAATCCTTCTATATGGCTTCTATTTCAACTTCAAAATCACATTTCTTAATTTTTTTTCTAACTCTTTTCTTTTTTTCGAATTCATATTCAAAACAAACAGTTATTGAAAACAATTTATTTTTAGTTTCATGCGGAGACTCTTCTACCTGCTTCTCTGTTTTTACCTTATAACTTTCTTCTATTGCTTTATTTACATTTACTAAATTTTCCACCACACTTTCTACTTGTAACCCTTCTGTGCTTATTTCCAACTTTATTTCCACCTCTGTCCTAACACTATCCTGTGCTACCTTAATTTCTATATCTTTTATGACCTCAACTTTGTCTACTTCTTGAGTTTCTTCTACTTCTCCCATTATTTCTCTTCTCATTTCTTTAATTTCCTTAATCATTTCTGCTTTGAACTCCCTAATTTCTGCTCTAATTTCTTTAATCATTTCTCACTGGTCCTGTTTCATTTCTTGGTGCATTTCCTTCATTTCTCTCATCATGTCCATCATCATCTTCATCATCATCTGTGTCTCTGGCTCATCTTTTTCAACTACTTCCATTTTCAACTCAAGATTAAATTCGCAATATTAACTTTTTTAAAAAAAAAATCTAAAAATCTAAAAGTAAATAAAACGCTATAAATTATTTCATAACAAAGATGAACTATATTTAACTCTTCAAAAAAAAATGAACTCAGACAGACTTTTTAGAAAATACTCTTTTTACTGTTCTAAATTATTTCATATAAAAAGAAGACGAACCCCATTCTACCAAACTGCTCCAAAATACATGCAACAATTAACAAAAACTGAACCTCCACCTACTAGATCTTGCCTCTTACATGTGAAATCTTCCTCAATTGTCTAAACAAAAATCTCACATGGGCTTGAAAACTCAAAGCCCTATGTTGGCTGCGCTAAAAATTACTATCCTATATACCGGAGACTCAATCTATTCTGATCGTAGAGGGCGCCACTAGACCACTACGTATCTGGAAAATTTATTTACTATGATCAGAATGGATGATGATGATGGTTTGTGCTGACTAGACTCAGGGAGAAACAAGAGTTCTTAAAATTGTTTAGACAATTGAGACAAAAACCATAAAGACAAACCTCAGCCAAATTAAGTTTAAACAAATTCTAAAATTTTATTAAAAGAAAATAAATTATGAAATATAAATTTATGACACAATAAATAGAGTTAACTCAGGTGTGTACCAGAAAGACTAAACGCAGAGCTATGGAAGACCAACTGATCTTTCAATAATAAATTATAAAGGGAGGAAGTAAATTTTATTCAACAGAGGATTCACCCAAACATTGGTTTTCACTTTCAGATATCTAAACAATACAGTATTGAAACAAATCAATGAAACCAGCGCCGACAAGCTTTTCGAGACCCGAAAATGTGTCAGACCCTGAATGTCTAGTGTCGGTAGAAGCTGCACCCATCATTATGTTTAAAATAAAGGTGGTTGATTTACCCCAAGAACAACTGAAAAATATGATTTAAAAATGAAATGAAAACAAACAATTAAAACCGGCGAATCCCCAACCAAACAGTTGGCGAAAACTAAGAATAATTAAAGGTCTCAATAGGAGACAAGTAAATCTTTAAAAAAAACCAGTTACATCTGCCCCAGCAATTAAAGAAAAATGAATTACAAACAAATTCTGAGTACACGCTCTGATAAATTTAAAGCACACATAATAAATACAAATATAAATCTATCGGAGAGTGCACATGAGTATGAAGATATTAAAAGTTTTAAATACTTTAGCAGAACGAAAGTCTCTCTCACCTGTAATTTAAAAAGGGATAAATATTATCTTCCTGCTGATGACTTATAAAATTACAAAGAAAAACAATTCTAATTTCCGTTTTCAGAGATATAAGAAACAAAATCTCCACCTGCGGAAAATTAGACAATAAAGTTGCCAGCCAAAAGATTTTTGGAGGTTTGCAAAAGCACAAACACAGTGTTTAAAATTAATTATTGAATAATAAAATAATTACAGGTAAGCATTTAAAATATACACAACTGCTAAAGTATTTATAAAAAGTGAGGCATAAAAATATAAAACTCATTCGTCACTCTCCAATGAACAAAAATTGAAAGCAAAATATTAGAAATCATGACAAATATTAAATATGAGGCTATATTGTTTAGGAATACATATTTATAATTAGATTGAGTGGAGATTTAATAAAAAGATATTTACCCTGGGAAGAATAAAAGAAAATAATTACCTTTTGGTAAAAACAACGTTCACATAGAGTGCGCACTATTATTTTAGTTCATTTTTGGGTTCTTTGACAGCGGCAAGGTAGAGGTAAAGAGGTTCCAGCTTCTTCTAGATGTTTAAGGCATTACTGGAGCAAATTTGGAAGTTAGGGATCCGTCCTTTGTTAAGTTAGCAAGCCATTCTGGAGGTGATAACACATACAGTATTTGTCATCTTGTTGCAGGCAAAAGGATTTAAAAACAGCGAATTTCCTTGAAGAATTTAAATGTCCGAACTGATATAACTTTTACTTGAGAAACAGCTTGTCTAGTTAAGAATAATTAATAACTAACTCTCCAAATTTTCGGGGCTATTTATACCTCACTCCATTTCCCACTAAACATTTTCCTTGTTGTTGAATTCTACGCCTAAGGCAGGGAAAATATTAATCTCTAGCTCAATCTAATCTAAGAATTCTACCCAGGGTTTATTAAAACAAAAACAACACAAATCAAACCTCCACTTTTTAGAATGAACTTTAAAATGATTAATACAAAAGCCACAGGAATGTAATTAGCTAGCCAGCTTGTTTTTTTAATCAAATTGATTTTAAAAAAAGTAAAAACAAGCTGTATCAGAAAACTATTTTAAAAACAATTTTTATAAAAATTAAAACGATCTATTTGAAATATAAATGAGTATGTGTTTTAATACACATACTCTTTTTAAATAATTAAAACTTTTTTTAACTTTTAACTTTAGAAACTTAATGAAATTAAAAGTGTTTAATTTTGGCAGTAAAACCTTTGAATCGAATGTCAATCTGGTTCAGTATATATGCATGTATGTATACAATCAGAATAATATAAATACGATTAAAACATTATTTTTAATACATGTCTACTCTAATTTAATTTACTTTTTAATTACTTAAATTCCTATTCTTCTTTATTAATTTATTCATAGTATTTTTTCAACTATTTGATTTTACTATTTATTTTCATCAGTTTAGTTTTGTGTATGTGTGTGTGAATTTAAACCTTGTATAAGTTTACTCTTTGTATTTTCTGATATTTAATCTCATTGGCTACATACACTGCTTTACTTAATTATAACAAAAATAGACATTAATATATCATCAAAAAATGAAATTAATGTAATCCATTATGTTGTTTATTTGTATAATTCATTAGTACATAATACAAAATAACATCTATTATATAAAGATATTTTGCATTATTTGCTTATGGAGATTGCTATATATATATATAAACTATTTTTCATGAAAAACTCATTGCAGTGCAATGACCTTTCCAGTAACCTCTCACAGAGAGATAATTCATTGATTATTCCAACACAAATATCTGAAATATTTATATATAAAGAGATAGATAACAGACACACCAAATAGATAGATAAATAGATAGATAGATAGATAGATAGATAGATAGATAGATAGATAGATAGATAGATAGATAGATAGATAGATAGATAGATAGATAGATAGATAGATAGATAGATAGATAGATAGATAGATAGATAGATAGATAGATAGATAGATAGATAGATAGATAGATAGATAGATAGATAGATAGATAAGTAGACAGGTAGGTAAATAGATTAGATAGATAGATAGATAGATAGATAGATAGATAGATAGATAGATAGATAGATAGATAGATAGATAGATAGATAGATAGATAGATAGATAGATAGATAGATAGATAGATAGATAGATAGATAGATAGATAGATAGATAGATAGATAGATAGATAGATAGATAGATAGATAGATAGATAGATAGATAGATAGATAGATAGATAGATAGATAGATAGATAGATAGATAGATAGATAGATAGATAGATAGATAGATAGATAGATAGATAGATAGATAGATAGATAGATAGATAGATAGATAGATAGATAGATAGATAGATAGATAGATAGATAGATAGATAGATAGATAGATAGATAGATAGATAGATAGATAGATAGACAGACAGACAGACAGGCAGGCAGACAGACAAAATAATGTAAAGAATTTTTAGAGTTCAGATACAGGTAAAGTGGCATTGTTTTCAAGAAACCTACAAGTTTTCGTTAACTAGAGGGTAAAATAAAATTTTAAAACCATTAAAACTTTCTCTCCTCACACTAGTTCTCTTTCACTATTATTTAATGAGAGGTTACTAGAGAAATGTTAGCCCCAAAGATGTCTATTTATAAAAATGTTTATATCTTTATTATAAATAAACTATAGCAGAAAATAAACTATAAAATTAATTTAAGAATTCAAGTATATTTTTAATGTTTTAGCATGATACAACATTTCTCCATAAACATTTTATAACTTTTTTTTTTTACTTATTTGAATATTATTGGCTTTCTAATTTATCATACATTTATTTTATGCAATAAACCAGGGTTCTCCGACTTTATTCTTTTTGTCATATTTTTTTTCCACAAATTATCTCAACAATACAATAATTGGATCAAAACTGTATCCACAATTTTTTATTCTAAAATACTAAAACATTTGTAAAATTAGTTTTAATCTTTCTATATTTAAATAAAGGTTGAGTATTCTTGTTCTCAAATTTATTTTTAATTATCTATTATACATATAGACAATCCATTTGACTATATCCCATAGCATATATAGCATTAGAAATTGATCAGTACACCTTATCTACTTTATTTTTTATATTATTGTTAACCATGTTCAAATTCATAAGTGTTCTAAAGACCACAATAACTTTACCTGCACTCTGTATATATATCAGTTTTACTGAAAACAGTTTTTACCTCATTAAAAATGTAAATTTTCACTATTTTTGGCTTCAAACAACATAAATCATCATTTTGAGCAAAAATCCTCTGCACATATTAATTTTGCATTAGAAAGATCACATTATCACATGTCCTGATATTAAATAGTTTAACTATCATTTTATAATATAACAAATTATTGTTACACTATGTTTTTAAGTCTGAATAACAAAATTTATTCTTTTTTCAAACTTTTTAGTCTAATTTAATTCTAACCTTTTAGTAAACTCAAGTTTATTTTTATATAGCGCTATGTTTATAAATTGTAATACATTAAAGATCAGCCTTTCAAGCTATTGTGCATGCACTTTCTTACAAGTGTTAATAATAAATGAATACTTTCATTCCCAACACAAGATATAATATTTATGAAAGAATAAAATGAATCCACTTATTCTTTCCAACCCAAATGCTTATATATGGGCAAATCTTAAGTACTGGAAGTGAAAGCATGAGAATAGACCACTCACTTTAAATTACTGTTTACGATGTCTGAATGAATAAAATTACTGTTTACGATGTCTGAATGAACATCATTCATTTAGTCGTAAACAGTAATTTAAAGTGAGTGGTCTATTCTCACGCTTTCACTTCCAGTACTTAAGATTTGCCCATATATAAGCATTTGGGTTGGAAAGAATACGTGGATTCATTTTATTCTTTCATAAATACTATATCTTGTGTTGGGAATGAAAGTATTATTTATTATTAACACTCATAAGAAAGCGCATGCACAATAGCTTGAAAGGCTGAACTTTAATGTATAAACTCAAGTTTATAAAATGATAGTTAAATCATTTAACTTTCAATGTGATATCTCAAGTAGCAAAGTCATATAAATATGGGAGCTTGAAATAACTTTTGCAATGAAGTAATTATTTATATAGTTTTGAATCCAGTAAAATAAAGAATTTGGAAATATATTGTTTCTGATATGGTTAATTTCTGCAATCATATAAATATGAGTTTGAAAATATTTTTGCCATAAAATAACTATTTATGTAGATATGAGCCCAATAAAGTAGAAAAAAATAAAAATGTATGATTTTTTATATAATAAATGTATTACTTATAAAAACCTAAATATTTTTATTTCTTTCTAAATGTTAACATAGATGCATTGTCAAGATCTCAATTTTTGAGAATAAAAAAGTATTCTAACATTGAAGCATGATATGCATTATATTATAAAGAGAAAGAAAGAGACAGTATTATATCTCCAATTCATGTGAAAATATATACAATTCTAAATTAGCAATAGCTACAATTATATATATATATATATGGAAAAAATTAATGTGTGGAATTATTCATTTATAATTAATTAATTAAAAAGCACTTAACCTAGAATGATAGCTAATAAAAACCAATTGCCCAAGTCCAGTTATAAGCAAAATTGACAAACAGGTTGCTTTCAAAGCAAAATTCCATCTAAAACATCCATTAAAAATATATAATCTACCAATAGAGGGGTTTATAATAATATGTAAAAACATTGAAAAATTTGGGTTACTTTAATTTCTTACACTTATAAATGTAAACTGCAGTGCTTTCTTTTATATATTAGAATATGGGACCCTCCTTTTGAATGCAATCAATCTGTCAGTTTTGCTTTAATTCTTGGTTTGGGGCAATTGGTTTTTATTAGCTACTATTATAGCTTAAGTGATGTCTAATTATTTAATTGTAAATGGATAACCCTCCACTTTAAATATTTCCATTTAAAACATCAATGAAAAATGTTATATAATTATATAAATGCATCACTAATCTTATCCATTAAATATTTTAAAAGAAAATTTACAAAATGTATCTTCATTTGTGAAAATATTTCCAGAAAACATTACATCTTTCTGAATAAATTAGAACTGATAAAGTTTTGAGACAAAAAAAAAATCACAGTTCACTATTAAAATGGAAAGCCAGTCTATGACAAGTAGACAGTTTAATGAAATTCAGTCATGGGAAAGGTGTAGATGAGTAACAAAATGTATTAAGTTTGTAATCACAGGGTCCTTATATAATTTCCAATTTCACTTGGAATATCCTTATGATGTCACAGTGACATAACTATAATCTATTGTTAAATAAGTCCTTTCAAATATAGTTTATTATTGAAGAATATAAGATTTTCCTAGCACTTTATTATATATATATATAATCCATATGCATGTGATTATTTGTCAACATATGTAAACAAAATAGAAAATTTCTCCACTTTGCAAAGTGTTTGCTTAATGTTGTGAAGCTGTTTTGAATATGATAATTAATAATTATTATGTGCTTTAAAATTTTAAGACTATACATAAAATTAATAGATGACAAAAGAATCCATTTAAATAAGATGTGATTTTTATTTTAGCATGATTATTGATATTCAAATCTTCTGCAATAGGTTCTATCTGAAATATGTATATGTTGTATCACAGGTCTGCTTTTTTCAATTTCTAATTTGAATAGCTTGCAAGAAAATAACGTACTATAGTCATTGGCAATATTGCGCCCTTGTTTAATAGTTCCTCAATACAACTTATTTTAATATTTATTTTAGTGCAAACTTAAATTTATATATGTCCCTCTCTGCGTGTAGGTTTAAGATTGTGTATCCAATTTTTTTAAGATTAATTTTAACATAGTAAGAAAGGAATGGTAAAGCAGAGAGTCGCAACAATATAATTCAAATGCTAACCAAACTAATAAAAGTTTAATAGGTTATATGCGATTGACTTTTAATAATATTTATAACGGAAGATTTACAAAAGTGATATTCTAGGGGGATGGGGTGAACAGCAATTGTGCGTATGCATAGATATATACAGTATAAATATGTGTATGTATATTTAAAAATGTACTTATCTTTGTATAACATGTATTAAAAGTATTTAAATAAACAAATAACCAAATAAATGATATTGTTATCAACAAATATTTTCTTGTGCAAAATGAACTAAAGACATCTCTAATAATGCTGAAAGCCAATGGGTAGACTAATCCAAATCTTTTTATCACTAGGGATTTTTTTATCTCTCTCTCTTTTTTTGGTATAAAAAAAATCTCTGGGGTTAAGTATATGTAATGGCACTGCGATTACTTTGTAGACCTATCACTCACTGCTATTAATTCATGGGAGATAGACCGTTAGATTTCTGGCTTGTCCCTTGTGAGTGCCGCGCTCTAGAGACTATTCTAGCAATTATATAAAATGGTTACACGAATTAAATAATGCCAACTGTCATAAAAAATAATGAAGGATTTAAGGAGTAAAATATAAATCAAATTAAAAAATTTTAATAGCGTAATAAAAGATAACACTTTTTTTTTTTTCAAACTACAGTAAAATATGATAAGCAAATTTCAGATTTGCGAATTTAAAATGAATGAAGCAGTCGGTATTCAATAAATAATAATAATAAACGATATTTTTAGCTATTTTAATTTAAAGCCAGCTTATAAATTTTATAATTTATCGGCTTTTGAATGAAATACAATATTATCGTTTTAATAAAAATCATTTAAAAATAAAGTATGTATTACTCAACTAGAAAATAACTTTTAATGCAACTCCGTAGAAATATTCGCACATGAGCATTATAAATGTGTGTACGTTTTTAGTAATAGTATTTAAATTGATATTGTATATAATATATGCCTCATAAAAAAGGAGGAAAGTTTTAGTGTTCTAGCGGTAAATGCTTATACCCATCATGTCGACGATCTGAGTTTGAATCTGGTTATAATAAAACTTTAATAAAAATTTAAAGTTCTAACAGATTTAAGATTTTTTAAAGTAACTGGAGCAATAGTCAATCCATCTAGTTTTGCTTGTTAAGTGATTATGTAGCTATTCTTAACCAGACAGGAAAAAAATAAAACTTATTTTGATTCCTACCACTTGATAGTTGGCTCGTTTTATGAGCTGTTGCACAGACCCTTACTATACAGTATGGGTGATCTTTAAAATATTTTACTTATCTTTTACCATCAAAAACAATTACAATATTCGGAAATAAAAGATGGATGTTACAATCATACTATGTAGAACTTGATAAATTAGTAAAAACAGACAGGAAAAACATTGTAAGTATTCGATTTTAAAATAGGCATTAATAAATATAAGTTTGTTTTGTTTATTTAGATATCTAAAGTGTTTTAAATTATTGTGGAAAACATGAAGATATATCATCATCATCATCATCAACCATTATCAATCCACTGCAGGATATATATATATATTGTCTCATAAATAGTTAGCCTATCTGCCTTTAGATCTATGATATAGTTTTTTTCAAGTAGCTAAAAATGTTTAATAGAACTTTTTTTATATAGCTAGACTATATACAAACTGATTAACTATCCAAATATTATTTAGTATATTGGACAATTTGCATCTTAATGGAAATTGATGAGATGATATCTTAATTAATTTAATCTAAACAAAATGCATGAATAATCTTTGATCACTCCTGAGGAATCTGTCATACCACTATAAGTTTTAAACCTATGGTTTACCTGTACATTTTTATCATAATAGAAATAATGTAAACTTGTAATATTTCTGTTATTGCATAAAGTATTAACATATATATATATATAAACATCACATGATTACATGATTGAATGACAATACTTTATGAAGAGTTTTGCCTATTTAAATATATATATATAAACTGTTTATTTACTAATAGGGCTGATTGTCAAAGCGCCATTATATGTGATGAGGTCTACCTGCCACGAATAAATGTGTATGTCAAATAATATATTTTATGTACTAATTACTACAAGTAGCTTTTCCATATATTAGAAAATAAACAGTAATTAAAAAGACATTAATTAAATTGAACCAACTATCAACTTATTTGTATGACAATTCTAAACATGTGCACAATGTGGAAAACGTATCTGCAAACAAAATAATATTAATAAGTCACAAGTAAAAAATAATAAAGTTTATGTTTTTCAATATTTGCATTTGAATTTTACTTGTGTCCATAACAGGGCATTGATGATTAGTAAAAAAAACTCATTATTGTGAAATAAAATTGAAAATTTTTAATTATCTTTTCTTCCATATCGTAAGCTTGTGGTTAAACACCTGTAGAGGTCCCTACTATCGCATTTTACATGCATATTCTCGAGGTTACAGCCTCTGTAAATATTACTATTACTTAAGGAATATTTAAAAATTGCAAATCAGTTTAGTATGAGTAACTTAAATGTTATACTACTATTTAAGTATTAGTCATAGAGAAATATGCATCATTAGGATTACAAATCCTTTATGGAATGAGTATTTTTTGTCTATATAACAACTAATATACATACATTTGTATATATACTAATTTCAAAATTTTTGTACACGCTTTAAATTAAAACAAACAAATAATATCACTTTTTCACAAAACTGAAGTGAAAAAATAAATAAAAACAAGTAAAATCTAAATAAGGATAACTATAATAATAATTTAATAACTAAGAATAAACTTCTTAATATTAAAGTATAATTGTGTTATATGTAAAAAAAAAAAAAAACCCATGAAATTCATAATGAGATAAAAATACAAATAAAATTTTACTTCTATAAATTATATAAACAATATATTATACAAAAGTCTATAAAATATTTCAGTTTATCTTAATTCTCAGTTCATCAAATAGAGATGTTTTTTATTTTTATTTTATTATCTTTTATTGTATATGGCTTTTTTATATATATCTTTTGATTACTTTTGAATAATTTTATTAATAATGTCTATAGAAATTAATGTTGGTGATATTGTTAGCAGCCAAATACCTTTCTACACTATGCCAAAAAGAAGCTCCAAACTATTTCTATATATAGATTTTGGTATAATATACTCTAAAATAATGGAAAAATATAAATGTGACTCTATTTTTGGATTATCTGAGAGAGGCTGGACTAACATTGGATGTTTAAGTGATACTAATGTCATTTGGTCCAGAAATAATTCAGAGAACAAAGCTGTTGTAAGATTTTTTCTGTGTAAAATCATAGAGATTTATTATAAAAAAAATAGAAGCACATTAATGCAAAAATGATGGCAACAAGATGTAAAGCAAACATATCTACATCTCAGTGATCCAAGTATATATATAATGTTAAAAGAAGGTTGGTTGCCTTGGCAACATATTGAGATTATTGATTGATGTTGATATTGGATTTATCTAAGTGTTGACTTATTTTAATGATTATATATATATATATCATTAAAAACTAGTCAACACTTATACAATCCCAATATCAATAACAATCAACAATTTCAAACTGTTGTCAAGGTAACCTCCTTTTAATGATACATGCACATGATATATATATATATATATATATATATATATATATATATATATATATATATATCAAATGATTATGAAAGAACAGTTTTATATGGATCTGAAACTATCTTTTGGTGTGTGCATCAGAAAGATATTGTTATCAGTGTAGAAAATTTGAATACTAATGGTGACAGTGATAATGAAGGATAGGAATATATGGACAAATATTGCTTTGAAGAAAAAGATCAGAATATTGTAAAATGCTTTCAATATTCTCTTAAGAATATGATATTATGATTTTAATAGAATAATCCCAGAAGAAAGTTTGCAGAAAATGGACACAAAAAGTAAATGGAAAAATTATGAAAATAATACAATTATAACTTATAAGTAGAAAATAGCCAATATCCAATGCATATCTTTCTTTTCAGCAAAATATACTTCACTGATGGCTTAGTTAACCAAACAATATAAACTATTAAATAACTAAATAAAAAGTATTTTTATAAAATGTATTAAATATATCTAACCCTATGATAGTAAATTTAGAAATAAAATAAAAAATAAATCACTGGTTAAGAAAAAAGTCAAAAATATAACATCAATAAACTTTGGAATATTGTAGTCTTTTTTAATGATAATGATGTCATTCTGATATATATTCACCGAATGTTAGGTTCAGACCAGATAATAAAAAGATTAAAAAAAGATTGAGTCATATAAAGAGCATTGAAAAGTGAACATTGAAAAGTGGAGGAAATGTTTCAATAACTATAGATAAGACAAAGAGTAATGGAATAAAAGAATTCAATGTAACAACATATAAAAATATCACAATAAAATACAATAGATTATAAAAAAATCTGAACATAAATGGCAGCAAAAACAGAAGATAATAAATGATAAATAAGAAAAACTGCTCCCTAATACTGTGCTGATTTTAAATTATAGACATTGATGGAAAGGTACACCAAAAAAAAAAAAAATGTAAACAATCTTACTGAAATTACCGTCATCTCCCACATTATAATTATAAAGAAGATATTTTACTGCAAGTTAAAAAAACAGTGATTAAATTATAGAAGAATAAAAATCTTAGTAATGATAGATTTAAGTAAAAAAATATTAATTGATAATGGAAATTTTTGAATTAAAAAATGTGCAAAAATATTGTTGTGAAAAAAAATGTCTGGCTTATTAAGCTTGAACAAAATTATTGCTAGGTCCAATGTGTATAAATGGAAACAAAAACAAAACGATTATTACAGAACCATTGCACAATGTAGCACTTTAGTAAGTTTATCTTGTGTTTTTAAGACCTATAGAGGTCTCTATCTTCGTATTTTTCAGACGCTTATTTCTAAGGTTACAGCCTTAGTAAATTATTACTTAAGTAAAAGACTAAAAAAAATCTGTTGAAGAAATGTTTAAAATATGAACAAGTTAGAATTAGAAAATTTAGGAATACTATACAAGCATTATCATACCAATTCATTGTAGAAATATATATATCTTCATCACTTGATCACCATCTCTTATGCTAATACATAACTAGATGAGGATTTTATGCACAAGCTTTCTGACATCCATTGATTACTCTGTTTGGCACAGGGTGACACTGCTGTATGGAAAGTTTTGCCTGTTATATATCTTCATAAGTTTTAGTGGCTTTTATAAGATGAATGATGCCTATGATCAAAATATACATTGGACCTAAAGAAAATAATAATTGAAAAATAAACAACTATATTTATTGTATAACTACATTTAATTATACCCATTATAACAATATTCTTTAGATGAATATTAATAATTTATTAATATTTTAGGCTATAAATTATTATTTAATTTTTTGCCAGATGTGCACTGGAATTTAATAAGTTAGAGATTGATCTTCAAGTGCGTTTAAAGTTTATATCTAGTAGAAAATTAAACACAAATTTGTAGAACAAGAAAAATGATTAGTAAATAATGATTAATATTTATCATGGATAATATCACCAAAATAAATACATTTGACTGAAGTCATACTTATAAATTAAATTATTATTGCTTTTTAGGAGTATATAGTCAAATATGTTGAAAAAATACATAGGTGCCAAAAAGTTCCAGGTAATTGTTGAAGGCAGGTTTTACCAGAAATTTATTTTGAGAAATATGTTTATTCTTATAATTTAAGGGAATGTTAAATTTAGAAATATCATTGCATATTAGACACAAAATGAAAAAAGTGGGAGGGGGTGTTTCCTCATGCTGAAATTAATATGATATATTAATATAGAACTGGGTTTAAAGTTTATATCTGATAAAAATTTAAATAATTTATTGTCAAATAAAAAGTGATAAGTAAATAATCATTAGTTAAATTTAATTGAATGTGTGAATTATATTATATCTGTTTTCTGTAGATAACCACTAAACATCACATGATCACTTTATAACAATTAATTTTTTAAAAAAAAAAAAACTCCCCACAAAAGCCCCCCCCCCCCAAAAAAAAACAACACCCAAAATATTGGTTGGGGGGGGGGAAAGGGGGTTTTTTAAACCCTTTGCCCCCCTGTTTTTTTTTTTAGGGGGGCTTAGGGGGGTTTTCCTTTGTTTTCTGTAGGTAAATACTAAATTATAATGGTGATGATTATATTTTAAACATGAACCCAAACTAACTTATAAAGCTAGATTCTATCAGAAATACATTTTGGAGGTCACTTGTATTGGATTAAGTTTCATTTATAATTGGAAAGGACTGGCTAATGTAAAAAAAAATTGGAAGCAAGTTTGAAATTAAAAATAACATATGGTGGGAAAATCCAATATCATCAAATATATTTATTACATATCTGGAAAAAATAATTAATAAATTTATAGAAAATTTTAAAAAATATCAGAATATAAAATGTAAAAAATATATGTAAATAATATAGTAATTATGGATAAGTATGTGAAAAACATCAAAATTATTATTAGAATTATTAAATGAGGTAGCAATAAAAATAGACAAAGTAAAAATAATAGTAGTTGGGATAGAGAAAATGAAAAAATTCAGAATTGATGGAACTGAACAAGACAATATCAAAAAAGTTTTATATATTGTGAAAGTAGTATCAATAACAATCTTGATTTACAAAAAAATAATTAAAAATAGTTAGAGCAAAAAATAAGGCAACAAATCATGTACAGGATTTTTAAAAGTAAAGACAACAGTTTATAAACCAAATTAGTTATAATGATCACATGCATGTTTACTAACTGCATTATACAGTTGTAAATTATGGATGATGACAAAAGGTAATATTAAAACAGGCAAAACTCTCCAACAGTATTGCCACTCAGTGCAAGCCAGAGTAGTCAATGAATGCCAAAAGACTTTGCATAAAATTCCCATCTAGTGCCTACTCATCCAATATTCCCAGACTGATGTCTGCCCATCCTTGCACATGTATTTAATGGATTATGTCCTGTACATGTGGGGTTCAGATTGACCTTGGGTCAACATGAGTGTGACAAGAATCTCGGCCTTAGGGTGTTCTTTGAGCATTCCATCATCAGATTTTCAATTGGATGGATGGTTAAAGAGTTGGAGTGTGTAGTAGATTAGAGCCAGTCCATTAAAGTATGAAGATTGTCTATCTTAATATATATCTGAGCACTTATAGTATATATGTGTGGGAGATGATAATCTGGACCAACTGATGATTGCTGGTTTAGCATAAAATACGTATATTGGTGATTATTTATCTTTTCAGCATATATGTGCTTGAGTGTATCAGTGTTATTAGATAGAGTGGAGAGTGGTGTATCATGTGAAAGTCTGTGCTCATATACCCTGTATTACATATATAGACACATGGTATATATTAAGCCTGTGTTTCAGTTATTAACTTATGATTGTAATAAATGAAGTCATCTTGAAAAATCCTAATAATAAGGTGTAAAAAAAAACAGCATAGTATATCTGTTTTGGCATGGAAAAAAAATACCTCATGCATCTCAAACCATTAAAAAGTACTTAAAAAACTTATATATGTTTATATATTTTAAAAAGATTTAAATAAAAAAATAATATTCCACATAATCTCGTTATTTATATTAAATTCCTTTAAAATGGTTAGCATTTTTATTGTTGATTTCATGGCATCTTATTCACACAAGGTAAGATAAATTATGAAGCTGGATTTTGTTCTAATCTCCCCGCACAACCTATCTAAATATAAAAGAGTTACTAACATTTTTTATCAAGTTGGTATTTATAAGCGTAAGAATGTGTTTTTCAATGCATAAATTATTTTCAATTCTTTTTGTTTTATATCGAGAATTAATGGGCTTTTTTCGCTTTACAAATTCATTTGTATTGAAAGAGATAAGTATATTTTTGTCGTAAGTATAGAGAGATGTGTTACCTTTACAAGGGAAGTTTTTGTTTTGTTTTGTTTGAAAATATATATTTTAAAAGCAATCAAAACGAGTAAAAGTCAATGTAATAATTACTTTTTTATTTGCATAAATAATATTATTTTTTGACAATTTTATATTCAAATGCTTATTACACTACTTTTTCTTTTAATGTTGTTTATTACAAACACATCTCATTTTATTATTGATTTTCTATGGTAACTAACAGAAAAAGCATGCAGAAAAATGATCCATAATTAATAAATTATCAGGAGAATAAACAGATTCAAGTAATGCAAAGATATAAACTCCAATATAATATTATACTCTGAACTATAAAACTGTCATACAACAAATAATTTTAGTTCAATGTGAATGATTTGGTCCCCCCCCCCCTAAAAAAAAAAGATAAATATTATTTAGAAAAGAAGTAAAATCAACAAGCTGGTAGTATATAAAGAAATGATAAATAAAAAATAAAAAAGTTATTTTTTAAAGTATGCATGTTGAATAAAAAATTAATTAAATGAAATTTAAAAAAATTAATGGAAAGTAACTATTGTATTGATATTTTAACTGTTAATACCAAAAACAATTATGACAATATGCTAAAGTCCTAAATAATCAAAATAAAACAACGGTAAAAATTATAATGATTTTGGTTAATTTAAGTAGTAATTGGAGCTTTTAGGCTAGTAATGGTATGAATTGTTTGTTGTATATAATTTTTATAACCTATAGAATAAATCAGCAACTTATTACATGAAACATGAGAGCTGTAAATATTTTCTGAATTTCATTAACACGTTTTTCATTACCAAAATCACCTTTCTTTTATTTTTGCTATAATATCTTATATAAATCCAATTTATCTAAATCACTTCGAACACTTTTTAGCAAAAACCATTTATTATATATATATACCTATGCTTCGATAAAAGATTGAAGTGGAGTTGAGCTGGACATATTGCTAGAAGAGATGATAATAGATGGACAATTGAAATCTTAAACTGGATTCCAAGAGATTGTAAAAGATCCAGAAAGAGACAACATGTGAGATGGATGGATGAATTAAGAAAGTGTGCAGGAGTGATGTGGAGAAGAGAAGATAAAGATCGGAGAAGATGGATTAAACTTGGAGAGACCTTCATCCTGCAGTTGATTGATAATGGTTGATGATGATGATGGGACTTCGACTGTTCTGCTGTTTTCTTTAGAGCCAATTTACTTTAACCTTTTTAAGAAAAATGTTTTTCTTAAAAAAGTTAAAGTAAATTGGCTTCAAAGAAGACTGCAACACTGTCAAACTGCAGGTGTGTGTATATATATGCACAATAAAAGTTTTTTACTAAAAAGTGTTCGAAGTGATTGGCATGTTTTCCATTTTTACAAAGTCCTGCATGATTTAATACAGTGGTAGAATAGCAGATTCAGGAAGTTTAATGGATTATACCTCCACTTTTATTATTTCTGATATTCAAAATTCTTATTGTCTTGTGTGTAATAAACCATTCAATTTATTATTATTATTATTATTATTATTATTATTATTATTATTATTATTATTATTATTATTATTATTATTATTATTATTATTATTATTATTATTATTATTATTATTATTATTATTATTATTATTATTATTATTATTATTATTATTATTATTATTATTATTATTATTATTATTATTATTATTATTATTATTATTATTATTATTATTATTATTATTATTATTATTATTATTATTATTATTATTATTATTATTATTATTATTATTATTATTATTATTATTATTATTATTATTATTATTATTATTATTATTATTATTATTATTATTATATGAGAGCAAGAAGTCTCTCAAAAGTGCTCAGTTAAAATATTATTTTATATTTGCGTTTGATCATATGTACTAGCTTCATTCTGTGTATACAGTACATATGTAGTAGTAGTAGCAGTAGTAGTAATAGGAGTAGTATTGTTATTATTATTATTATTGTTGTTGTTGTTGTTATTATTGTTATTATTATTGCTATTATTGTTGTTATTCAATTGTTACTAATTTTCTTCTTTTCTGAGCCAATGTAATATCTGATAAAATGAAAATATTCACAGAAAATATATTTTTTAAACATTTAGATTTATTACTTTCTAGTACGCTTTCAGCATTTTTCTATAGCATGCTAAGCAGTCATAAAGCTAATTATAAAAAAACTACATTTTCTGCATATCATTTTATCAGATATATGTTGTTGGTATTATTATTATTAATATTTTTTGAAATGGTGTGGAAATATTTAAATAAATTTATATATGGATAAATACTCTATTGATTTTACTCTAGAAAATCTGAAACTTTGATGTTCATGATTTCATGTTTTGACCAATTCGCCCCCTGGTGAATTTTTTTCATAAGTATTATATGTTAAAATGAATGTAAAACAGTATATTTTATTCTAATAAATTTTTTCCCCTGAAAATGTAGTGAAAAAAATGACAAAATTCAAAATTCCTACTCTAACAATAGATATAAGTCTCTCCTTGACATGTTAAGCCATTGTCTGTTGACAAGGTTGTAAAACATTTGGCATTTTACAACATTCAAGTTTCCAATGATGCAAAAACGTGTTCATTTGCAAATTTATTATGGTTTTAGATATTTTTTTAAAATAATTTACACTATATTTCTTAGATATCAAAAAATATAAATTATTAATCACTTATTTTGACTTGAAATACTTTATTTTCAAAAATATGTTATATTAGTAGCTAACATAAATATGCCCTGAAGCAAATTAGAAGACAAGCTATGACTTGAAAACTATCTACTTTATTTACGAGTAAAGAAAATATTGTAATTTTGCAATAAATATTCAAAAAATTTAAACATTTAAAGCATAATTCCTTAGATATAAGAGAAATAAATAATTATTCATTTCAAATGTTTAAAAATAATAAAAATTAAGAAATATTTTGTTGATTTTATAAACTGAAAATAATCTTTCTAGAAACGATGATGTGTAACATCTTTGTTTTGATTACAATCTCATTTTTTAAATATTTACAGAAACAAAATGTGAACATTTAAAATTTATTTCAGTAGTAAAAAAAATATCTATCAAATAAGGTCAAATTTGTTATTTTCTGATAAGTAATAAACATTTTATCATATATTTTATGTTGATGTGTGAGACAAAGAAAATGTCAAAAATGCTGAAAAGTAAGAAATGTTAGGCTGCATTTTGGAATGGTTAACACTCCAAATTTTTAATATTAATTGCATGTTAACCTTTTCAAAGTTCCTTATGAGATGACTCAAAGCTGCTTCAAATCGCATTAATTCCATTATTTTTAATGCTATGATAAAGATTTTATACTGTTTTTTAAGGTAAAAAAAAGTTCTGTAAGATGGTGCCCTCTCTTGAATTATTTTACAAGTAAAAAATCAATAAAACTGATGTCAAAGGTACAACAAAAGAAGTAGGTTGGAAATCTTTATTTTGATTGGCTGTAACCATCAAGTTCAAGGAAAGCCGCTTGTCAAAGTCACTTGTCAAAATGAAAATGTTAAGATTTCTTTTCTTTCATTTTCAAAGTAATAAACGAATATTTTAGAACATTTTAAAAGTATTTTTTGACGTATTTTTTGACATATAAATTATTTTGTTAAAAACAAAATTATCTTTGAAAAATAGTTAAGACTTTAGCAAAATTATAGCAAAATTATTTACTTAACTATGTAACGTAAAATTAGGAAATAAATCATGACATCATCAAAACCTTCTGATTGGTCGGTAATGTTTGTTTCAGATTTGCCATTCTGAAATATTTTTATAATTCTAAATAGAAATTTATTTTTGAAAAAACTTTCGTTCACTTTCATAATCTGACAAATTATTAATATACTTTTTACAAATGAAACTAAAGTGAATATATTATTAAAAGATGAATATATTTTGAAGTTGAATTTGTGACTTGACCAATCAAAAGTTTTGACTTTTACTTCACTCATCCAATAAAATAATTAGCGCTCAAAAGGTTAATATTCAGATATGTTAGAATTAATGTAATTGGCTAATAGATTTATTAGCACAATTTCAAACTGTAATTTTAAACAGAAGATAATCAACCATTTGTACATGCATTGTTTTGTTATATTAAATCAATGTTGTTTTGTTAAATGGAGAAACACACAAAATAGAAACTTTGAAAAGATAAGAAGCTGTTCTTATCTTTCCAAAGTCTCTATCTTGTGCCTTGAATTGAGAGTTTTCTCAAGTTTAACAAAAACAATGTTGGTTTAATATGATGGTATAGTGCATGTGTAAAAAGTTGATTCTGTTTAGAATTACAGGTTGAAACTGCACTAGTAAATATATTAATCAATTGCATTAAATCCGACTTCAAATTTGTGAATCTAATAAATTAAAATTATCTTCTTTATTTCATTTACCTAGAACATATAATAAATATTTTGCAAATGAAGGCATTTTTAATCTAGATTTTAACTAATTCTCTAAAGCCATCATAAAAAAGTATTATTTTAATCCTATTTGGTGGATCAGATTTTTTTTATTTATTTTATTCTTTTTATATTTTGTTTCTATTATTTTATGATTTTTTTAAAATCTTAATATAGACTTGTATAAACTAATTTATTATTGACTTAACATTGTGGATATATATACATTAAATAAATAAAGAATTTGTTTTTACCATCATTATTGTCATCATCATCAGTAAAACTAAAATCAAAAATGTATGGTTTTGCTGATGATATCACCTTGTCTTGCAGTGCTGCTTCTTATTACTAGCTGTCTTGAAAAAATAACAAATGAAGATTTAGGTTTAATTAGTAAATGGCTGGCTTAATTTATTATTGGTAAATCTGAGTAAAATAAAAGCTATTCTTTTTTTCCCAAGCATAATTCTTTCTATTTTAAGATTAAAATATATAATAGATATATTCCTATTGATAATTATTGTTATATTGGAATTTATATTGACTCTAGAATGTCCTAATCATATCATATTATACATCTTTTTTATGTTTATAAGTTTTTCATTTAACTAAATTCCCTTCTATCACAGTATTTTATTTTACAATATTTTCATTTGGGATAACTATTTTTCTTATATAATATTTTCATTGACAGTCTTACAAAACATACTTTGCGAGTTCTCTTTGGTAAATCTTGATTTTTTTTTCCTGTTTGAGATATATTCACAGAGCAAGATAACCCTTTGTCTTTTAAAGTTTCCAAACTCAATATTCACCTTTCGAGTAGATTTCAATTGGTTATCTTTGCAAAATTATATGAGAAGTATACAATGATTGTAAGTTAGACTATATTACATTTGTCATCTTCAACTTAATAATGTTTTTCTTATTGTTCACAAATGAATGTACCAGAATTAAATAAATCTCATAATGAAAAACTAAGGATATATCTTAACTATTTTTCATTTAGTGTAATTACATGACATTTAGGTTTGTCCAATTTCTGGTTTTAAAATTGAAGAATTTAATTATTAAAAAAAAGTAATGCTTCACTGCATACAATTCTTATTATCAGGAAACTTATAATATTTTATTTAACTTGTAACTAAAACATATTTCTGTACTATTTGTAAATAAATAGATTATTATAGACAATGATCTCTAGTAGGAGTATTTATTTGGTTTAAATTATTTATAATTGCTTAATTATTACTGAAACACAGGCTTATTATATACCTGTGTCTATACATGTAATATATAGGGTATATGAGCACAGACTTTCACACCAACCACCACTCTCCATTATATCTCATAACACTGATACACTTGAATACATATATGTCGAAAAGATAAATAATCACCAATATAAGTATTTCATGCTAAACTAGCAATCATCAGTTGGTCCAGATTATCATCTCTACACATATATGCCATAAGTGCTCAGATATATATTAAGATAGCCAATCTGGTAATTTTGACCAACTGATGATTGCTGGTTTAGCATGAAATACGGATATTGGTGATTATTTATCTTTTCGACATAAGTGTTCAAGTGTATCAGTGTTATGAGATAGAGTGGAGAGTGGTGTGAAAGTCTGTGCTCATATACCCTATATATTAATGATTATATATATTTATTATGAATGTGTTATATAACTATGTTACGTTTTATGTAGAATTACTTACTTGTGATGATTAAGATGTTTTCAGAACAAGAAATAGGAGGAGAGAGCGATGTTGATGAAGTAAAAAAGTAAAGACTATAATTAAATTATTATCGATTATAATTATAAGAGATGGAGATGTTGTAGATCAGGCATGTCAAACTGGCGGCCCTCGAAAGGATTTTTCATGGCCCTCGTCTAAGATGCTATGTAATAAAATGAAAACAGAACGATATGTTGCAAACAATAAATTAATTTTTTTTAAAAAGCTCTTATATTTAATTACATGAACTAAAATATATACAGTAATTGTTGTCTACATACATAGCTAATTTATAATTCTCGGTTACACGCATAGCTTATGCCTTTATGATGATGAAGCATTTGAGATATGTGAATACCAAAGCTGGCAACGTTAATAATGTGCTGCTGTGCTTCCGAGAACATAAATACATTAGTCAGCTATTCGCGCCACCAACGTAGCAATCCTATCTGCAGATATTGTTTTTTTCTTTGAATTGTAACAAAAGGCAGTTGCGCTAGTTTCTTTATCCAGATTGGTGTGTTAAAAATTTGCGGGTTGTTTCCTTTTATAACTCATTCAAAAAATATAAGTAAACTGCTATATCCAAGAGTTTATATCTTTCTGAAACTAGTCAGACAGCATAAGAAATAACGAGCATGCATTTTGTTATATAATATTTTAATTATAATCAAACATGAGAAACAATAATATTTTACATATAAGTTAGTAACGATTACATTTCAGTTTGGAAAACACTAAAAGTTCTACAATTTTACCAGTGTATGTTCGGCCTTGGGAAACTTTAGTGGCTTCGACCATTTCTAACCTACGGCCTTATGCACAGCTTTCTTCTTTGTCACATCTCTATCTTAATTGCTCCGTGCTGGGAAGTCAGGACTGAGAGAGAGAGAGAAAAAACGGAATCCGTACCTTTTATAGCTACCTCCATTTATCGAGCATAATTCCAGGAGCGAGAATCGATAGCAGCGCTCTCTTTACATTTAAATACTAGAGTAGCGTTAAATTTTTACGAAGCGTATTTTGCATAAACGTAGTTGCAATTTTTTAAATTTTAAAAATTTAAATCTAAAGCTCTATTTTTATTACAGAAAATGCCACTTCCAACGCTAAATAAAAAACGAAAGATTGATGATGAGGGAAGAAAATTTCAAGAAAGGTGGGAACTGAATTATTTTTGTGTGGAAGTGAACAATAAGATTACGTGCTTAATTTGCAAAGAAACTATTAGTGTTGCTAAAGAATACAATATTAAGCGACATTATAGCACTAATCACGAAAAACAATTTTCGTGTTTTGAAGCTAAAATAAGAGAAGAAAAATTAAAAACAATGAAGAATTCATTAAGTAGCCAGCAAGGAGTGCTTACAAAATTTATAAAAAGTAATGAATCAGTAACAAGAGCTAGTTATGAAATAAGCTATTTATTAGCAAAACATTCAAAAGCATTCACCGATGGTTCTTTAATCAAGGAATGTATAATAAAAGCTGCCGAATTTGTCTGTCCAGAAAAAGTACAAGCGTTTCGAGACATCTCATTATCAAGAAATACGGTGGCAGATAGAATTACTGAAATGGCAGATGACATCACTTCGCAATTACAGAAAATATCTACCAAAATCCAGTTCTTTTCAATTGCTATTGATGAAAGTACGGATATAAGAGATGTTGCACAAGTTGCTGTTTTTTTTCGTGGTTGCGATAATAACATGAGGATCACCGAAGAATTGTTGGAATTCATCCCTCTTCACGGAACAACAACTGGTGAAGATATTTTTGATGCCGTATGGAGCATTTTAGAAAAACTTAACTTGCCTGTTGACAAGCTTGTTTCTGTTACAACTGATGGTGCTAAATCGATGACAGGTGAAACTAAAGGTTTTGCGTCACGACTAGCAAGGAAATTACAAGACGAATATCCAGATAAACCGAAAATCAAAGCTTTTCATTGCCTCATTCACCAACAAGTTCTCTGTTTAAAATTATTAAAAATGGATCAAGTACTTAAAACAGTTACAAAGATAGTCAACTTTATTCGATCAAGAGCACTTAACCATCGCCAATTTACTTCGTTCCTTAAAGATTTTAATCCGAATTCGAAGATCTTCCTTATTACACAGAAGTTCGTTGGTTGTCCTGCCACAATGTCTTAAAGAGCTTCTATCTGATTTTGGAGGAAATAATATTATTTTTTGAAATGAAAGATGAAAACAACGAAAATATATCAATTATAAAAGATCCATTGTGGGTACAAGACCTAGCATTTTTAATAGATATTACAGGCCATCTGAATAATCTTAATATTACATTGCAAGGCAAAGATCAATTGATAACGAATATGTATGATGCAGTTGCAAGCTTTGTACAAAAACTGAATTTGTTTAAAAATCATTTGCAAAAGAACGTTTTGACGTATTTTCCTACATGTGAGCAGTTAAAAGCACAAAATCAAAGTTGCTCGTTTTCACATCACTCTGCAAAAATTGAAAAAATAAAAGACGAATTCGATAAACGTTTTGATGATTTCAAGGAGTTCGAAGAAATTTTTTCTCTTTTCACGGGACCATTTGCCTTTGAAGTCGAAAAAGCTCCGACTTCGATACAACTGGAATTAATTGATTTCCAGAATGATTCGATTTTAAAAACCAAATATCGAGAAGTAGGAACTCCGAAAATTTATTCCTATTTAGGTGAAAGATACCCGGAAATTAAAAAATTTGCTGCACAAATTTTAAGCTTTTTTGGAAGTACATACTTATGTGAGAAATTATTTTCATGCATGAAATTAAATAAAACAGCTTACAGATCAAGATTAACTGATAAACATCTATCTGCCATAATGAAAATTGCTTGTTCTCAGTCTTTGAATCCAGATATTGAAAAACTAGTAAGAGGAAAACGCTGGCAAGTTTCCAGTAAAAACAATAAATTGTAGTTTTATAAATATGTAATCAGATAAAATAAATGTTTAAATAAAAGCAATACTATATCAATTGTATATTATTGAAGTGAATTCACTAAACTACATAATATGCTTTAATTACCCTATCTATATTCCTGCATTTTCACTTTCAAAATACAATTTTAAGAAAATTTGTGTGATGTGGCCCGCGAGAATCTTACCAGTAGCATAAGTGGCCCATTGTTTGAATGAGTTTGACATGCCTGCTGTAGATTAATGAAGGAAGAGGATCATAAAGAAAACATCTTAAACAGTTTTTAAATATAAGGAAAACGACTAATAAAAGAATCTGGTCAATTGTTACTTTAAATGAATTTAAAATTTTATTAATATATATATTTATTAATTTTTCATAACTAATATCATAAATCTTATATAAATAAATATTTATAGAAAAATTAATATATACATTAAATAAATTTAGTTTTTCAATAAATGTTATCATTTCCATTGCTTTTTTTTTGAAAGAGTACATGTTTTAAAAAAAAATTAGAAAACATACTTCAGTAAATTCATTTGAAAGAAATTATCTACACGATATTATTATCTTTTTATATTTATAACTCACAACTAAGACTTTTTTTCTTTATTTTTCTACTTTTTATAAAAAAACAATCATTTACTAATTATAAAAATAATAAAGTATTTATACAACATTTAAGTAAAGAAATGTTAAGAGAATTTCATACTTGTTCACATTTGTATATATTTTTTATGAATTTGCATAATTATTTTTTGTTATATTTTGATTATTATATTATTACCTTTTTATTATAAGAAAAAAACAATTTTAATTAAAAAGATTAATTTTACTTTTGTCATATAATCATTTGGTCAGAAAATCAAAAAATATTTGAATAAAAGAAAATGATCAATAGAGGAAACAGTTTTGTTTATTTGGTCAATCGCATTCGTTTTTCTAAAATTTTATTCTGTATATAATCATAGATTTATTTTTAAAAATAGCTTCTGCATTATATTTGAATTAATATTAAAGAAAAAAGTATTTTTTATACTTAAAAGTGATTGCTTCAACTATTATGATTTTCAAATATTATTTATAAAAAGACAAAACAATTTCCTTTTTTTTTAAACAGGATTTTATATAACAAATTATGTGCTAATTATTGCACAGTATTAACTTTAGTATTGTAAACTTAAACATAATCATCATAATTAACATTTCTTTATGAAATGTGATTCACCCAAAGTTATTTTTTTTTAGAAAATGCAAAAAAAATTGTTTTGTACAAAATTTTTATACAGCAATAATAGAATAATAATTACACAATAATATTTTATAATACTATAAAATTTTATTTTATATGAAGTTAGAAAATAATTATTTTCAAATTATTTCATGGCATTGAAAATTATAAATTTATTTAATGCACATTGATTACTTAAGTAATATTTACTAAGGCAATAAACCTTTAAGCATGTGCGCTTGAAAATGTGAAGATAGGGACCTCTACAGGTCTTAACCACAAGCTTATGCTTTGGAAGAAAAGAGGGGAACCCTTCTTTACTTCAACCTACTTTCTATATAAATAGGTGACACTGAAGCGGTTAGAACTGTAGAGATCCCTACCTTTGCATTTTCAAGCGCACATGCTTAAAGGTTTATGGCATTGAAAATTGTAAATTTTTTCTGTGTTTTTTTTAAATATATATTTCTGTCATTGTCAAAAAAAAAAACTATGAGATCAATAGAAACCATCATATTATTTCTATTATATTTAATTTCTACTAGTATTCCTTTAATTTAAAAAAATTGTATTTTTTGTTTATTAAGATCTGAATTTTTTTTTGTTTAATACTGTTAGATTTTAGTTTTAATTAATAAATAAAAACTCTTAAATAAATACATTGCATGCATTTTTATAAAATAGTTTTTATGGTATGTTTCATTGAAATTTATTGAAGAAATATTTAAATCAGTATTATTTTTTTTCTACAATTGAGATAAACAATATAGAATTTGTTTTTTGTATTTTTTAACTTCAAGTCATTTAGTATCATTGTTGAATTGTATATTTAAAAAAAATGTTTATATGTATTTATTTTGTTTAAATAAGTGTTACATTTACTTTAAATTAATAATGTTAAAATTATTTTTTTTAAATATTTTTTACATATTTTTGTTTTGGAAGATATATATTGTACCTACTAAATTTTGAGATGTATTTCAATATGTGGTGAGATGTCAGATATTCTTTCTTATTTAATTTTTGGATGATGAATATGTTAATTTATGAAATATTAACTGTGAAGTTATGATAACAATAATATTAATATATAACTGTTTATTATTAATTGTATTACTTATATAAGGCTAAAACCTTAGTACATGCACCTTGAGTGCTTAATTTTATCAAGAGAGACCTCTACAAATCATAATGCAAGATTCGACTTTATAAAGATAAGAGGTCTCTCTTGATAAAATTAAGCACTCAAGGTGCATGTACAACAGTTTTAGCCTTGTATAAGTATTACGTGCTGACATCGCACTTAATAAGAATTAATATTTACAACTTTAAATTGATTCAAAATATTAATTGTATTATAAATTGACTTTATATATTTTAAAAGGAAAAAATAAATATGTAATAGACAGGGTATGAGCACAGACTTTCACATGACCCACCACTCTTCACACTATCTCATAACACTGATACACCTGAACACACATATGTATATTTATCTTTTCGACATATGTGTGTTCAGGTGTATCAGTGTTATGAGATAGTGGGAAGAGTGGTGGGTCATGTGAAAATCTGTGCTCATACCCTGTCTATTACATATATAGACACAGGTATATATAAGCCTGTGTATTTCATCTATTAAATATGTAATAATAAAATATATGAGTTGGATGAAATTAGTATTTTTTTGTTTTTATTGTTATGTGTTTTATTTTTGTAAACACTACAAATAATATTAAACATTTCAAATATATATTTATTATTTTTATTTGTATAATATTATACTAGGAGATGTGTATAAAAATATCTTACCAGTGTAATATATTGAAAATATAGTGTAAATTGTTTAGTTTTTGTTAAAATGAAAAATAGTATTGGTATTTTAAAATTAAATTTTTGTTATATGTAATATTTCTAGAATATTTTTTATTATTATTTGTCATTAATGTGTAATAAGATTTTTTTGTTAGAATAACTCTATCAGAATATGCTTAAAAGAGTAAATAAAGATGATCACTATAGTTACACTGACATCAATAAAGAAATTTTACAAATAAGACTGAAAAGTTTGAACTCATAATTCTCTCTCTTGGTTTCACTTTGAATGAAAGCACATATAAATTTTTTTATATGATTTTCGTTTTATTATCTTAAAAGTATATAATTGACTTAATGGAGGGGTAAAAATCAGGACATCTTATTGATAAAATTTTATGGTAAAATAACAAATTTATTATTAAAAAAATCACCAGTCAAGCATTGATAGTCAAGAGGTCAGCACAGCCGCCTTACAAGCAGTTGTCCTGTGTTAGCGGGTTCACTTATCATCTGATGCTATGATACATGAAAAAAAGAATCACCCATATTGCTTCCTTACATAAACCAACAGAATATTTTATCCTTCAAAATGAATGTTACATATATTTTAAAGACAGAATACAAACAGCAAAAGATGTACAAGAGTCATATTTATTTGCCTGTATGATTTCATTAAATTGATTGGGCAAATTTTTCTGAGATATGAATCAGTTTAATTTCACATTATTAATAATTGCTCATGAAAGTATATCTCTTCATATCATCATAAATATAATACTTATGTGTGTAACATTATATCAAGCAAATAATTATTATTTGAAAGAATAATTTAAATATACACATAAAATATCAAAATGGACAAAATGTACTTTGAATTTAGAAGTTTTTGTGCACACCTTATATCTTCTCCAGAATAAAAACATACTATTAGTTTTGTAGATGGAAATATAGACATTGGAACTGTGATGCCATTCTGTAAATACAATATTTAAAGACTCTTATTTAGGTCATTTGTTTGGATTTACTATTATATATTCCTTGATTTATCTAAAATGTATAGTGTTTATTGGTAGATATAAGTAATTTTAAGTTAATTAATAATCTATTTACATACCAAAGTATAAGACAGTGATGTTTTCCCTAAGTTTAAGTATACAAATACCTAGATTCATCTTTATATATATATATATATATATATATATATATATATATATATATATATATATATATATATATATATATATATATATAAGTGCCCTTTTGTATGGGTCTCCATACATTTTTATCAATCTGTTTAAAAAAATTTTAAATTTAAGATATATTTAGCTATATGATGTTAATTTTGTTAATAACAATCTTTCAAAAAGTGTAATTCAAGTAATTTATGAGTGTTTGATATGTGAAAATTGTGCTGATGTTTGAGAGAGACGTTTCAATAAAGATGATGATAGTATGTGGTTGGGAAAACTGGCCATAATTAATACTGCATTAAAAAATTTAATAAATAAATGTTTAAAGCTAAAAGTTTTTAAATAGACAAGTTAAAATTAAATGCATATATTTATTGTTGATAAAGATTAATATTTAATAGGTGTATATAAATATTTTAATTATTAGTAGTACATAATAGAAGATTAATATTTGATTTTAATAATATCGAATTATTATCTTAAAAGTTGTTATAATATATTGTTTATTTTAAAAAAATATTTATTTTTAAAAAAATGAAATTGTTAGTTTATTTTTAGATTATTACAAGTGTTTGTAACTGTGTTGTAAAACAGATGTTAGTTAGACACATACACACATGCTTGTGAGTTTTTTTAGTAAAGTTGCCAAAACTATTTTAAAATTCTGTTATAAAAATTATAAGTATTATATTGGCTATCACGAGATAAAAATAAAGATAATTAATGTAAAGCGTTAAATCTGATTTTTAAAATACTGCTTAAAAACATAACGAATAAAAATAGACTTAGTTTGTTTATAAAAATAATCTTATAAAAGTTAAAAGTGAAATAAAGTAAGAAAGTATATTTTAAAAAATGTTTAATGGATTTAAATAAATGATAAAGATTAATTTAAGAATTTAATAATGTAATAAATAATAAATATTAAATAAGTCATTATTTATTTTTAATTCTGTATTGTTGGTAAAATATGTAAATAAGCTAGCAAGTTGATTGTTTAATTACCAATCAAGTGGGGAGTTGATTCTGGTATAAAACCAAGGTTCAATTGTTCGGAGGGGATTATGATTGTAATTTTTAAAAGTAAAGTGTGCTATTAGATATAGCTAATTAAAATTATAGACGCTCTCGTAGTCATTTTAAAATTATAAGAGAGTGGTTTTGAAATAATTTATAAATAGTTTTACCGTCAAATATGCAGTGCTAGTTTAATTATACTTTCCTATTGATCGTCTCTATCGAAGCTCAATTTACTATCAAATAGTCATGAAGACATCATATAAGGATAAAATGTATTGGAGACTTTATACTAAAAATATAACAAACGCTGGATTAACTAGGAGAATTACTAGATGGATAAAAGTAATATGTAGGACATTATATAAATTTAAAAGTTAATTGTAATTAATTTTTATAAAGACAAATATTTAAAAAAAAAAAGAAATACTTCTTTATGAAGAAAGTATATGTAAATTATAAATCTAAGTATATATCTTGGTAAAGATATGGTAAATAATAATTAGTATATAAATACTTTCCTTGTAAAGTCTTTGTGGTTTAAAAGACTAAATTTTGACAGTTTTAAAAGGCAAATAAAGTGGAAGTTTAATTGGCCAAGAAATACCTATAAGTAAAATTATTATATTATTAAAATCTGAACGCTGGTCGTACAGAAGAATTTAAAATTAATCTTACCTAGATATTTGTTAAGGAATGCGCAAATAAAATATACGTGGATATCCAAGTCAGTTTAGAATAATTAAATAAAAATTTATAAACTATTGATTAATTCTAAAAATAATAACTTTTAAATAATTTTCCTTAAGGAAATGAATCCGGATCATATAAACTATTTTAATTACTATTTTATTCTTATGATGGAACTGATTTTATTTTTATTTTATTTTTAAAAAAAAAGTTTTCATTTTTCATATAAAACTTTTAAAACACGTGATGTACCGGAAAAGGAAGTAATGTGTTGTGAAAGTTTGTGCCTAGGAAAAAGAACAATTATGGGTGAAAGAAGACACCATTGGATTTTATGTAATATGTTTTATTTATTAACTAACATAAATATTTAATTAATTATTGATTTGTTAAAGATAGGAAAGGTACATTTACATTTAAAAAAAAAAAAAACTAAATATTAATATAACATTTCATTGCATAAAGTTTATTTTTTTATAATTATATGACACGTAATATTTTAAAGAATAATTGTTGAGTATAAATGTGAAATTATTTTGTAAAAACTATAATCCTGGAGGACATTGTATGGCGGACTGTACATTAGAGTATCATTTATGGTAAAAAAATTATATAATAATAATAATTTGATGTATTTTGATATGTTTTTCTTTAGATCAACCAAATATTATTTGATTGTTGAATGAATGTATAAATATTTAAATAATATACACGCATAAGATTAGTAATAACAGTTTTATTTTAATATGCATACTTTGAATTTATGATGTAGATTTAATACAACGTAATATGAGAAATCTAGAAACAATTATATGATTCTTTCGTGGATAAATTTTAATGTTTCTGTTATAATATTAGGAATGAAATTTATTATATTAGTATAAGTTATTATTTTTCTTTTCAAGTTAATAAGAGATATAAAAATCTATATTTTATTTTCATTTTATTAGATAAGTTAAGTTAATTTTACATAGAAGTTTATATTTTGATTGATGGTTTATCGGATATAAATGATGAGGTATAAGAGAATTTGGATAGTCATTATTTTAAAAAATTGGTCATCTGTTTTTCTGAAGTTGAATAAGGTTAAAATGATATTTGTAGATAGAAGTTTATTAGGAAGGAATAGGAATAACAAGTTAAGAAGAGTAATAGTTTTAAATAGAAAAGAATCATAGAATTTTATTTAATATAATACCTTATAAAATTGGTAATTGTTGAATAATTTTAAAAATTATTTTAAAAGAACATATACGTATTGCATATTTTGGTAAGACATGTAGTATGAAATTACATTAGAATGAAATAAATAATTATAATCAATAATTATTATTATATTACAAAGCTATATCAGTTTATACATTATTTGACATTGGAGTGATGCTAATAGTAAATGCAATGCATATTAGTACATTATAATATAAATAGCAGAAATACTTAGGTGAAGTAGCATTTTAATTGTTAACGTTTGTTTATTTACATATGCTACATTTTTAGGATATTTTACATAAAACTTTCTTGTATTAATTGATGACAAAATGATATTTATAAAATTTAAGTTCATCAACTTAATTAAATGTTGTTGATAAAACTTTTAAAGAATATATAAATTATTTATTTATGATTATGGAAATAGTAACAGTGTAAAAAAAACTTGTATTATTATTTTTTTCTTATTTTTTATATTTTCTTTGGTTTCCATTTTTAATGTAAATAGTGTAAATAAGTTATTGGTTAAAGTTGATGTAAATAAATTTGTTAAGTTGTTTTAAAATGTGTCGAATTCATTATTTTACACCACAGCAGTTGACAACAGATAATTTGAATAAACATAATATTTGCACAATATGAATTTATTATTATTATTATTTTAGAAAGAAATACAATATTTTCTTAATATAATTTATAGAAATTAATTGACATTAACATATAATATTATGATGGTCAGAAAGTAATTATAATGCACAATATAAGAGTATAATATTATTTATTGCCACAGATTGTTAAATTATAAGAATTTAGTATATTTTAAAATTAAGATGCTATATGGAAATGAAAGACATGTATATGATTTACTTATTTTCTTAATGATTAATAGTATAATAAAAATAGATAAGATTAAGTTATACAATAAAGATTATTCTTGTTAGTTAGTGTTATTGGAGTAAGTTAGGTGTATTTAGGTTTGATATTAAATCCCTTATCATTCCTATCTGCACGAATTATTATTACTTTAAGATAATTAGAAGAACCTGAGATTATTTAATTATATTTCCTTAACAAAAGATTGAGATTTATTTATCTATTATTATGAAAGATAGTTAATTTATAAAAGACATAAGAGTGCTGTAGATGTAGTAATAAAATAATAAAGATGTAATTAGTATTCTTATGCCATTGAGATAATGTCTTGGGAAGACATTAGCTCAATGTAAATTCAATTACCAATTGTAACTTCACTTCACAGTCTCATGATTTTAGTAAATATTTATTTAATTAGTAGATGATATTGAACTATATTAAATTTTAATAAGTTATAATAAATTTGATAAGATATAGTATTATAAAAATATATTAAAGATAGTTATACATATTTTAGATAAGCATAACGATTTAATTGAGCTAGTCATATTTTAAATTATATCATATATCGAGAAGTGAGGGTACAATATATATAAAGTATGAGATATATATATATATATATATATATATATATATATATATATATATTAAAATCTCATACTTTGAAAAGTAGGAATGTCCTGCAACATATTTCATGTTACATAGACATATATGTTTCATATTTGTTATTAAATAATTGGAGGTTAATAGACAATCACATATGTCAATATGAAATTAAAGTTAATTGATAATTCACTGTGCATTCAATTAGATCATGTGTATATATTGATTGTTTACAATCCATTCATCATCTATATTTTTTAATTATATAATCAATTTTTATTTATAAATAAATTTAATTAGAATTAAATCAGATAAACTTGTCTGACTATTGTTCAGTTGTGCAAACAAATTCATTGATTAATAACATTCAAGTTAGAAAAATAAACTGTCTATATTATAAAATTTATTTGAAATAACTATATCACATAACTCAGAAATCAAATCTCAGAATTTCTAAATGATTATGATTATATTATTGTTTTGTATTTAATTCTATAGTTATATGACTAGATATAAACTTTATATGTTAATCATAATCAAATAGTTGCATGTTTTATTTAAATTATTACTGATTGGATAAGTACTGTATAGATTTCATGGTTAGTTATTAAGATCTTAATCTTCTTCAGTTATAAGGCTGATATATCTTGTTATGTTATAATTGAGAATAGTTTTCCTTAATTATATTTAAATTTAGTTGATGTCAATTGTAAATCCAGTTTAAATATTCAATTTTAATATTCATACTTGATTATAATACATGTTAATTATTTTTTATACATTTTGATTATTATAATATACAGTTTTAATAATTTAGTTACAGGAAATTGGAATAAATTGATATGATTAGTTAATTGTCCTTAACTAAATATCTAATATAAATCTATTATTTATTTTACATACTGGTATGATTGGACATTATAGATTCAAGATTATCTTATAGGTTTATTGATATTACATCATTATTATTTCATTTTATTACAACTAGCTTAATTAGCAAGAGTATGACTGAGTTAGTAAAATTTATTATTTATCATTTTATTGTTTTTTATCTTGTTATTATATGATTAGGAATAGTAAATTAACATATCAGTATAGCATTGCAGAATTAGTATTATCTATCATTTTATTAAACTAAAATTTAAAATTAATTTTTAGGTTGTATATTTATTTAGATATTATGTATATTGTAAATTTATAGGACATTCATGAATTACTTTATTTAGATATGAACATATTTACATTTTAGTATAAGTTTATATTAAGCCAATAAACATCACAGGATCACCATTTCTTATGTTTGCTTATAACTGTTATTAAAATAAGCAAAATGTCACTATATGTATTGCCACACTGCAATCCAGAGTAATCAATGGAATGCCAGAAGGCTTGTGCATAAAATCCCCATCTAGAAACTAGTCTGGGGATATTGGATGAGTAGGTACTAGATGGGGATTTTATGCACAAGCCTTCTGGCATTCATTGATTACTCTGGCTTGCAGTGTGGCAATATGTATAGTTAGTTTTTGCCTGTTTTAATAAGTTTATATTATTATAAGCAATGTTTGATTTGTTGGATATATTGGAATTTAGTTATTGAATGATTCATAATCAATTTCATTTGATTATAAGTGAAATATATTTTAAACATATATTATTGTTTTGGGACAATGATATTAGTTTTAGCTGCTTTATTTTAATCTATTTTAAGTAAGGATTATATTTAGAATACCTGAAATAATAATTTTTTTTGTTTTTATTTATTCTAAATGCTATCTGAAGGCATGATGCTATAATAATATTATCATCACTTTTGTTTTATGTGACTAGATAAGGGATCATATTAGGTACTGAATAATTAGTTATTGGTGAATATTCATTTAATTTAGTTTATTATATTTATTCTGTTATGAACAATATTATTATTTATGGTATTTTTAAATTAGTATTATTTTCATTTGATTTACATTTGATTTGGTTATAAATGATGTCCAACTTTATGAATCATTTTCATTCTGTCACTTAGGGTGGCCAATGACTGAGCTATATATTTTATTCAGGTTATATTAGTTATTATTTCTCATTGCACATTTTTGATTTGTTACAAATGCTACCTAAATGATTGGGTATATAACAAAGGTTAGCATATACACATATTTATTCTATCACAAACAGTGCTACATTTTGCAGAACATAATGAAACAGGATCACTCTTTCATGGTTTTGTCATATCTAATTTGTTACGAATGGTTCCTAAATTTATCTCATTTCAAATGACTCTCTAACTTTAAGGGAAATAATAAGTGTTATTTCATCATTGGTTGGGCAACTTTTTATTCTATTACAATATATATTTATACTAAAACATTTTAAACATCATCATTATCCTTTTTAACCATTATTAATCTACTACAAAATGAAGATTTTTTTCAAATTTAATTATTTTCTCTTATCCTTAGCATCTCTTCTTCACACAACAACAACTCACATTCTTATTTCATCCATCCACCTCATGTGCACTCTCTTTATATGTCTTTTATAATCACTTGAGATACAATTTAAAACTTCAATTGTCTATCTATTATCATCTCTTCTAGCAATTTATCTAGAAAAATTCCATTTTATCTTTTAACAAATACAATAATAAATTAGATCTGAATGGCCACATATAATCATACTGAATATCTTTATAGTTGAATAGAGTACTAATTGCAAATAATTATTCCTATAATAGTCTCATCCATATATTTTATATAATTAGTTTTTATCACTGATGATTCATTAATCATTTCTTATTATCTATATTTAAATGAGTGGCCTTTGAATATTCCTTCATCAGATTTTCAATTGGATGAAGATTTTCAATTGGATGGATCTTTGAAGAGTTGGAGTGTGGAATGGATTAAAGCCTGTCCATTACAGTATGAAGATTTTATTGCATATATGTGTAGAGATAATAATCTGGATCAACTGGTGATTGCTGGTTTAGCATGAAATACATTTATTGCTGATTATTTATCTTTTCAACATTTATGTGTTCAGATGTATTACTGTTATAGATAGAGTGGAGAGTGGTGGCTCATGTGATAGTCTGTGCTCATATACCCTATATATTAAATGAGTTTTATTTTTTGGTGACTAATTGTGAGTCTAAACATTTTTAAAAATTATATTATAAAATAATTGACTGTCTGTAAATGATTAAATACTAGAAATGACAGGTTGAGTTTAAATCCAGAAATCTTTAATTTTTGCATCCCCTACATTACTGTTGCACTAAATCATGATGGGCAAAACTTATATTAGAAAACATGTTATATTTGTAATGGTTTTAATAGTATTATAATATGTTAATTTTATATTTACCTTTTATATAATCAACCAATGTAATAAAGTCGAAACGGTTAAATATTTAAAAAAAAAAAAAATTACATATAATCTCCATGCTGGTTCACAAGAAATTGAAAAAATATTTTATAAACTTAAAATTGATGAACTCTAACCAAATTTCAGAAATTTTGTTTTACAGTTTTAATATTTTACACACCCTTAAATAAAATTAAAAACTCAAATCATAAGGTTAATTTTTTATATATGTAGCCTAAACGTTAAATAGAATTTGTGGCAAAATAAAATTACTTTTTGCATATTTATTATTAAACTATACTTTAATATTTGAATACAAATATAATTTATATACTGGACTTTAGATATAATTAGAAGGGATTTGAACACAGCCTTTCGAGTTCCCTTCACATCTCCTCTAGTTAAACTATACTTTCCAAATAGTGAATTTAATGGAATTATATTAAAAACAACAAATTTATCATTCGAAATTTAAAAAGAAAACAAAACAAAAGCTTAAAATCTAATTTTAATAAAAGACACAAATAAAATATTCAATGCGTAAGTTTAATGCATGCAAAACCCGTTTTTAATATCGTCCATATATTTCATTAGTAAAAATGAATTTAAAATTTGACTACAGGAATATGTAAAAACAACACTTTTTCTTTTTTCTCTTAGTATAACTTAAACAATGTCTGCCAAAATTCTAGTGCTGATAACCAAACATTATTTCTTATTCTTTAATTACTTTTGTCATCTAGGAATAAAAATAAAAGTTAAAGTTTAGTATCACTAAAAAATATTCTGCTTGCTATCATTCTAATGCCATAATGTGACATTACTTGGTAATTTTTGCTAGAATGGAAGTGCCAGTGAAGAATGTCAGATCGTTGCCAGATGAACTACTAATATATAAAAAAAATCTTTCTTGAAGATTCAGGATGAATACTTGTTTTTCAAAATTTAAATTGTGCTTATATTTTAAGATATGATATACTTACTAATAGTATTGAAAATTTACTAAGATTTGTAATAAAAAACTGAAGTACACTTACCATTTTTTGTAGTGTTAAATTTTAAATAATATTTTAGTATTAATAATAGCTATGATGCTTTTTAAACCAATATCTTATTAGTGTTCTTAAAGAATAAAATAACCATTTTATAAAGCACTGTAGATTAGTAACATTTTAATAATTAACTCAATGCCATACATTTTATTTAATAAATATAAAGATTATTTCACCCATTCATAATTTATATTATATTTAAGAATATAATATTAAACACACTATATAAAGTAGAGACAATTACTAATATATTCCAATGTTTTTATTTGAATTAATATCTAATTATTAATAAATATCATACATTTATTAACACATCTTAAGAATATATGTCAATGAAGGCACATCTACATCTCTTTATAGCATTACACAAACATGAAACTAGTCAATGAGCTATTAGTATATTGAACAAAACAAGTATCCTATAAATGCCCACATCATGCTTATGTAACAACATAGATATTGATAATGCTTTAATTTATTCAATTTAGCACTATAGAAAAGTATATATGGTTCCATATGTTTATAATATAAAGAATGTATTTACTATACTATATAAATTATTTCCATCAGTATATTTATTTTTAACACATAGTTTCAGACATTTAAAAATATATGTGGCTCATAAAATTCATTTTAACAAAGGCAGGTCTTATTATTTAGATTTTTTCATTAGTTTTATATATGTAAAGTACATAACCTTAATCCATCTTTGCTGTATTTTTTAGCTAGCACTTGTTCTAGCAGTATTTTTTTAATAAATATACAAATGATCCTAAATCGTTTATTAGATTAAAAATTTTTACATTTTCTTTAATCCAAATTATAGACTTTAATTATTATTGAAGATCAAATATATTCTGCAGCCATGTTAAATCTGTATAATAATTGTGTTGATTTATCTGTTTCATATCATTCTTATGCTTTATCAATTTTATATCTTTGTAAGTTATTTTTATTGTTTTATTTACTTCCAATATACAGTTATAAACATTGGAAAGTATATATATAATTCCTAAAATACATTATATTAAGAATAGATCTCATTAATTAAGCATAGTTATTACAAAATTAATGTAACATCAAACAGCTTTAGAAAAGTTGATAAAAAAAGAGAGGTGAGTAATCAAAAATTATCCTTCCCGATACATCAGTCCTTTGGTTGTTAGAAAGAAAAAGTATGGATCCATGAGATTATGTATTCTATGCATGTAAATTAAATGGCATAACTATACTGGAGAGAAATGTCCACTATTTATACAGAAATGACTTACTCATTTCAAAAAAAAGACGATCATTTTATTTGACAATTTGAAATCCAGTTATTGGCAGGTATTTTTAAACTCCAAGCTCTATTTGACCTTTAAGAATATTTAAAGTCTATATTTGAATTTTAAAAAAAATAATAATTTTAACATAATAAAAAATGATTTATGATTCTATTGTTTGAAATATACAATGGGATTTAGAAATGTCATTTTTTTTCATATGTCATAGCATCGGCCGGGACGCGCACCCATTCCCGTCTGCAACCAATTACTTGCATGCAAGGCAGGTGCGATGACCTCTCGGCTAACAACGCTTGACAGAAATTTCATTTTATATTAGCAAAAATTTGGATAGTCAACCTTAAAAGATGAGATCTGTTTCGATTGAAATACATCTTAAGAGTCTTCTGTACGTTTTTTGCAATATCTATAATTATGTTAGAAATAAAAGTAACAACAACTTATCTAGTATACATAGAAACTTAAAAGTAACAATGAAATTAAATTATATAGATATAAAATTGTATGAATATGCAGTACGAAATGTTTAGGTACAATAAAACTATCGTACAGACTTATAAGTGTTGAAAGATATATTTTATCATTAATGCGATTTAAAATTTATGCATGATATTTAAGGGAATGTAATAATTTCAGACCTAATAAAAAAATAAATTGAGTTCATTTGTGTATTTATAGAAAGATTGTTGTTTAAAATAAACTATAATCGACAAATAAGACGATTGTAAATTAAGTTTATATATTTGTATATATTGCTTTATTATTTATAATTGTATTGAATTTATTGAATCAATTTTAAATTAGAGGTATGCATATTTTTGATTAAATCATAACTTATTTAAATTTTCTTCTTTTTTTTAATATTTGTTTTAGTTTATAAAAAAAGATTTTTTTTTTTTATAACATTTTTAGAAGCTCTCTGCAAGTTTTTTTTATTGAATTTTTTATTTCTCCAACTAAAATATCATTTCATTGTAATAGATTTTCTTTTAAATCATTTTGTTGATGTTATGTATGCACGTTTGTGTTTGAGTGTAATTGGAAGTGGCGCTTTCTAGGCAATTTTAGTTTATCTTCTTTTTTATATAGAAATGTTATTGTTTTTTAAAGAAAATCTGTGATTATAAGAATTTCATATTTAATTAGTAATAATATATATATATATGTTACTTGTGTATAGTACACGCAAACATATATTTGCTTCTATTTATTTGCATTTGACTGAGTTGGACTGGACATATTGCTAAAAGAGATGATAATAGATGGTCAATTGAAATATTAAACTGGATTCCAAGAGATTGTAAAAGACCGAGAAAGAGACTACATATGAGATGGATTTATAAAATAAGAAAATATGCAGGGGTGATGTGAAGAAGAGAAGCTAAAGATCGGAGAAGATGGATTGAACTTGGAGAGACCTTCATCCTGCAGTGGATTGATAATGGTAAATAATGATGATGATGATGATGATTTATTTGCACATACATTTATTATATTATCACATATATGCACGCACACACACACCCGTTACGGATAATTAGTATAACAAGAAGAGCTTTACTAAAAAATAAATAATTTGATTAAAAGTTGTTTTCTATTATAATTTATTTTGTACTTAATTTATTACAAAAGAGAAAAAAATCCATATATTTTAGATTAATTTAAAGCAAATGCTAAAATACTGAAAATCTTTAGTATGGGTCAAGATGAAGGGTTGAGATTCGGCAGGTTTTATTAATCTGAAGGTAATAAATTATTCTAAAGAGATCAGGAAGAGAAGACAAAAACAAGGAAGTTCCTGTATTATTTTCTTTCTTGCTAGTTGTAATAATGATTATTGATATTGCTGTTTATTAGTAAACTGAAGGAGATCTTTTGTTTGTTGTGATCATGCATGAATGTTTTTGGAAAATTTGATAAATTAATAGCAGCTTGGTCAAGCTATATTCAGTCTCTGCGTGATAATGAGAGTAGAGGGTGAGCAAAGCGTAAAAAACAAAAGCAATAAGGTCCTGTCGTATTATTAGGAAATATTAATTTTGAGGAGACTGAGTAAGAGTAAAGCACCCTGAACCTTAACTTCAGTTTATTGGTTTGCATACTACCAAAGTCGTAAAGCAGTGCCCTGTATTAAATGACAGGTGATAATTATAGAGTAGAAAACCTCTTTCACATTATTTATTAAGGCTCGATTATTTAATTTACAAGTAAATCACAAGCGAATATTTGTTTGTAAATCTTTCCACCTTTCCGAGCATAGTATTATAATTGTCATTTTATTTATTTCTAAATAAATACTAATATTGAATGCGTTAGAATTATTGATGTATTTGAAATGAATTCCTTTTATTAAATGAGTTAACATTATAAATAATTAGTTTGTATATTTATATTTCTAAGAACGTGTATGAATTATTTGTTGTTTTTTTATTGGAAGAGGGGGGGGGTAGTGAGTACACAATTATAAACACAAACCAAAAATATTTTATGTAATGTTTAGGAAAATAATAGAATGACAAATTCAGAACTAAAAAAAAAAAATATTGAGTTCTACCAATTGTAGAGAAATGATCCGTTCAACTTGGCACTTTGATGCTCAAATGTCACTGACCTCCAGAGCAACTATATGATTATATATAAATTAAGGAACTATTAAAAAGCTACAGGAGAGTCCTTTGCCTGAGCTATTTATTAAAAAGATTGCTTTAGCTTTTTTTTAAAATCTACATTACAGTCAAATAAAAGAAGAATTATACAGATTGTACTGTATTCGCACGGATTAGACAAATCCCATGCAGGTTTTTATAATCAACAAAATCATTCAGGCAGAATGATCTGTTGAGAAAAATAATTATGATATAGCAAAATATCAGAAATATAATTTTAGAATAATAATCTATTTTCACCATATGGTATTTCTATTTTATAATTATCAGCTATGGGCTATTGTAATATATAGTGAGAGTAATTGGCTTCAAAGCTAAAAGTTTCTGGATTAAAGCTCGGTTTGACATTTCTTGGTGAATAAATATTATATGATCTTCCAGTGACTAACCAATACCTTAGATCATGATTGCTGAGTGATAATATCTGGATTAATGCATTTTGTGAATAATGGATTGATATTGGGATTATTCTGCCTATTTTTTAAATGTCTACAATCTAAATTTTATGCTGTTGCTTATTCTTGTATAAGAATACTATAATTTTTTTTTAAATTTATAGTCATAAACATTAGAGAAAACATCAGAAGAAACTATTAAAGGATGACAAAATTTTATCTGAATCGTGTCTTGAAGCATTGAACAAATGTCAAAAGGAATCACGTTTTTCATGTATTTATATTGCTGGCAGAAGTTTCTAACATTTAATTCGTAAATTGAATTCATTATTCATTTCATCAAAAAAAATTTATTAGCAATAAATAATGATTACATCCTGATCAAATAAAAATAAATAAATAAATTGTACAATGACATGATTAAATTAGTGTTCTGTTTACCATCTGGCTAGAATATGTTATGAGAGCGCAATTGTTATACACTTATGTGGTTGGGTATAATGAAGAATTTTGTGTAGAATATGAGAAACAAAGAACTTGTTTAATGGTATTAGCATTTTTAATATAAACATGAATATTGTCTTTTAAAATTACCTAATCTATAATGCTTGACCCAATATGTGGTCATGTTCTTGTAAAGATGAAACCATAGATCATATTATACACTGGTGCTCAAGACTTAAAACACTGAAAGATATAATCATCATCAACTACAACATAAGATCTGACATGATTTTCTCACTTGAAAACACCATACATAATGGAACTTTTGCAATAATATGGCTTTCTACCTTTGTCCTCTATGCCATATGGATAGTGAGATGCAAAACTCTCATGAAATTACCCCCGCCACAAATCATACCATTGTTTTATGAAATGCTCCAAAAAATCAAGAAATGTGATCAGCTCCTTGTCTCCAATAAAGTCTTTGATGATACCTGGTCTTTAACTGCTCTATCCTTTTCCTGATCATCAACTCCCACCTACCCAGCATTATAAATTGAATTCATTATTGGTTTTAATTCAAACGTTTACTTATAAAATAATTAAAATGCTGTATGAATGTCATTACTATGGTACGATTGAGGAGACATGTTTGTTTGAAATTTTTTTTAGTTTGTATTTCTGCTTTTATACATTTAACTTGCAATGCTAGATGAGATGAATATTAGTAACAAATATTTTTATAATATCATTTCAACAATTAAAATAATTTAACATCTTTTTTTTATTTTATTAAATATTTTATAGAATTCACAATACTCTTTTTCAATTACTATCATGCATTTTAAAGTTTAAAACTAATGGGAATTTTTACATATATGTAATATTTAATAATTTGATGCACATATTTTTTATTGTATATTACTTAATTTATATATAGGACAAAAATCTGGTAACTTGTAAACTATATTATTTTTTTGATAATGAGATGAATTGTAAGATGTTAAATACCATTTTAATACTTTGAACATATTAGTATATTTGATATGTGTTTTTTTTATTTGTGGATTAATGGATTAGTGCAATGCCTGCAAACTTTTTTTTTATCCCTTAAACTTTTTTCAAGATGGAAAATATTTTATAAAGCTATAAGTTTGAGTATGATTTCATATATTATTCTAGTAATATACTAAATTTATTCTCTTTATGCTTAAAGTAACTATAGCATTTTATATATAAAATATATAAATAAAATTTAAGAAATAAAGTGTGAAGTAAAAATATTATGCCTTTTTATAATAACTGTCACGATTATATATATATCTAAAATTCAAAATAATTTCAAAATTTTTAAGTACTACTAGAGCAAAAAATAAAATTGTATTTTCTTTCAAGTTAATAAAAAAATCAGCACATTTTTTCTGCTGATACAAACTATCTAATCAATTAATAAAAAGGATAGTTAAATATAATATAAAATCATTATTTTTTTAGAGCCAATGCCATTTACATATATGTAAATATAATTAATTGCATAAATGAATATAAAATGTATATAAATAAAATTCTTTTGCAATTTATTGCTAAATTCTAAACATAGTTTATATTACCTCACTTAATACATTTTACAGGCTTAAACCTGCATTATATATGTAATATATGTGGTATTCGAACTCAGACTTTCACACAACCCACTACTCTTAGTGCCATCTCATATTGCTGACCCACCTGATCATACATATGTTGAAAAGAAAAATAATCACCAATATACATATTTCATGCTAAACCAGCAATCTAGACCAACTGATGATTGCTGGTTTAGCATGAAATACATATATTGGTAATTATTTATCTTTTCAACATGTGTATGATCAGGTGGGTCAGCAATATGAGATGGCACTGAGAGTAGTGGGTTGTATGAAAGTCTGAGTTTGAATACCTCGCTTGTAATTTTTTTTAGATATATCCTTATTAAATATTCTGTTACTAGTACTTTAGCTAGAAGTTCATAAAAATTCTAATAGACAATGGACCCTTTTTATGCAAATGTCTCAAATAAAGTTTGACAAATAAATATGTCTCATATCAAGTGTCTATTTAAAGACAACAATATTCTCAAAAAATCTAATCTCTGATTATCAATACAAGTTAAAATAGGTATTTGAAATATGTTAGTTTTCAAAAAAGATATAGTCACAAAATAAAATACCTTGAGTTCCATTTCTTATACAAAAAAACCCAGAAATATTGCCAGAGAATTATCTTTTACAGAATCTTGTAATTAAACAGAAGAAAATAATTCTGTGAAAAAGTATAATTAACAATATGTAAAGACATTACTTTTGCATGTGAATATGTTGGACTATTTTCATCATCTATCATTAAATGTTATCTACCTAGAAAATTTTAAACTTTATTTAAATTTTTCCAAATACAAACAATGGTTAATAATAACACACATACAAAAAAACACATAATTTGTATGTTATTACTAACAGTTGTTTGTATTTGGAGAAGTTTAAATAAAGTTTAAAATTTATTAACTTGTGTGTTGTTTGTATTTGGAAAAGTACTAAAGTTACAAAATTTTAAACATGCGACATATAATAATAGATGATAGAAATAGCTCATCATATTGTCACATTCAAAATACAATTATCTCAATTCCTTGGGCAATCATTACTTTTGAAAGTTTGTTATCACAGAGAAAACATATATTTTTAAATTAAAATGCCTTTTCTATGTAAGTCACCATTAAAAAGATTTTAATCCATATCTCTTCAACTATCTTCATAAAATTCTTAAAAGTTTACAAAATGCAAAATTAGAATCTTTGGACTCCTGCATGCACTTTCACAGCATCCCACTTTATATTGTTTAAATTTGATGGGAATAAACAGGTGTGTAATTGGCCATACTTAGCGGCAATCATTATGTATGTATGTATATACCTCCATGAGACAAATATAATATGCTTTTCAGCATACTTTTTGCAATCTTATTATTGTATTCTTCTTTAGATACGGTCTAACCATAAACACATATCAAGATTTCAAGTAAATATATTCACTGGAAATAAAAACTCTCTATTACATTTGCTAATTATCAACGCATTACTTTTTTTTTCTTTTGATCAGAAGTTATTGTTTGTGTTTATAATTTCTTTTTTAGCTTAGAAATTATTTGCATTCGCATTTTCTTTAGATAGTCAAATATAGATCAGGTAAATGCAATATTAATTTAAAAAACAAAACAAAAAAAGAATTGAGTTTATGTTAAAGGTAACAAGTTGAGTGATCTTATAATACTGTTATGTCTTCTTATTATTAAACAACATTCATATCATATTTTTAAAAAATAAAATATAAATGTCTTATTTAACCTATGAATATATATATATTCTTAAAATAATTATTTAAGTTTTAAACATTAAAAATAGAATGATTAAATATTTATATAACAATTTCATATATAAATTTTTTTTCTTTCATTAATTTTATATTATTATAAACCTTAAATTCTCAATTTTTTTTAATTCTTTATTTATACCTCATTCTTTTATAATTCACTAGTGTTTTATTTATTGAAAATTATACTCTTTGCTTATTTTATGTGATGTCTACTTTTTAAATATCTGAAAAACAAAAGACGTGGGTTTTGGCTTTGTCTCCATCAATTTTAAAGTTTTATGGCATTTTATGTCTTTAATACAGTGTAATTTTTAAAGAAAATAATTTTACTGAGATTTACTTTTTTTTATGCTAGACAAGTCTCAATATTTTATGCTTCTAATTTATACGTACAAACCATGAAACTAAAAGACATAGTTGTCACTTTATTTCTATGAAAGTATGACAAGCTCAAAACATCCTTATATTTGTTGTACTACAATGGCGTTTTTCTAACAATATTCCATTCGACCTTTTTTATCAGAACATTTAATTTCAAGTTATAATTATTTAATTATATATATAAACCAAATATATCAATTCAAAATTAAATTACTAGCCAAGATCAAATTAAAAAGTCATTGATAATGGTTTATCTGTCGATACAGACTTTTCAAATTCAAGCAATAATATAAAGGTTCATATACTTACACACACGCATATATATATATCAACATCATTTTCAATCATGATCATCTCACTATAGGATGAAAATCTCACCAAGTTCAATCCCTCTTCTGTGATTTCTAGCCTCTCTTCTCTACAACACACCAGCACACTTTCTTATTTCATCATTTCATCTAACATGTGGTATCTTTCTAGATCCTTTAGAAAGAGACCACATGAGATATGGATATACATATACACTACTATAATTCTATGACTACATGTTTTACAAAGAAAGTTTTTTTTTTATCTTTATTTTATTTAGCCGAGTGTAGTAAGGAAAGAAAAAACTTACTTCATAAAACATAAGCATATATGTATAAAAAGAATTACATATTTAACAAATGAAAATAAATAATACACATACTTTAATAACTTTTCATAATATAAGTTAACATTATAATTATATTTAATGTTAAAGAAAGTTTTGAATGAATTAATATCCTCTGATTAATAAAATTTTATTAAATGAGACTCTAATTCTTCTCTAAAATATTAATTAGTTAAAAATTTATTTTGATATTAATGATAATTGGCATGATACCTTGAATTGTGGAAAGTTGTTATAGTATATTTGTAGAATTGTTTTGAAATCTCAACAATTAACAAAATGTCATAGATTGATCTGAAAAGACTCCAACCAGGAAATAGATTCACCAGTGACTTCAATTTTGCTACTGTAACCATAGATTTAGACATTAACTATGTTGATCACAGTTTGTGTTTATCTACATTTACATATATCAGTGGTGATAGTTGTCATTTATCAGGCAGATGAACATAAAGACCATGATTTATTCCAAACCTATTAATGAGACTCCAGTTTTGTCTACAAAGATTAAACTTAACTGGCTTTATTATTGGATCTTGGGAAAAAAAAATTAAAACAGCTTAAGAAATCATCTTTATGTCACAATTTTGCAATAATAGTTTCTTGATTGAACATTTGAAAATTGAGACAAGTCTTAGTTAGTGAAACTATATTTTGAGTTTTTTTCTTCTCATGTGTCATAGCATCAGCCAGGAAGTGAACACGCTAATCCGGGACAGCTGCTTGTAAAGCAGCTGTTGCTGACCTTTTGACCACCAATGCTTGACTATTTTGAGTTATTGACAAGTCTGATTGGCTTAAAAACAAAGCTGTAAGCAATATTAAAAACAAATAAAATTAGAAATGATCCATTGAAGTGTCATTTAGTATCATTATTATGCAATCCCTATAAGCATTTTGAAAGAATCTTTTTAATAACAATTTTTACAATACTTAAGAATCATCTACATATACAGCAAGCTGTTTTTAGATCAGAAAGAAGCTGCTATAAACAAATTTGATTTTTAAAGATTAATATTTGAAAAGACTTTCAAAATAAATTAAAAACTGGTGTGATCTTTATTGATTTAAATTCAGCACATAAGTTATTGACCATTTATTAATTAGAGGGGATTTAAACATAGACTTTATTTATTAATAAAACAATTTACATAAAGATTGCACTAAACCAAAAACTTTCGGTAGACAATTATTTGAATTGCCAAAAAAAATATAGGCATTGGCATATTGTAAATCAAGAAAACTCTATCATATGACTTCAGCTTACTATTTGCTGTTTCATCAGCAAACATTTTTTTACTCATGTCTTTATACCATATATTGTGTTAATTAGTTAAATGACAGATAATACTGTTTATTAAATCCCTATCCATCTGGCATCTATTAGTTTGTAAAGTTTACAGTAGGTGACCCAGAGGTATGAAAAAATATTAACAAGGAATATTGACTCTGACGTTTATGTAAACAAATACGCTTGTTTGGAGGTCTTGGTAAAGCTCCATCTATTGATCATTAATACAAGCGATAGCAGGTTTTTACGTATATAAAACTTGTTTTAATTTTTTCATATATATATATAGTATATAATTAACTTAGGATACAATGGAAAATTCATTCACAAAGCAATCAATAATTTTAACTTTGAAACTAAAATGGAATGTTGCTAGTACAAACAACAATATACCTTGGGTGTCTATGCTTCATGTATTCCATATTAAAAGTAAAATAAAAAATATCTGGCTTTAGAATGCCAACTAATCTCATAAATTAATCAATAAGACAAAATCAATAAGTTATAACAGTCTCCGATTGTTTATGCCTTGCAGTGCAATGTTGGGAGCATTTTACAATGAATTACAATGAATCCTAAACTAACAACTAGAACAGGACAGCATAAATATTTATACAAAAGAACCAAATGAAATTCAGTTCACACATGCACTTTTAGACCACAAAAAGTAGAGACACTGTTTTATTCTGCAAAAGATCAAACTGGGCTGCTTATAATGAAATGAACATACAAGGAAAATAAAAAAAACATGATATATTGTGAACAAAAAATTATGAATTCAGTTTAATCCAAAAAATCAATCAGTATTTGTATCATGGTAGATAGAAAAAAATCACTGGATACAAGTTATCATTATGTGCTTAGGATATTTGGGTTATAAAGAGACATTTGGTTGTATAAGTGTTTAAAATACAAAGACATTGGTGCAGAGTAATGTCAAATTATAAAAAATATTTACCAAAATGCAACAGCATGATTAAGTAACATGATTTCATTAAATTAACACAGATAAGAGCATACAGCAGGGTAATTATGGATCTCTACAAAAATTATTACTGAAGTTTTACAAGGCATTATATTAAGTAATATTTATTAAGGCTGTAACCTCAAAAATATACGTCAAAAATATGAAGGTAGAGACCTCTACAGGTCTTAACCACAAGCTTACGCTATGGAAGAAAAGAGGGGAACCATTCTTTACTTCAACCTACTTTTATATATGAATATGTGAAGCTGAAGAAGTTAGATCTAAGAGCTTGTGGTTAAGACTTGTAGAGGTCCCTACCTTCGCATTTTTCAGACATATATTATTGAGGTTACAGCCTTAGTAAATATTACTTAATATAATAATGTGCATTTAAAATAAATTTATAAGGCATTATATTGTAGAGAAAAAAAAGAATATTTTATAGTTAATATAATTCATCAGCAATTCAAGAAATCTTACAAGAACTATCTGATAAATGTAAATAACAGAAATTAAAGATGAATACAAAAAAAAAAAAAACAGGAATGTCCAATAGTTTTTGTTAAAGATGCAAATAAAGAAATTAACAACTGTAAATAATTTGATAAGATTATTAATAGATGAAACTGAATGGAGAATTAAACTTGAATAGAATATTTTTGATAAAGGAAAAAGGTACTTACATATTAGACCACAATGTGGGAGACATGCTACACCTTTCACATTCATGATAAATGTCTACCTTGAAATCTGATCCAATAAACCCTGTGATTTCATCTAATCGTATCCAATAACATGATAAATTTACACTTTCATCTATTGTCCAGATTTTGTTTGGACAAATTTTTCTCAAAGTGTTTTTTACATCAGTGCTGATTTACTTTTTTATTTTCTGATTAATACTACAATTTTTTTAACAGTACATAATGATGAACATTTGGAGCTTACCTACTTCTGAGATCAATGTGGATGAGTACATCCACACTTCAGACAAACAATGGCATTGTAATATTCAAGGATATAATTATAAAATAGCCCTTCATAAGGGAACATGGTTTGAGGGTTTCAGAATTCCATTTTTAATGGTGATCAGATTTATTTACAGCTGGGCTTGCAATTTAACATTCATAGAATGGGGTAAACAGCTCTTGATTTAACGGATAAAACTGTAATAGACTGGAATAATTATATGCAGGAAGCTTGTGCCATTGTGATGATAGGGTAAGAAAAATGTAAAATTTGAAGCCCTAACAAAATCGTTGAAATCATAAAAGCCTTTTCACAAAAAGAAAAAATGAAGCTGGACACATTCTTTCAGAACAGTGGATGATTGGTGGCTTGTGCAGAAAAACTGGCAAGTGTTTCACTATGAGAATTCATGATAGAACAGTGGCAACTCTGAAGGAAGCCATCAAACAAAATGTGGAAGAGGAATTGACAATTTATTCAGATTGGTGGAAAGCCTATAAAACTGCTGAATTATGAGCTGCTGGTTGTGATCATTTTCATGTGATTCACGAGTTAAACACGTCTCCATTTGGAGAAAAAAAATTACTTTAAATATCCATTTTGGAATAAAGTTTTATCTATTTAAAATACAGTAGAATAGACAAAACAATTGTTTAATCATGACAATAGGAGTAAGTATGTTTTTATTTTAAGTGGTTTGAAATTTCATGCCAGATATGGACATAATATTTTAGATACAATATTTAGACATGCTAATTTTGTTTTAGTGCTTGTTTTGTAATTTCATGACAGGTTTAAATATCTGTATTTAAAGTAACATTTGGGAATTGTACAATGCCATGTTATGATTAATATATTTTGTGTGAAATTTATATTTTTAGTATTGTTAAAAATGTACTTTTTCAGATTTAATCTGGTGCAATTAGTGTCATGTATTAGAGCTGCAATACTTTTTCACATATGTATTCAGACTGCCGATAACTTTGTAAATTTTGTGAAAATATCATGTACACATTTGATGAATTTATAATTTTAAGTTTGTACAAGTTCCAGTGTACATGTTATTTGGTCAGATCAAAGATTAGAAAGTTATCACTAGATTGATAAAAATATGAAAAGGCATAGCAGATCTAATATGTTGCAGGACTAATAAGTGAGTACCAAAGACAAATAAGAAAAAATGCCTAAGTATTTGATAGAAAAGGTTTTTTTATAAAAGTGTTTTGCAAAATTAGCTTATAATTCTGAATTTTGAACACTTAATCCAATAGCTATATGAAACTCAGGCTATAAAACAAAGTATAAAAAAATGTCTGTCAGGAATAACAAAAGGAAATTCATAAGTAAAATTAGAGAACAAGTAGATAATAATGATATCAGTAACATCGATGAAAGAATGAACAAGCTAAATTGGAGTGAGACTGACCATGTTTTTGAGAAGAATGATTATAGATTTACCAATTGAAGTCCTAAACTCAATTCCAAGAGTTGTAAATGTCATAAAAAGGTATCATATGTAAAGTGGATGAATAAAAGAAAAATGCTAGACTGTAAGAAAAAAAAAGTTATGATAAAAGTTGAAAACTTATTATAGAGTTAATATCATTATTTTATATACATTTACAGCTTATATATTATAAAAGTTAAAAAAAAGAAATGTTAAAAAATTAAAGTATATAAAAATACATGGATCAATCTTGATTAGCATTAAAAAATAAAAAATCAGTAATATTTTATTTTAATATACTGTATTTTATATATATTTTTCCATACAATAAATTAATAAATTATATATTTTATGTTATCAATTAACAAATTTTGTCTAAAAACACTACATTTTTTATAACTATTACACTATTGATTTTAATCACATAAAACAATAATTATTTAAATTTTCTATTTTCCCAGTAATACATAATGTAATAGTTGCCTTTTATAAACCAAGGCAATACCATTTTTAATTATAATATTTCAAAATCAAATCGAAATATCTATCTCAACACAATATATATACCACATATGTACTACATTTTGCCTGTGTTTATCATTATAATGTGTATTAAACAAAAAAGTGAAGTCTTGAGTTTTTTTTACATACAAATTTTAATATTCGTCCTTATCCTTTCAATTCCTTGATGCGTTTTTATGACTTTGTCTGAACTTCCAAAAGATAATCAGAACTTAAGCCAGTATTTTTTAAAAAAGGAGTTACTATATAACTACAGCTAGTGATCCCATGCTAAACTAGTTCAATTAGAGTCTTTGCATTTCTGAATTGATTTTTCATGTAAAATCCTTAAAATAAACTCATTTTAGAAGTATTCTTTAGATACATATGAATATATTGATATTAAAACCCTAAACTAATATAATATTAATATTTTAAAAAAAATAATAATTGCATGCAAATTTGATTTCTAAAATTATATTCCAACAAAAAATTTTACATTGCTAGGTAAAAAAATAGCTAAATTAATAAAAGAATTTTAATTTAAAAAATAAATAAAAATCCTTGTAAGAGCTCATGTTTTTGATCTTAGCCTACTGATAGTTTTTACAAAATTTGTTCTTTCAGAAAAAAAAACCAGATCTTCACCTATAGTACAAAAGACTACCTTTTGCTTTATAATGGATACTGTTCTATATGTGAGGGGTCAGAGTGACTTCAGGTCAACATGGGCTGACAACAATATTGGCATCAGCATGGGATTTGGGAATTCTATCAACAGATTTTCAATGGTATGGATGTCTGAAAAGTTGGAGGTTGGAGTAGGTTGAGACCTGTCCATTAAAGTGTGAGGATTTGTTATCTTAATATAAACTGAGCATTGATTATATATATGAGAAATGGTAATCTGGACCAACTGATGTGTGCTGAATTAGCACAAAATATGCATATTGGTGATTATTTATCTTTTCTGCATGTGGGTGGTCAAGTGTATCAGCAATATGAGATAGTGTGGATAGTAAAGTGGCTTGAAAATCTGAGTTCAAATCCCCTATATTTATGTTTTTTTAATTAAAACTAAATGGCTGCATTTCAAATAACATCATCGTTACATGTTTTCAATTCTCAATAATTCACATCTGTTTATCTCAAATACTCATTTTAAATCTTTCTATCTAAAACAATATCAAATTACTTGAATTCAAACAATACAAATAATAATAGTTTTTTTGCCGATTTAAAAATGGGGATAGCTATATAAACCTCTGATTAACCAGAACAAACTCATTAATTGATTATCTGAAATTTGAATGACCTTTAAAATAACATATATGATTTCTATATTTGTGTTTGTTCCTTTAATAAAAAATAATAAATAAATTTTTTACTCTGGTCCATTCAATACATATTTATTCATATTAAGTTAATAACAATAGCTGCAAAAAGCCATTTTGCAAAAGTCTCTTAAATTATTCAATTTCATTTCTCAACTTTAATGAAGTGCACATCATCTAAAAGTTTACAACTTCCGATTTAAGTTGTATTGCTTTTTATCTACTATAATCATTTTTTAAAATCATGTAATTTTTTTAAAATTAATTGTCAGAATACTTATTTTAATATGGAAGGTAGTTACATCTTTTAGCTCTAATTTTAATTATGATTGAAAATCTGATTTCAAAGATTTAGGCCTGAATCTTGTGTAACATTTTAACTTAAATAGTTTTTTTTTTCATGTGTCATAACATCGGCCAGGAAGTGAACCTGCTAACCCAGGGCAACTGCTTGTAAAGCGGCTGTGCTGACCTCTCGACCACCAATGCTTGACAAACTTACATGGTTGATCATTATTTTTTTAAAAATGTTCAATTTACTATAGTAAAATTAATATATTAACTGTAATCTTATTTGTGTTATTTTACGTAGCACTTTTAATATTGTTAATTCCTGTTACTTCGTAAGCTAATCTTTTCAAACTTATATCTGATGATGCATTATATAACTGTTGCTTTCAATAACTGAATTATTAACAGATTATAACAGTTTTAATAGCCACAACTATGATATTTTTTATATTAATTTCTTAATATAAACAATCATCAATGTAGAACAAGATAAAATCCTATAAAAATAATTTTGTTTCATGATCTTAATTTTGATCTAAAAGTATGCCATTGTTCAAATTGTTAATTCTGTTAATAATACAAAAGATTGTATTAGCCATCAATAAATCATTTTAAATTATTCAAAAGTATCACATAATTTTAGTAAACAAATTCATCGACACCATGGTTTTTATTCCATCTTTAAATTCATAACTATTGCAAACTGTACTCATAAACAGAAGAAAAATAAAGTTTTTCAAAATTTGCTTTTGTAACACATCTAAGGTTTCTATGATACCCAATCAAATTTATTTTTACTAATTGCTCCAGATTAGTATGATGTCATTTTTGCACTATGCTTCTTTAATTTGAAATTTTACATTTTTGATATACTTTTTGCTTTCGTTTGATCAGTATTTCTTATGAGAGTTATTATTGTCGACTGAGACATCTACATTTTGTTTTATTTTGATATTTAATTTTACATTTAAACTATGACTAGAGCTTTTTTTTTCAAGTTTATCAAGATCATAAAATAAATAAAGTGTATTATGACATTTTTCATGGAAACATTAATTGGTGTGTTTTCTGGCTGATGTTATTCTACAATTACTTAACAATGATTATACAAACCTTATTAATAAAAGCATTAGTAATAAAATCTTACTTATATTTTTCTTTGTTATTTAAAAAGCTTTAATGCTAAAATAATGACAGTTAAGGTAAAAAATTCAATACCAAGTTCATATTTTCAAGTTAACATATGACTGAATTTGCAAAAAATATATATGCTACATTCATAGAAAACAATAAATTGATCAGAAAAACACAACAAGTTGTTAAAAATTTATTTTTAAGTATAGACATTTTTTATTTATAACTAATAATTATAATAATTATAATAATACTCTAGCTCTTCACTGACGTGAGCCATAAGCTCGAAACCAAGTTGGTCTGGAGATAGGAGTGTTTTGGGTAGAGATTTTAAATATTTTCTCTTACCGCACTTATTAATTAAAAGCTTGATTGAGCTATTGGTATGCTCTCTATGTGCATTTATAACTAATTATGTGAATAAAGTGAGTAAGCTTAGATTTGAATAGAGATTTAGATTAGAAACTCAACAAAAATGTAATCAGGATTTAAGAAGAGAATTAGAAGTAAACACCTTAATTCACGATAATGTGTAAAAAGATAAGCTCCATGCACTTTTAGTAAACTTGGAATATAAAAATGATCCTTGATATATATATATATTAGTACCATATTTACCATTCCTATCCAGCTTGTCATGAATTCTTTCACTATAATGTAATAAATCAAGTATTCTGTCACTATCTGAAATCAATTAAGAAATGGTGAGATCTGCAGTAGAAGAGAAATCAGTTATTGCAGAGCATATTGTTTATCAGTAAGATGAAGGAATGTAAAAAAGAGGTATACTGCTATAGATCAAGCAATATTATAAAATGAAATGATTTTATTATATTATAGTGATAAAATCAGCAGCATTTGTATTTGTAACTCTAAAGCACCATTATAGGATATGAAAGCAGATGACATATGCTGAGATATACAAAAATTATTAACATATGATTGAGTAAATAATTTAATAAAAATTGCAGGCATTTTATCATTTAATGTTAAAGAATATTAATATACATATACATGTATTTAATAATGAATTAGCAATATGTTTTAATGCCTGACAACTGAAAAGGTCTTTATTATTTACTTTGCAAATATAGCTGAGTGTGCTTTTGGTATGTAAAATGTTGAATAAGTATTGTAAAATCCTACAGCATTATCTGAAATATTTAAAGGAACAACAATATTGTTTGTAGCTTACTAATATAATAGTTAAAATGTGATATCAGTGATGTAAGTCATTAGCAATAAGATCTTGATTACTTCTGATAAAAATTTGTAAACATTTGCATAAAATGATAATGAAATTCTGGAATGCAAGATTTACCAAAAAAATGGAATATGAAAATTTTTAATGTGTACTACAATTACCATCAAGTATCTTGAAAGTATTCTCACTCTCACCTTGTAGGTAATTAATGATACAATTAAAGATTATAAAACATGTTTTGGGAACTTTATTTTTATTAAACTCAATAAGATTAATCTTAAACATATTTAAAACTTTTATTTTATTGCACATATCTTAAGAACAAAAATAAAAACATCTGAAATGGATAAATGACCAGCAAAGACTTTTTTTGATTGGTTAATAATTCTTCAGTTATCTCAGATCAGAACCCCTTACATGTTTGTATTATCTTTATTTAGTATTTATAAATGCCAATAGTTACAATTTTATCTATAAATTGCAAATTTCTTAAACCAACACATTTGAAACACTTTCTTGACATTAAATTACAATATCCATGTTTCTATGAATGCTAACAATTGATAATGATAAAAGAAATTAAAATAACTATAGATAACAAGTGAGTGAGATTGATTGTGAATATATCTTTAAAAATCATCAAATTTATTGTACACGTGACATGTAAGTCTAGGAGTAGATCAAAATTAGAAGCAGTGTCTAGTATGTATACACTATGTTGAAAGCATTAATTTGTGGAATAACTTGAAACAAAACAGAGTCTGGTGTATTTATATTTATAGTTGAAGAGACACTATTCAGCTGGAAGAAGAGCAATAAGAAAGGACTTTAATTAACGTTTAAAAGACAATTTTAATTTTATAGCATTCCATGTTAGCTTTCGATAACGAAGCATTACTCGAGTGAAATGAAAAAACTTTTAAAATTTGAAGTGTAGTTGTTGATTACTGATATTAGCTGCAGATATTTTTCCACAATAACATTAACTGGCAGTGGGGGTGGGTGGGGGTGAAGCTACAATTTAAAGTCCAGACCAATTTTATTAAGGACACTAACTTTGAATAACAAAACCTGATCTTTATTTTTAATGTATACTGACAAAATTTTTACTTTTCAAAAGAATAAATTTAACACTTTTTAATTACTGAAGATATACTGCAGATAATGCCAGCTAAGTACTAAACATTGTGTGTTTTTCTTAATACCACCTTAAAGGCTTTCAAGCATTTAAACTTAATTTTTAATAGCCAAATTTGGTGTTATTAATTACTTAATTTATTAACAGTTTTAATTAAATGATTATATTTGACTTATATGTTGCTTCAATTATTATATGTTATATAAAATGTTACCAATCTTTTAAATTCTTGATGTGTGTATGTATGTTTATGGTAATTTTTTTAAAAAATTTATTAGTATTTTTATTAATGGATAACTCATGGTTTAATACGTGTATATATGTTTGTGTGTTAGTATTTACAAAAAATAATTGTATTATAGGTTTGAAATATTATATTTGTGTTAACATAAACATAAATAAATGCTTTATAATTACCACTAATGCATTGTAGTTAATTAATAGGAATTTATTGAGAGTAAAATATTTATTGCTACAATTTTATCAAAAATGACAAAGACTAAATACAAATGAATATACAATTCTTTCTAGTTAGTAATTTTTCAATATATTACTGTGTAAAATAAATTATTTAACATGTAGAAATGTACATATAACATTAATATATTAATGCGTTGTAGAATTCATATTTTATCTGTAATAAAAACTGTTTTATTGACAAAAAAAAGTAAAAAGTTTTAAAATATTCAAATTTAATTTTATTTTTCAAAAATGATGGTGTTATATAAAAAAAATGTACTTATTTAAATTGTTTATCATTTTAAATGTCAAAGTTATATATACATTTAAAACATATAATCATCATCTTCATCAATTTTAAGCATTATTGATTCATTATAACTGAAGTTCACTTGAATTATTGGTGTTCTTCTGATCTATAGCTTTTCTTCATCATTCCAGAAAGAACCAAGATTTCTTATGTGCTTTTTTCCTAAATCGCTTAAAATCTGTTAATATTTACTTTACAATTTTACTTGTTCATTTATTGTCTAAACTAGAATCCAAAAATGTTTTTAATTGGTTGAATTGCTAGATAAATGCTTCAAATTTAATTTTTAGGTCAAGCGTTGGTGGTCAAGTGGTCAGCACAGCTGCCTTGCAAGAAGTTGTCCCGGGTTGGCAGGTTCGCTTCCCGGCCGATGCTATGACACATGAAAAAAAAAAAATAATAATTTTTAGCTAAGAAATATCTCTGTTTTATTTTTGGTTTATTCTCCCACTTAAATGCACTAACATTATATGACCTAAGCAACTAACATGATCAATAATTCTATAAAAGTTTATGTGGTATAATAATTGTAACTGAGTCTATTTCCAATAATGTCAAGCATTGGTGGTCGAGAGGTCAGCAACAGCTGCTTTACAAGCAGTTGTCCCGGATTAGCGGTTCCCGGCTGATGCTATGACACATGAAAAAAAAAAATTTAGAATAATATCATTTAGAAGGTTGTGTCATATATAACAATTGAATATATTTGATAAGTTTAAATAGAGTTTAAGTTTTCTAAAACCCTTTAATTATTAATATTAGATAATTGAACTAGTCCAACAATATAATTATGATTCCCTAATGTTGTTTTATCAATAACAATAAAAGACAGATTAAAAAAAAATCATATATTATAAAATATGATTTAAAGTTATTGAAAATAATACAATTCATTTTGTTAATTTGAATGGGCTATTGTTATTAAAATTTTTGTACAAGACATGGATCAACAATAATCAGATATCTTTATTGATACAGATGTGACTGGAAATATCACATCTGGAATTGATCTGAAGAACTTAGTTTCAGATTCTGATGCTAAATCACATAGAAAGTGTGGATTCACTATTATAAACCCTTTGTTAGTACAGAAAAATCGTTATTAAAAAGTTTAGATGTCTCCATTTAAAAGTAATAGCATCATAAAGAATTATTGTAAAATTAAGAATCAGAATCTAAAATAGAACAAACAATTTAATGTTAATGTAATTCAAAATAAGCCCTACTTTAACATATTGGCAAAAAATAAGATGTTTATTCTTTAGGAGTATCTCAAACATTAAAATTGTAATTTGGTTACTGTAGCTTATCATGTTATATTGGCAGAGGGTCAGATTCTGAAATATGAGATCCTAGGATTGATTCCAGTGCTGATCCTTTTGGCATTTGGACTTCTTCTAAGCTCTCAGGCAGTAATGACATTCAAATATTGTTTTAAAATATCTTAATATATATGAGAGCTCATATTTAGGTTCACTAAAAATAAACTTCTAATGAATTCATTGATAAATAACAGCATTATTAATGATTTGATTACAAAGAATTATGTAATAATTTCTTCTTGAATTGAATATAGAATTAAAAAAACAATTCAGACTTATAGAAAGAACTTAAAAATGACATGTGAATTAAAATTGCAAAGAGCATATAGGTAGCAATTTTTATCTTTTTGACATATTAAAAAGAAAATATGGACTTTAAAAAAGATATCAAAACTATTTTAAGTCAGTATCATCATCATTACTTTTAACCAATACCAATCAATCTGCAGAATAAAAATCATGACAGTTTAATCCAGTTTTTTGAATCAATGACCTATCACACCAGCAAACTTTTTAAAATCTAAATCATTTATCTCATATGCTGTCATTTTTAAATGTTTTACACCCTCCCCTCCCCCATTTAAGACTGCAGTTATTCATTTATAGTCATCTTTTCTAATATCATGTAAAATGCAATTTGATTTCATCCACTTAACTTTTTCAATTACGTCATTGTTATAAGTTTGTTCTCTCATCCATATATTTCCATTTTCAACATAGATCTGTCTATATACTGTTGTGTTGTCTAAAGTTTCTGCACAGTTCTTCTATTGTTCAGGTCTCAGATCCATATGTAATAATTGGTAAAACATCTCTATTAACAATAATTCATTTTTATACACACACATATTCCTTTTTAATAGTGAGTTATTTTTACCAAATTTAATTCTAAGATTAATTTTATCCTTTATGTTTTTATCTATAACTAGTATACTGATCAATGTATTTATAATTGTTAACTTTATCTAAATAATTATTTTCTTCTTTAAAAATCCTAACATTAATTTGTTAGCATTTATTTTTGTCTTACTTTTTTCCCCATCTGATTATCCGCCTAATATTTTCTGAAGTTTTAAAATATTACTTACAAAAACAATCATATCATGTAAAAAAATTAACTGACTTAAATAATCTCAATTTATTTTTATTCTTTATTTTCTTATTTTAATCTACAAAATACTATTCATAAAATTGTAAAAAGCTTTGGAAAAATTAAATCATCTTATCATTCACTATTATTAATATTAATCTTGTTAATATCACCATATATTGTATTCACTACTATTGTATTTTGATAAATATTTCTCAGAATATGGTAATATCTTAAGCCATAATCACTATGGAAATGCTTATCAAATCAAATTTTATAATCTATAAAGCCAAAGCAAAATGTCAATGTATGTATATTTACTGATTTTTTCTCTATTTTTTTTCATACTTGGGTATGATTTACTATGCTAAACTATTTCTAAATTCTATTTGATCTTTTGATGTGTTGAATACAACAATTAATATACACATGTTATGATTATCTGTTCTGTATTTTTTGATATCTTTTCCCCTACTTTTCTTAAATATTAAAATTACTAAAGCATTTTTCTAAACATCTCATACATGTCTTTATTATTTAGATGCTTAATATTCAATTTCACCAATGTTATTTTTTAATTTCTTCATCTGCTTCTTAAAGTTTTCACTTAAAATACTTGTTAATTTAGAAGATATTTAACTGTAGTAATTATTTTGTTATTAAATATATCACCTACAAATGCCCAGTCAATTTAAAGTGCAGTATATTTTTACATTTTCATTTACTGTGTCAATACTAAAAACTTAAAAATAACATAGATTAAAAAACTTTTTTGTATAAATGCTTTTATTGACTGTGCACTAAAAAAATAATTGTTTCTTCAAACACAATTGTGATTTTTAGATTTTACTTGAAATAAAAGCATGGGGGAGGGGTCAGATAATAATTAAGTCATTCCCTATTTTTTTATAACAAAGGATTGACTAAATTAATTTATGAACACCCCCCCCCATATTTTTATTTCAACTTAAATCTAAATTCCCAATTGTGGTTGAGAAAATATATATATATTGCTTTTTAGTGAATGATCAATAAAAACATTTAATATATATAAAAAATATTTTTATGATTTGATTCTTTAATACTTAATAATACTATTCCACATATTTCATGTTGTCATTTTCTTTTTAAGTAATAGGTCCATTTTTTTTGTAATTATTGCAGAAATAACGTTTCTTTCATCATTAAGATACTTTTTATGCTTTTGAAATTTTTTATTTTGTTCTATAGCCTATTTTGTCAAATTCCAATTACACCTTTTAATATGATTATTAATTTTTTTTTTTTTTTACTATTTAACATAATGTCTAAAATTCAAATCTTCTTAATAAATCATTTAAAAATATTTTTTATATTTCTTCTATTATTTATATGTTGTCTTCTCTGAGGTTAAAATTTAGCAATAAAATTGTTTTTTTTTTATTTGTTTGATTTTGCAGCAGTGTGGGTGTTCTGTTAATCTAATCAAATTTAAATCTTTTTAAAAATCTGATAATATTTTATAAAAACTTACAAGTTCTAATTTACATTCATTGGAGTGTTTTTCAAATTCAGAAATGCTTATAAAAACAGATCAAACAAATAGCGTTTACATTACTATACCACATTATAGTCATAAAGAGTTAAGAGATTTTACCTCTAATATAGAAATAAAACAAACGAATTCCTTCTTTTTAAAAACTTGCTTTTTATATGACTATAATCATTTAAAAGAAATCCAACGTTTTGACTATTTTATATAGTCTTTTTCAAGGCACACTAAAATAAAATAAAAAATATATATAATAAATATCACATATTCCAAAAATAAAAAAAAATAAAAAATAAAAATAAATTAATTAAAAATACGAAATATATTCATAACCAAAAATTTTGCTTTATCTCACTCCCCTTTCTTATTACAATCACAACTTAAACACAAACATTTTTTTCTTTCAAAATATATATATATATATCCTTTAAAACATTTAATTAAAAACCTATTATTGTCTTTTCTCTTTTTCTATTAACATCCTATTTAATTCTGGTTTTATTTCATTAATGTATACACCTTCTTTTATCATCCTTTCATTATATGACTTAATACATTCCAAAGGCTTTATTTCGAAATCCCCATTCTTAAATTTATTCATGTGAATGTAAAACAGCAGAATTTTTATCACCTAAATGCTGTTTTAATCTAGTTTTTAATTTATTCTTACTAGTCCCATCATATGTCATTTCTACATTCTTTCTAAAACAATTCAAACATTTTATCAAATAAGCTGTATTCATAATGTCTAACCTATTATAGTCCCCATTATTAGACATTATGAATTCAGTTTATTTGATAAAATGTTTGAATTGTTTAAGAAAAAATGTAGAAATGACATATGTTGGGACTAGTAAGAAAAAAATTAAAAACTAGATTAAAACAGCATTTAGGTGATAAAAATTCTCTGTTTACATTCACATGAATAAATTTAAGCATGGAGATTTCAAAATAAAGCCGTTGGAATGTATTAAGTCAATTAATGAAAGGATGATAAAAGGTGTATACATTAATGAAATAAAACCAGAATTAAATAGGATGTTAATAAAAAAAGTGAAAAAAAAAAAGTTTTTTAATTAAATGTTTTAAAGGATATATATATATATATTTTTGAAGAAAAAAAAGAAATTGTTTGTGATTAAGTTGTGATTGTAATAGGAAAGGGGAGTGAGATAAGGTAAATTTTTTGGTTATGAATATATTTTGTAATTTTTAATTAATTAATTTTTTTTATTTTTAATTTTTTTTAATTTTTGGAATATGTGATATTTATTACATATATATTTTATTTTATTTTAGTGTGCCTTGAAAAAGTCTACATAAAATAGTCGAAATGTTTGATTTCTTTTAAATGATTATAGTCATATAAAAAGCAAGTTTTTAAAAAGAAGGAGTTTGCTTGTTTTATTTCTATATTGGATATTTATGAACTATTTTGAAAAGAAGAACTGTATGCTTGATATATTAAATTATTTGTTTTACCTCTAGTTTTGCATAAAGTTATATCTTCTCCAGAATATTGATTACTTGTTATATTAAATATATTAAAAACATTACAGTCTTAAAGTACATATTTTTTATTAATAAAAATATAATTCAAATCTACTGTTCCTTTATTTGGATATTTCAATGCCCAATTCCATTTAGCATTTTCTCAAAAAAGTGCTCCTTAACTAAACTTATTCACAGTACTTTCTTCTTTAAACTATTTTCCAATTCCAACATTAAAATTGATGACAATTTTATAATGATGTTTAAACTAATTAAAAGCATTATATACATATAAATAAAAATTTTTCATACTACAATGAGAATTTGTTCTGGCATTAATACAAATATGTGCATTTGGTATCTTCACCAAAATCATATAACTAATTTTTGCTACTCTTTCTAAAAAACTATTGATCTTTCTAATAAGAGTATCCAACTCTCCATACAATTTTGATGGTTTTAATCCCTATAATGTCACTATATTTGTTTTATTTATAATGATCCAATTCCAATGATTCTTGTAATATTTGTGTCTTTTCCAGTAAAGTATGTGTCCACTTTTCAAACTAATTGTCTCATATTTTCTGGTTTTAAAAATTCAATATTGTCTCTTTTATTACTAGACAATTTTTTTCAATTCATGCAATTTTTCTTCACTTGAAAGTGATTTAAAATTATAGACAGCTAAATAAAAGGTTATCATTGAATGGGAATTTGGGTCTGCAAAAAGAAGAATTTTAGACTCTCTGACTTTGATCACCAATTGCTGTCTTGGACAATGAGTTTTGGGTATCATGATTGTGAATATATATAAAAACTATTTTATCTACATGGTCATCCTCTGATGAAGAAAAGTCAATTATTTTTTTTACTAATGCTTATCTGAAAACTGGAAAAAAAACTATAACATTTCTTGATCTTATACTCAAGAGAGAAAAAAAAACAAATAATCCACCCATGCTGACTAATAAATGATAATTATCAATTCATACATTATTATTATATGAAAAATCATTAAGTAATAACAATTTCAATGAAAGAAATATGTGAGTGGACATTAGGAATTTGCCTGGTCAGTTTCTTTAAGGTCTTAAAGTGATATAAAATAACTTTTTTTTAACAAACAGCAAATTCTTTTTTGCATTTTTTTCAATAACAACTGATGATCTTTATAAGAGATGGAGTATTTTGAATTACTTCAATAATAATTCAAAAATTCTGGCTACTGCATCTAATGTTATATATGGCTACTGCATCTAATGTTATATATATATATATATGTGTGTGTGTGTGTGTGTGTATGTATGTCCAAATCTCAAATGTAGTGAGAGAGCATAACCTGACTTTCTGTGCTGATGAATATTTGCAGTATGTCTAAGTTGAAATAAGGTTGCACTGATTAAAAGTAGAAAACTTGAAATATATATACGATTTGCAGTAATATTCAGTTTGATGAGATTAAAAACAGGTCTTTATAATCTTAATAACAAAAAAAATGTGCATCATAATGAGGTATCTGGTGAAATATAAATTTTTTTTGGTAATACAAGGAGTACCCAAAAATAACTGGAATTTTATAACAAAAAAATGTTTATTTAAGTGTTATAAATTTAATCACTTTCAAACGACTGTCAACTTGATGTAATACACTAGTCTAGAAGTGTTTTTCATTTTTCAAAGTAGTCCAAAGGATTTGCAAAATGATACTTTTTATTGTCTCTGTCATTTTTCTCACCACTTCTAAGTCCAGAAAAAAAGAGCAATTTTTTCATTCAAGAGATTTAAAATAATCGCAAGAAGTGAGATTGAGTGAATTCAAGCTGATGGATAAACTGGTTCATGTTGAATTTAAATAGAAAGTGGTTCACACTCAAGACTTTAAGAAATCACACTTTGTGGAGGTGAAGCTTGCATTCTTTGCTGTCACAAAAACAGATGTTTACATTTTACCACATCATGTAAATGTTTCAGTACTTTCTGATAAAATGCCTGACTGTTACAAACTAAATTTGAGGAGAAAATTCAGTTTGTGTCAAAAAAAAAATCAGCATTATTATGAATTTAGACTTCGCATGTGATGATTTTTAGCGATGTGCTAAATTTAACATTTCAATTAAACCACTCATTATGAGATCAGATTCCTTGTAATGTGTTTCAAGCAGTACAACTTTTTTATCATTTCCTGTTAACCAAAACAGAATTTCGCATTGTTGAACTTATCAGTCGTTATAAAAAAATTGACAAAATGCAAAAATACACCTTACAAAACAATGCTTAATGTAACCCTATGATTTCACACGATGTTGTCATTTGGCAAATTGTTGCTGAAGGGTCTCTGCACAAAGCATGTAACTGGTGAAGCACATACATCAACAGGCATGCAAACCAAAAAACAAATTCTGGTTATTTTGCCCCTCCCCTCATATAATTGTTTCAAACTACTGAAATTTTTAGATTAATTTGCGACTGTGAAGTTGTAGCATTTTATCTTAAAGATGTTTCTGTTGTTCAGGTTTTTTAAATAATAAGGAAAGTTTGCAACATTTTTAATATAATGTAATTGCGTTTGTTTTGTTTTGCTTTACTATAGTGATAAATACATTCAAAGATTTTGCTGAATAGTTTGATTTCAATTAAAAAACAGATATTAAGTGTGGTTTCAAGAAATAATTAGAAAAGATTTTTGTTGCAGATAATTGCAAGAAAAGTTTGTGAGCAAAAATGTTATGATGGTTATATTGCTTTTATTTTGATTCAATTAATAAAAAATGTTTGTAAATGTGTTTCAAAGTAGGAAAATATTCATAAACACTTATGATAGTGTAGGAGGAAATGATGTAAAAATCTAAGTTGTTTGAAACCGAAACTGATGTTTAATAATAATTGCTATTCCAATAGTTTGTAGATAGTTTCAAGAGCGGGCATCAAGATATGATCTAGATTTGATGGTGATGTTTTAATTTAACTTTATTAAAATCAAAAATAAGAACTTTATTTTCTTAGTTCCTTATTTGTATTTTTTTTATATCTTTATGGCATCTACTGTAAGCTTTACTAATTAATAGAAGCCTGATGGATAGGGATTTACTAAACATTATCATCTGGCATCTATTAGTTATTAAAGCATACAGTATGTAGCATTGAGGCTTGAAGTTAAAAAACATTAACTTCTGAAACAGCAAAATATTATATAAAGTCATATGACAGAGTCTTCTTGATTTAAAGCATGCTGATGATATTATTCTTGCCAATTCAAAAAAAATTTTATACAAAGCTTTTTGGTTTAATCAAATCTTTACATAAATTGTTTTAAACTCAGACTTTCACCCAAGCCACTACTCTCAGGGTCATCTCATATTGCTGACCCACCTGATCACACACATGTTGATAAGATAAATAATCACCAATATATGTATTTCATGCTAAAACAGCAATCATCAGTTGGTCTAGATTACTATCCTCACACACACACACATATATATATATATATATATATAAAATCAGTGCTCAGCTTTATATTAAGATAGCCAATCTTCATACTTTAATGGACAGGCTTCAAACTATTCCAACTCACAACTCTTCAACCTTCCATTTCATTGAAAATCTGATGATGGAACATTCAAAGCCCTTGTTAGTGCCATGTTATCCTACCCTGTTGCCATATTAATCATTCTGACCTCTCATGTACAGGAGAATCCATTTATACAAACATGTGAGGGATGGGCAGACCTTTTTACACACTATTTATTTAAATTAATACATTGTACAGGCTTAAACCTGCATTTATATATGTAATATATGCGGGATTCAAACTCAGACTTTCACTCTCAGCACACTACTCTCAGTACCATGTCATATTGCTGATCTGCCCGATCACACACATGTTGAAAAGATAAATAATCACCAATATATGTATTTTATGCTAAACCAGAAATCATCAGTTGGTCTAGATTACTATCCTCACATATATATATATAATCAGTGCTCAACTTTATATTAATAATAATACTTATGTACTGAATCAATCAGTATTGAAAAATTTTTCAATAATTTTTGGCTTGGATGTTATTAGATTAAAATTTAGCTACATTAGAAAATTTTTAAGAAAAAAGACAGATTTGCATATTGAAAAAAATAACTGACTTTAATGTTTATTGTATTAGATATTTATACACAGTCATATAATTAATTTATATAAATTAAATGAAATCAGGGCTATTGTTCTTCAAATTTTATTATATAGGTGTGAGATCTTATGGCAAAAAAAAACAAAAGAATTATTTTTACATATTTCATAAGACTAAACGCCACATGATCACTATCTCTTATACTAGCACATAATTGATAGGGATTTTATGCACAAGCCTTCTGGCATCCATTGATTACTCTGGTTGGCACAGGATGGCACTACTGTATGGAGAGTTTTGCCAATGGAAAAATTATGATTAAATATAACTAATGCTCTCTTTTTTATTCTGTTCTTGATCATTATGAGCAAGTAACCGTTAATATATATATATATATATATTGTTTATACTAAACTTAACGTAACTAGTCAAGCATTGGTGGTCGAGAGGTCAACACAGCCGCCTTACAAGCAGTTGTACCGGGTTTGCGGGTTCGCTTCCTGGCCGATGCTTTGACACATAAAAAACTTAATGTAACTATAAAAAATTTGAACATAGACTTTTAAGCTATCTTCATCTATCCAATCCATCTTATACAACTGAAACACATGAACACATACATAGAAAAGATATATATATATATATATATATAGTGCTGAACCAGCATGTAATGCATATAAGATTATTTATCTTTTTCATAAGTATGAGGGTCATGTGTGTCAGTTGTATAAGATGGATTGGATAGATATAGGGAGTTTGAAAGTCTGACTTCAAGATCCTTATAATTATATACATATATATTAGTCTGCAACAATTTTTAATAACGCTATTAATTATTTATTAATTTTCATTAAATACCAACTAACACATATATTTCTAAAATATTATGTATATATTACCAATAACAAAGTTAAATTATAATTTATTAAATATTAGTATAGATTTATTATAGTTTTCTTTATATTTATTTTTATTCTACATGGTTTAACATGGTTGCAACTGAGTAATTGTGCATAAAAAAGAAAAACTTTTGTATTTTATGAGAAACTTTTAAAAACACACAAAATAAAACCAATTCACATGCACACACATAAAAGTATGAATGATTTCAGAATACAAAATTCATTTCAGCATTATATATATATATATATATATAAGGAATTTGAACTCAGACTTTCAAACTCCCCATCAGTTGGTCCAGATCACCATCTCTCACACGTATATACAATCACTGCTCAGTTTATCTTCAAATTTTAATGGGCAAGCTTCAATCGTCTTCACTCTCCAACTCTTCAGTCATCAAGAATGAAATGCTCAAAGCCCTTGTTGATGCCAATATTACCGTCACACCCATGTTGGCCTTAAAACAATTGGCCCCTCACATATAGAACCTCAATATGTTTATTTAATTATAGAGAAGAGGAATGGGTTGAATACAGGCTGAATATGTAATATTTAAATACATGTGTATTATCTATACTAAACTTAACGTAATTATAAGAGCCTTGAACGCAGACTTTCAAACTCCCCACAGCAATCCAATCCATCTTATACAATTAATACACATAACCATATATATGTGAAAAAGTTCAATGATCTCCAACATACATATTTTGTGCTGAACTAACACTCATCAGTTGGTCCCAATCACCATCTCCCATGCATATATAAAATCACTGCTCAGTTTATATTAAGATAGAAAATCTTCAAACTATAAAAGACAAGTTTCAATCTTTCCAACTTTTTAGCCATCCATATCATTGATAATCCAAGATGAAATGCTCAAAGCCTTTTTCAGCAACATTGGCATCAGCAAAGGCTTTGATAATTTAATCCCCAAATTTTCAATGATATGGGTGGCTTAAGAGTTGGAGAATGGGTGAATATTGAAGCTTGTCCATTAAAATTTGAAGATTTTCTATCTTAATATAAACTGAGTAGTGATTGTATATATATATAAACATTACAAGCATATATATATATATATATATGAGATGGTGATCTGGACTGCTGATGAGTGCTGGTTCAGCATGAAATATGTATATCCAAGATCATTGATCTTTTTCATATGTATGTGGCCATGTGTATCAGTTGTACAAGGTGGATTGGATAGCTGTGGGGAGTTTGAAAGTCTCAGTTCAAGTCCCTTATAATTACATTAAGTTTAGTTTAGACAATATACATGTATTTAAATATTACACACACACACAAACATATATATATATATATGCTACATTAATTTTTGTAATGATACTTTAAAACCTTCAACAGATACGTATCTGTTGAAGGTTTTAGCTTTCCCGCTATTACAATGTTATCTGTTTGCGCTTAATAAATTTGATATATTTACATTTATTAATGATACTTTGTAAAATAAAGCCTAAATAAAACTGCATTTGTAAATGGTTTGATGTTTGCCCTATGCTGCTTTATTCAGTCATTATGTTGTTTCAAAAAGTAACAATGCTAAAATTAAGGTAACACTTGGTATTAATGATATTTCATATTTGAATTTCAGTCAGTGATAAGCTATTTGTTTTATTATATGTTTACATATAATTATAACTATAAAAGATTTGAACACAGACCTTCAAACTCCCTTCAGCTATCTACTCCATCTCATGCAACTAATGCACATGTAAAAATAATCTTCAATATACGTATTTTGTGCTGAAGAAGCACTCATCAATTGGTCCAGATCACCTCTCACTCATATATATATATATATATATATATATATATATATATATATATATATATATATATATATATATATATAATCAGTGCTCAATGTACATTGAGATAGCATATATTCAAATTTTAATGGACAGGCTTCAATCTTTTTCCACACTAACTCTTCAGCCATCTATACCATTGAAAATCTGATGATAGAATGTCAAAATCCTTTGTTGATGCCAATATTATTGTCATGCCCATGTTCACCTTAAGTTACTTTGACCTGTCATTTATAGGATCTTGTCCATTTAAATACACAGAAGAGTGATAGCCAGGATACAAGTTTAATCTGTAATATTTATTAAATACAAGCATAATTCATATGTAAAGAGAGTTTGAAAGTCTGTCTCAAATCCCCTATATTAATAACATTTAAACTACAAGTATATGAATTATGATTTCATTTCAAAAGTATTACAAAGTCATTCTGTATACTGCCCATCCCTCTTCTAAACATTTAAATGGAGAGGATCCTATGCATGAAGAGTCAGTGTGACTTAAGGACAACCTGGGTATGACAATAATATTGGCATCAACAAGGGATTTGGGTGTTCCGTCATCAGATTTTTACTGGTATGGATTCTGGAGTGTTGGAGAGTGAGTAAATTAAAGCTTGCCCATTAAACTGTAAAGATTTGCTATTTTAATATAAACTGAGCATTGTTTATATATGTATGTGGGAAATGGTAATCTGGACCAACTGATGAGTGATGTTTCAACACAAAATATGTACATTGGAGATCATTTCAGTATTTCACAATTGCTGAAATTTGGTATATATGATATATTATCCTTCTAAAAATGATATCAATTTTCTCGTGAATATGATTAGAATAAAGCTTATTTTTAATGTAACTATTATGTTGCTATTAGAGCTTATTATTACATATTCAACAATCTTCACTTTTAATGGCTCATGCAATATGAACTTCACTTGAATTCTGAGGTCTAAGTGTAGTCATCATCTTTTTTTTCAACTTACTATTGATCCATGGCAAAATTAAGGTCTCTCAAAGTTTAACTACTTTCTCCAATTTTTAGCTTTTCCTCTCCACATGATACCAGAAAACATATATTTCATCTATATATCTCACATGTAGTCTTATTTTAGATCTTTTACATTCTATTGGGATCTTATTTAAGACTTCATCCATTTTTATCATTTGTCTAGCAATATATCTACCCCAGATCTATTTCAGTTTCCTAATTCTTTCAATACTGTCCTCATGTCTATTTGTTTTTTCACCCATGTATTTTGTATTTGATCTCTTCTTATTACTTCTAACATTCATTTCTCCTTACATCCTTGAGTGACCTGAATTCTCTGTATTGCTCTTTTAGTAGGCCTCCAAGCTTCAAATTCATAAAAATGCTAATAAAACATATTTATTAAATCTTTTTCAAATACATAGGCATATAATTATTTTCATCAAAAGCACTCCAGCTAAGTTTAATTCTATAATTATCTTCTTATAATTCTTCATTATTGGTCTTTATTTTCTTCTTCTGAAAAATCCATTAAACAATATTTTCTTTTCAGCATTGATGTTTATTCTTATTTTTGTATTTTCATCTGATAATTCTTGCAACATTTTCTAAAGCTATAAACCATTATTTATAAAAATAAGCACAGCATTTTCAAAATCTATGAGACTTAAATAATCTCCATTTATTTTTATTCTCTTAGCTTTATGTTCACTTCATAAAATACTTTTTTGCAAAACTGCTGTAAAGGTTTTGGAGATATAAAATAGCTTATCATTTCTCATCAATGTTAATTTTTTTAGTATCATCACATAAAATAATCACTATAGTTTCATTTTGATGAATATTGTTCAGAATATGAAAATGACCAGGGTTTATATCTTGATGATATAATGCTATTGTAGAAATGCTTGTAGAATCAAATGCTTTTTTATAATCTATATATTATCCAAAATAGAAAGACAACTCATATTAATAGGTTCTTTCTATAATTTCTCTTGATATATGTATATAAACTACTGTAATAAGCAACTTTTAAATTCAAATTTTTCTTTTAATTAGATAGAATCCAAAGTTAGATGTAGATGAGTTATAATTATCTTCACAAATATTTTATATAGAACTCATAGAATTCTGTTAGCTGCAATTTCTAATATCTTATTTACTATCTTTTTAAGTATCAAAAAATTACCCTGAATTTTCCAATTATCTGATAAATATTTATCACTTAGAGATATTTGGTATGCAATCCTGACAATTTTTCTATTTCTTTACTAGTTTCTCTTAAGTTACAATTCCATAATTTCTGGAGTTTTTTCTTTCCTCACAGATTTAATTCCATGATTGACTTTCTTCATTTAAATTTCTGGACATTTGCATGAGATAATTTGCTTTATTATTATACAATTTTTAAAAAAAACTATTCTGTGTATTTTATACGGTCATCTCTCTTTTTAGCAGTAGTTCCACATTTTTTACTTATTACAGAAATAAATTTTGCACCAACACTAAAGTGCTCTTCTACACTTTTGAGAACTTTATTATCTTCTATAGCTTTTCTTGCTAATCATAATTATATTTTTTTATATTGTTAACTTTTTCTTGGATAATTTTATAAAACTCAGAATATTTAAATTTTTCTTCATGGATTATTTATATATTTCTTCATGTTTCTTTTCTTATATATTTTTGGCTCAGTAAAAAATTTATTAGTAAATTGGCCTTTTTTATTAACTATTTTTATCCCATGTATTGATTTATTTGAAATCGGAATTATCTTCAAAATCTCTTAATATTTTAAAACGATTTGCATATTCGAATTTAAACTGATTAGAGTGTTTTTGAAGGTTATGAATATCAACTGTGAATTCTGTTTTTCTTAATACTGTTTGAGTTTCTAATTGTGCACTAAAACATATCTTACATTTTACTAATTGATAATCACTTTGTGCATTAAATCTATTAAAAACATTACATACTTAAAATATATATATTATATTATTTAAAATGTCCAGTTCTGCATGTCCATTTTTGTTTGATTTTTTTTTTCCAAAAAAAGAATTCATAATACACAGTTTTTCTTTTTCAGTGAATTCCATGAATCTGTCTCGTTTATTTCTATCATTATAACCAAATTTATCTATTGCAGTTTTAACTTTTAATTACTTTTCAATTTTAGCATTAAAGTATTCCATAAAAAAATTTAAATGTGTTTCGGCCTGACCAAAAGAATTCATCACAATAAAAATTTGTTAGAACATTAACCTAAATTATCTGTGTTTTCCTGAAGGTTTGTGATGATGGTATCTTAGTTGTATTTATATATTAGACTATTTCCATCATCTACTATTAAATATTGAATGCCTTTATAAAAAAATAATTTAATTTAAATTTTCAATGTGTGTGTGTGCTATTGCTATGTACTTTGAAAATTTAAATAAAGTTAAATTTTTCTAAAGACATTCAGTACTCAATACTAGATGGTAAAAATAGTCCAATATATAAATACAACTGAATTATCTGTGTTTGATAACTCCTATTAAATTAAATAACTATTCTTCCCACTCAACTGTTTGACCACCATCAATTTCACAGTGTTTTTATTTCACTTTATATTTATAATGAATCCCATTCGACTTGTGATTCCAATATTTGTGCCTATGCAATAAAGTACATATCCATCTTTTAAATGAATTGTTTCTTTATCTTGTCTTCTAATTTTATGAAGTCTAAAAATGTCCCATTTAATATTAAATAGTTCTTCCTTCAATTCATGCAGTATTACTTCAAAATGATCTGCAATTGGAAGTATCTAAACAAAAGGTCGTAATCAAATGGCAACCTGGATTCAAAAACAGGGAAATTTTATTATCCTCTGTCTTTGATTGATAACTACTGACTCACCTGAAAATTTTAGAAACTCCTAACTATAATGTAATTATTAAATTTCATTATTTCTTTATAGTGACTTTTGGTTTACACAGTATGTTTCTGATAATCAGTGCATGTGTTATGAAAAATTCAATAACAATATATTATTTAAATTTATAGCATACTATTTTAGCCTTTCAAGCCAATTGAGCATGCGCCTTTTGAGAGTGTTAAATAAATGAATACTTTCCTCTTCAATCCAAGATATAGTATTTATGCAGAAATAAAAGGGATCCTCTTATTCCTACGACTCAAATTCTTTTATATGAGCAAATCTGAAGTACTGTTGAGGAGAGCATGAGTAGAATTCTCACTTTAAATTACTATTTACGATGTTTTTTGACTGAATGACATTGGTGAAATTACTTAGAATTTACTAAACGTCATTCTTACTGAAACTTAATTATCAGTAAATAAGCAATTATTTTATCTAGCATCATGTTTACAATTATATTACATTCAAATAGCAGTAAGCCAAGTTTAATTATCATTAAACATTCATTGATAAAATTAAAAAAACTTCAAGAATATTATATTGTGAACTGCAGCAAATTTATAACTTATGTATACTCCTTTCACTGGTTGGCATGCCCTTCCAAAACCTTATAGCCATATACCTATTTTTTTAACATCTTTCCTTTGGAAAACAAGCTTCACAAAAAGCAGCTATATTGACCTTAAATCTTGACTGCTTCTTACCTAACAATGTTGTTCTTGGATATGATCTTGAAGAGTTAGAATCAAATAAATTTTGCACATTTCAAGTACTTATATATAAAAATATCTATCATAATATGCATTATTTCTTGCTTTACATTTACTATGATAGTATTACTCTTTTTATCACTTTAATTCATCAAGAACAACCTATTCAGGTTGTGTAAGAGGTGCTTTTGATGTTCATGCTAAACAGAGAAATCATAAATATGGTGACTAAAGATACAATATTGTTAAATTAAACTCTTAAAACTAATTCCAAACTGACTCATTTATAATTCTTCTGCCATAAATAAAAATTACTAATTAAGAACTTGTAGTCAACAATATCTGCACCTGTCATGGTTTTTTAATCATCAAGGATTTGAGATAAAAAAGGTATTAAAGAGAATTGTAATAATAAATTCTGTGCATGTAGTTAAAAAATGGAAATATGGTTTCAGAAACATGCAATCTCATTGCCACATTTACTACAAGAAGATGATCTTTTATGTAAGAGGCTTGTAATGATCAGACATCATTCTAAATTAAGTTACTAGAAAAAGAAATAAAAAGATAAACAGATTTGTTTGTATCCAAAACTATGCTAAATCTTTGATGAACTAATATCCTATCCTAAAAGATTACTGGAGGTACTCTTTGTTGGGCAATATTTATTTGCTATTCACAATTAGCCTTAATATTTGAAGATTACTCCTCTATGTATTACCCATAAGAGCCATTGGTCCATTGAACACATCACTTGAATATATATATATATATATATATATAATTATTCAACACATCACTTGAATATATATATATATATATATATATAATTATTCAAAACAGTACAATAATTAATACAGTAAAACAATATTTTAAAAAACAAATATAATGGAAGTACTTTCAACTATCTATGTAGTCGTTATCAACTAGATTCAAATTGTATAAGAAAAAACGGTTACAAATGTAAACAAAAAGTAATACGTCATACATCAATTTTCCCACAATTCATTAACTTTTATATTGGTGGCCTGTCTGTTTATCAAATGTTCCTTTTCACTTTTTATTAACATAGCTTCTTTAATTTTGTGTTTATTATTATTTCTTTCAATACACAAAATCTTAACTTTATCAAAATCAAAATCAAAAACATAATTACATGTTACATTATGATCAAAAAATACTGATGGTGATACATCATCATTTCTAACATTCTCTTGTCTTGATTTTTGTACTCGTTTATATAACAACAAATGCTCCTTTGATCTTTTCTCCAATGTACATTGAGATTCTCCAGTATATGCCTTTCTACAAACAAACAGCCATTTATATATTGCACAACTTTGATTCAAAATATTACATTTATTTTTTGAATTATTTATTAATCTATTTAAATTAGGAGTAATATAAAATGCAACTCGACATATATTTTTATATATCTGTTTTATAAATTTCACTTGTTCATTACAAATAAATGGTATTGATATCCAAGTACATTTTATTTTATCAATATCTATAGCACTTAAAATATTTTTATAATTATTAAACTTAGTAACAATATTATAAATTAATTTATGATCATATCCAACATTTAACAAATCCATAGTAAATACATTTATGTTACTTATTTTATCAGAACTATATTTACATAATTTATTATTCCTAAATAAAAATGATTTTAAACCGGATAATTTATGTGCTGTTGGCACATTTGAATACCAAGGAATATATCCTCTTTTTTCAATATCTTTTATTACCATACAATAATCTAATTTATTTTTATTACGAGTAACTTTAATATCTAAATACTGAATTGACATTTTTTCTACAAAAGATTTACTCCATTTTAAACCTTCTAAACTATTTAATTCATTGAATAACATATTTATAATATCTAAACTTCCACAAACAAAAACATCATCAACATACCTGTAATAAATTTTAATACCTTGGTAATATATATTATTATTAAGAATTATATTTTCATATTTTGATACTACAAAACTACATATGTGTGAAACTACAGGAAGTCTTATAGGCCATCCATTATCCATTTTATAATAATTTTCATTAAACATAGCATATATATTTTTATCAATAAAATATAACACATCATTTACAAATTTTACTTTCTTAGCATCAACTTTTTTTAACATCAAAGCATCTAATATAATTTGTATATGTAGTTTTTATATGTAGTTTTGTAGTATCAAGATATGAAGATATAATTCTTAATAATAATATATATTACCAAGGTATTAAAATTTATTACAGATATGTTGATGATGTTTTTGTTTGTGGAAGTTTAGATATCATAAATATGTTATTCAATGAATTAAATAGTTTAGAAGGTTTAAAATGGAGTAAATCTTTTGAAGAAAAAATGTCAATTCAGTATTTAGATATTAAAGTTACTCGTAATAAAAATAAATTAGATTATTGTATGGTAATAAAAGATATTGAAAAAAGAGGATATATTCCTTGGTATTCAAATGTGCCAATAGCATATAAATTATCCGGTTTAAAATCATTTTTATTTAAGAATAATAAATTATGTAAATATAGTTCTGATAAAATAAGTAACATAAATGTATTTACTATGGATTTGTTAAATGTTGGATATGATCATAAATTAATTTATAATATTGTTACTAAGTTTAATAATTATAAAAATATTTTAAGTGCTATAGATATTGATAAAATAAAATATATTTGGATAATAGTACCATTTATTTGTAATGAACAAGTGAAATTTATAAAACAGATATATAAAAATATATGTCGAGTTGCATTTTATACTACTCCTAATTTAAATAGATTAATAAATAATTCAAAAAATAGATGTAATATTTTGAATCAAAGTTGTGCAATATATAAATGGCTGTGTGTTTGTGGAAAGGAATATATTGGGGAATCTCGATATACATTGGAGAAAAGATCAAAGGAGCATTTGTTGTTATATAAATGAGTACAAAAATCAAGACAAGAGAATGTTAGAAATGATGATGTATCACCATCAGTATTTTTTGATCATAATGTAACATGTAATTATGGTTTTGATTTTGATTTTGATAAAGTTAAGATTTTGTGTATTGAAAGAAATAATAATAAATGCAAAATTAAAGAAGCTATGCTAATAAAAAGTGAAAAGCAACATTTGATAAACAGACAGGCTGCCAATATAAAAGTTAATGAATTGTGGGAAAATTGATGTATGATGTATTACTTTTTGTTTACATTTGTAACAGTTTTTTCTAATACAATTTGAATCTAGTTGATAACGACTACATAGATAGTTGAAAGTACTTCTATTATATTTGTTTTTTAAAATATTGTTTTACTGTATTAATTATTGTATTGTTTTGAATAATTATATATATTTTATTATAATTGGAATACAGACATTGATTAATAATTTATATATATATATATATAAACAAAAAAGCAAGTTAAACTTGCCAACGCTTGTATCTATGATCAACAGATGCCGTTTTACCAAAAATACCATCAAAGCGTGTTTGTTTACATAAACGTCAGAGTAAGCATTCACTACCTCTTTTGTTAGTTCCACCTTCCGATTATGATTTCAAGCTGATTTTGCTATCATCAATGAAGGACAGGAAATAAGAAACTAGATCTAAACACTAAACTCTGAGCATTTATGAAACAATTTCTATTCAGCTTGCAAGCGTGAATTTTTTAGACATGTAATGTTTTCAAAATCAGCATAGCAAGCTAGATAGCTATATGGGTCTGATATCAGTTCAGTATCTCCACATAGTAGAAGCCTCTGAAATATATATCATTGCAAGAAAAACTTCAAAGGTACATTTATGAAAAACAAAAAAGCAAGTTAAACTTGCCAACGCTTGTATTTATGATCAACAAATGGCATTTTACCAAAAACACTGTCAAAGCATGTTTGTTTACATAAACGTCAGAGTAAGCATTCACTACCTCTTTCATTAGTTCCACCTTCAGATCATGATTTCAAGCTGATTTTTCTATCATCAGTGAAGGACAGGAAATAAGAAACTAGATCTAAACACTAAACTCTGAGCGTTTATGAAACAATTTCTATTCAGCTTGCAAGCGTGAATTTTTTTTTTTAGACACATAATGTCTTCAAAATCAGAATAGCAATCCAGATAGCTATATGGGTCTGATATCAGTTCAGTATTTTCACATACTAGAAGCCTCTGCAATATATATCATTGCAAGAAAAACTTCAAAGGTACATTTATGAAAAACAATGATATATATTGCAGAGGCTTCTAATATATGGAGATACTGAACTGATATCAGACCCATATAGCTATCCAGCTTGCTATGCTGATTTTGAAGACATTATGTGTCTAAAAAATTCACGCTTGCAAGCTGAATAGAAATTGTTTCATAAACGCTCAGAGTTTAGTGTTTACATCTAGTTTCTTATTTCCTGTCCTTCACTGATGATAGCAAAATCAGCTTGAAATCATGATCTGAAGGTGGAACTAACGAAAGAGGTAGTGAATGCTTACTCTGACATTTATGTAAACAAACACACGTTGACAATGTTTTTGGTAAAACACCATCTTTTGATCATATATATATATATATATATATATATATGACCATTATATAACTCATATATTATAATTTGTGGAATTGTTTGAAAAAGATTATTTTAGAGAAGACACTTCTATGAAAGTAATCATCAAAAATTTAAGGTAGATGAATTTTCCTATTCCACTAACCACTACCTAAGGAGCCCATTGGAAGCTTGAGCCTTATATATATATAATCCATTTACAACCATGTAAAACTAATTGTAGGAAAAACATACCAATTTTTATATACCAATGTTTATAGCAACTCTACAACTATTTTCATAATATTAATTATCTAGTTGATGACCAGTGTGAGCTGGCTGAAACATTGATATATATATATATTTTACTACAATTAATTAAACACAGGTGTAACTGGATAACATTTCATTTATATCTATAGTTTACAAAAATATTTGTTTGCATTAAAAAAATAAAGGTGCTAGTTATTTTTGTGATATTATTGATTCTTTAAAAAATTTTTGAGGACATTGTTGCTTCTTTTGAAGATGGATATTATAAAATAACTAAAGGTTGGCCTATGAGTCTGCCTGTTATTGCATAAGTTTGCAATATTGTTTTGTCTACATATAAGATTAGTATTTTAGATATGTATACTTGTAAAGATATTAAAATTTACAAAACGTATGTGGATGTTTTTGTCTGTGGGAATACCAATACTTTAAATTTGCTTCTAGAGGAATTAAATAATTTGAATGGCTTAAAATGAATTATTGAAAAAGAACAGGACAAAAGTATTAAGTATTTGGATTTGATTATTACAAGGGATAATAGTATGTTAAGTTATAAATTAATAATCAAACCATTGCTAAAAAGGGGATATATAAATTGTAAATCAAAAGTACCAATTATGCATAAGATGGCAAGGTGTAGATCTTTTTTGTTTTGTAATGAAAAATTATGTCATTACCAGAATAATAAATTTAAAAATATTGCGATATTTTCCAAAAAACTGCTTAAAATTGGTCATAAGATTGAACAGGTTAACAATACTTTAAGTCAATTTAAAAAGAGGTATGGAGTTGAAATTTGATAATAAAAAATGGATATTTGTTTCATATATTCCAAATACTCAAGTGAAAAATTTTAAGGATATATATAAAAAAGTGTTTAATGTTTTATATTGTGTTACAAATAATATTAATAAGTTAGTGAATAATTCTAAAAATGTCATACCTGTCAAGCAGAAAATTAATGTTGTGTATCAGATTTTTTGTGGATATATGTTATCATATATAGATTAATCACAGTGCAATATTGAAATAAGATGAATTGTTATACAAGCTTGTGAAAAGTAAAAATAATAATGATTTAATTATTGCTTCAGTTTTCTTAGATCATGAAAGGACACGTAAATATAAATTTAAGTTTGATATTGAAAAAGTTAGGATTCTTCATGAAGAGAGAAACCATAATAAAAGAAAAATTAAGAAGGCAATTTTAATAAATAGGACAAGAATCAACATAATTAATACACAAGCTGCTAACATTAAAATTGAGGTTTCATGGGATTTGAGTTGATGAAGTTTGCTTCCATAATGTTTTTTGAATTTAGCAGCAGTTGAGGAGGATTAAGGATTTAACCTAAAGTACTTCCTCAGTATAATAGTTAATTACCATTATATTTATTATTGTTATTTATATATATATGATCATTATATAATTCATATGTTCATATTTTGTGGAGTGGATTACTGAAGATATTATATGTAAGTTATTTTAGAGAAGACAATTATATAGTTGTAATATGCAGATGAATTTTGTTTTAATTAATAAATTTTAACATTAGTAAGTAATATAACTATTAGCTTGAAGCTTCGAGCATAAGTTTTTGAGATGTTATATAAATATTGTAATGATACAGACAATTCAGGGATGGAACTGGGTGAATGCACTCATCATCATCAGCATTTTGAAGTCAAAATATAACATGTTTAAATTTTACAAATGATATGAATAAATATGAGCAGTAAGCCTGAGAGATCAACATAACTAACAATAAATAACTTTAAGTTCACCAGCATCACACAAAAGCAATAATCATTCATCATCATGAATGATCAACAATAAAACCAACAGTCAATCTTGTGGCTGAATTTGAAATGGGTCTGCTATAAACCAGGCTAATTATTTAACCCTTGACAGCACAGATTATTTAAACATTAATTTGGATGCACAAACTTAAGTGATAATTCATCAGAATATACAACAATAAAAACAATAATGGTAGGATACTAAACATACTAGTCATCATTCAATACTCTGGTCACTTCATATTCTCACCAACTATAAACTTAGTTTCTATTAAATACTCAATGAAATAAAATGTAATACATGGACTTTTAAAAAGGATATATCCTTTGCTCCAACCAGGATCAATATCATCTGGATATCCATAAACACTAAATATTAACCCCTTTTATATAACAGACTGTTATTCATAAATTTAGCTCAAAAACAAAAGCTTTATAACTGTTACTGTGAGCAAAAGATGCAATCCTAATATATAATGTTTTAAATCTATTTTAGGTTAAATTCACTGAAATAATTTTAACAATGAAATATCAAATTATTAATAATAATTAAAATGAAATTAAGGTCTGCTGAGTATGCCATAAGTATAAATTTGGCAATCTGATTTTAATTAATATGCAAAAAATAAGCAATCACATTGTATGTTAATACATAAAACACCTATACATAAGCATACACATATGCGGTACACATAATTTATGAACATATTTGAATTTTCATAAACTTATAAAATGAAATACATTTTTATAATACATAATTAATGACTGATTTAACATATATGTATGTGAACATGGAAATGTGTGCACACACTGGCATTTAAAAAAAAAACTTTATAAATAATATTATATTTTATTAATACATAATTTACTGTCAAAACAAGATAAAATGCATATATATATATATAGTGCCCTTTTCTATAGGTCAGTAATAGTTCATAACAGTCAATTACTAAAAATTTTAAATTTAGAATATGTTCTTTTAATATGGTAATTGTATTAAGTCAATTATATCTTTAAAGTACAATTTGAAGCTAAAGAGAATACGTAGTATATAAAATTATTTAAAAATAGTTATGTAAAGCTTTAAATATTGTTGCATATGGTTGTAAAAGCTGGCCATATTAAATAACACAGCTATAAATATTAAAAGTATATTTAATAAATTCGATTTTAATAGTTTAAAACTGATAAGTTAATAAATACGGTGTTTAAATTTATAATCATATTTAATAGTCAAAATTAATATAATATATTTTAAAAATAAACTTTATGATGGTGAAAATTATATCTAGTTCTATATTTTTAAAATTATTCTTCCAAATTTTTTATAATTATTTTATATAATATAATAAATAAGTGTATCAATTTTATAAAACTGGGCAGAGAAATAGATTAAAAATCGTCTGTCAAAGTTATTAATCATGTGACTTTTAATGTATACTTTCACACACACGCTTGTTAGAATTTAATAACAAAGTTTGTGTATTATAGAGTTGGATATAATGATTATTATCATAGAAGTGAATATTAAAATATTACATAGTTATTTCCAAATGTTTAAATGATGTAATAAAGATGAATACAGTTAATAAAAAAAAAAAAAATTAAATATTTTGTTTAAATAAAAATAGATAAAAGAAATAGGTTATTAAAATTATTTTAAAAGTTATTTTAAATGTTTAAATAGTTTTAATAAAATAATAATTGAAGTAAAAGTGGAATTTTAAATAATATTTTAAGTTCATTATGTCATAATTTCTAATTTTGAAATTCAATTCTACTATAAACTAAAAATATGTAAATTTGTTCTCAAGCTAAAGTAAGAATTAACCAATAGGAATAGGTATTATTACAGACTATAAATATCATCGTAACTAAGCTATCGAGGGAGATTAATAATGTATTGAAACCGGAGAAAGGTAAATTATAACTATCAAAAAGATAGTATTTTAAATTTTTTATTTTAGTCAATTTTTTTTTGGTACTTTCTTATTGTTTATTTTGCAAAAACTAATTGATAATTTTAAAGAAGTATTTTGCAACGAGAAAGTTTTAAAAAAAATTATATATTTAGAAACTTCGTGGAGATGATTTTCTAATTTTTTAAAGTACTTACCAGTCGTATTTTATCTAAAAAGTTTAACCTAAGCTTCGCAATAAAAAATGAATATACTGTGGAATAAAATGGATATAAATTGTAATACTGTAAAAATGTTTGGAATATTTATGGATACAGCTTTATTAATACTTCACTGGAGAACTGTTTTGGTACATAAAAAAAAACACATCTCGGACATTATACGGAGTCTAAAAAATGTATTGAAACGTATTATATATAAGTTTATCCAAGATTTATTTTTAAATAGTAATGAGACAATTATATTTCATGAATTATTTTATAGAATATTATATTCAAAGGAGTAAAATGTTACATACTTTCTGAAGGTAACATTTTTTAAAAAATATTTTCAAGAATTAAAGAAAGAACCCAGGAAAATATGTTACAGAAGTGTTTTTGATATTAAAATATCCGTTCTTCGAATTATTTAAAATGTATTTACAAAAGATTTGTTTAAAAGTACTTGAAGTTTTTTTTTTTTAAAAGAGATTTATAAAAAATACCAAATGAAAGTTTAAATGTATCAAGAAGGAAACATATATAAAAAAGTGAACACATAGCTGAAGAAAAGATGGATCCATGGAAATACAAATAGTACTTAAAAGTTTATCGAATATTTTTAAAGTTAAATTAGATGGATTGATGCATCGGATATGCAGAGAATATTGGTAGAGAAGATTAAGAAGCTTCACGGGATTAATTAATATTATGATTTAATAATTATCATCCTAAATACTAAAACCAAGGATTATTTTCTATAAATTTTACTAAATGGATTAATAATTATTTTTATTTTAAACTTTAACACGCTTGGAGGAAAACATTTTTAAAAACTCTAGAGAAAATAATAAACATTTTGGACTTATCAGGAACTATCGTCAAGAAAATATGTAATTATAGTTTTGATTCCTTTTATTTTGTTAACCTAGTTTAAATCTAAATTTTTATATAAGATTAGGAAAAACATAAAAACATTAATTTATTAATATAAAATTTTATAATATAGCAATCTAATAATTTAGCTAAAAATATTTTAATATAAAGTGTATGGGTGTGAATTTTTTTTATATCTGCAATGCTCAAGTGGATAAAGGAAGCCTACTGAACACGATGACTAGATAAAGGTTATTGGTAATAATAATAACTATTGATAATTTATAATGTATATATTTTTTTGTTTTCTTTAGATCATCTATGAATTGTAAGGATGAAGTGTAAAAGTTTTTTTTTATTTTTTTATTATAAATGTAAATGCATTTTTATACAACATTTTAAAAAACATTATGAGATAGGATTGATTTGGAAAATATGCATACGACAATTTTTTTATTATTATTAGTGATATAATCCAACATAACAAATAATTATGTGATTCTTTTAAAATTTACATGTTAAGATATTCAAATATTGTCTAAGTAGATTGTATATGATTAGACATATAGAATAATGAAGTAAGCAGACTTTTCTTGTGGAACAGCTAGATTGTTTAACTATTAATGAATTTTATTTATTGTTTTGTAAATGCAGATGGTTATTTATCGATGTAAGATGTGGAAAATCTTGAGAAATAATGTTGAGATAGTGGCTTGGAAGTAGTTAGTGAACAGGAAACCAAGATGATGTTTTAAGAAATAGGATGTTATAAGGAATGGAAATAATATTTAGTCTTTATGTGAATATCAGCATAGTTAACAAAGCACTATGACTGATACACATTTTATTTGGACAGTGTTTATATTTCTTTAAATATTTGATGTTCTAATAAAGCTGAAGAAATAGCTTTAACATTGTCCCTGTACTAGAGAACATTAGGCAGGTAAATGTCATACCTCTTCGCACTGTGCCATGATTTTGAGATATGTTAAGAGTAATACTCTAGCTTTCTTCCTTAATCCTATGCATCTGTTTTCGCTATCTTTATTTCATGTAACTGCATCGTTCAGTAAGATATGTTTAAGAGAAATGATAGATAATTTAGAACTTAGGTTATGCTATCGTTTTGTATAAGATTGGTTTATTTGCTTAGAAGGAATAGGACGTTATAAATTAAAATTGAAGATCCAAAGTATCCTAAGGAAAGAAAAGAAACATAGAATATATTTTGAATTTTATTTCGGAAATGAAATATAAACTTTTTTAAAATAAAGCATCTAAACAAAGATATTTTCTTTAAAGTGATAATAATTTTAAATGCTTTAGTATTATTATTTTTTTAAGAGAAAAATAAGTATTGCATATTTTTAAAATACAATAGTACAAAGTAAATTATGTAAACAATATGCATAGTATATTTTTGTTTATTGATTAACAGAAATATATTGATGATTACACTTATATCATACTAAAGTAAGGCTTAAAGAAGAATATATTATGATTAGTAAACATTGTGTGATAAATACTAAAATCTAGTACTGAATTTTGGATAATATTTTGTGTAACATCTTTGACTTTGCAAGATGAAAATTTTTAATATTTTGAGAAATCCATACTCATTATAAAATTTTGTTTTCTATAGAATGTTTTTCTAAGTATGAATTTTTAAAATAAGATAGTTTAATAATATTAAGGATAAAATGCTGTCGCTAATAAAGTAAATAAATATATTTGTAATAAGTTAACCATAATGAGAAAACAAATAGTAACATTTTTTTTAAAATTTTGTCCTAAATCTAAATAAAGATATAATTGAAATATAAATTATTATTTTTTATAACCCGGTAGATCAAACTGTAAAGTAAAAAAGTTAAGGATATCCACTGTAAATAGTGTAAATAAATTGTTTATTTACTTGTTGTTAGTAATAAACTTTGTTAAATTTTGTTATTTTAAAAATTTTGTGTCCGAGTTATTTATTTCTCCACATCGCTGCATGAAAACACGATATATGCATAATAATCGAAACAAATATATAATTTTGCACAAAAAGATAAATAGAGAATTATTTAAGAATTTAAATATTTTATTGGTATTCATTTAATTAAATAATTATAATTTTACATTGTTTTATTGGTCATAAATCAGTTATCACAATATTATATTAAATTATATGCTATCAGTTGCCACACATATTTTGTTTGTCAGATTATTAAAATGCTACCACGTATTTATTCTATCATTACATGAAGATATAAGATCATATTATATTATTTCATTATTCTATTATGGTAATAAAATTATAGTAAAAAGAAAAGATATACAGAATTAGTTAAACAATGAAGAATAGTATTACTGTTATTTATTATTATTAGTTTCAGTGTAGTAGATTATGACATAAAATCCCTTCTCATATTTTACTACCGTATTTTTATTAACTTCGAATAAACTTTATGAACCTGAGATTATTTTATTTGAGCTAGATTATTATTAAATAAAGAGTTAAGATTTAATTATTAGTTTAATCTTAGTGAGTAGAAGTTATTAAAGTCGTAAGAATACTATGAGTTTGTTATTTAAAATAGTAATAAAGGGGGATAGTGTTCTTATGCCATTGAGGTAGTATCCTGTAGGATATTGGCTCAATGTAATCTGTCTTGTCACCTGTATTTTCACTTCAAGTCTCATGAAAATATTAAATATTTATTTAATTTATTTTTATAAACTGAACCTTATTCGTATTTTAAATTTGAGCTAGTGAAATATTTTAATTTTAATGCTGAATATTTTAGTTATTAATTATTAACTGAGATAGAACCCGTTTTATTTTATATCATATATTATCTGGAAGTGAGGATGCACGAGATTACAGGTTAGAATATATATATAAACAAAAAAAAAAGACTTATAAATCCAATAAATAATATAATATTTCAACCAGAGGACTGGTTTTCATCAGAAAGAAAAAAAAAAAAATACACAGTAAAATGGCGATAATCAAAAATTACAGATTTGGTAAAAGATTAAAAATTTTAATAAAACCCCCCTGATTGGTCACAAAATCTAACACAGAATATCTACCCAATCAATGACAAAATTCAAACAAAAAAAAAAAAATAAAAACTACATTCCCTCCTAATCAAGCTTAAATTCTATTTAAATTAAAATAAATATAAAATTAAAAAATCCAAAATTAAAAATTAAAATATACATATGTGCATACATAGAAAAATTAGCCTATGCTCACATACAAAAAATAGCTGTGCTCACAATAATATTTCTAAAAACTAAAATACTTATACATTTTAATCAAAAATTATAGTTAGTGCAAAGTACAATAATTTATAATAACTAATTATTTATCTATAAACCAATTAAACACAGATATTAAACATCCATATAACCAATCTTTACATAAAAAACCTCATATAAGAAAATTTTCACATAAAAAACTCACATATAGAAATCATTTAGGAGACCAGGTAACCCAGAGATGTAATAGTTCCAGTGTTCAAATTCAATCCATGTGGTTCTAAGATCTTGAATTTAAAAATAAAAAAACTCTCCGTTTGTTTCCTCTCCCTTGTAGAAGAAAAACCTTCCTGAAGAATCACTACTTTCAAATCATCAATTGAATGATTCGATAAGTTAAAATGTTTTGAAACCGGTCTATCTTTATTCTTATGCAAAATGTCAAATCTATGATTAGTCATTCTGACATGTAAACTATTTTGCTGACTCACCTATATACTGATTTAAACATCTACTACACTCTATCAAATATATCAAATTAACACTTTTACATGTAACATAATTAGGAATATACCATTTAAAATTACTATTCTTAGTACTAACGACCACTTTTGTCACAACAATATGTTTACATGTAAAACATCTTTTATCTTTACATGGAGAACATCCTTTTTCCTGTACAGAACTACTAATAAAATTTGTTTTGACAAGTATATCTCTAAGTGATCTATGTTTTCGATATACAACCTTAGGTGGATCAGAAAAAATAGATTTTAACTAATCTGTGGACTGTAATATATTAAAATGTTTCACCAATATCCGGTTAATATTAGGTAAATCTCTATTAAAAGTAAGAACCAATGGTGGAACATCTAATTGTTTTTTACTCTTTTCAGAGAAAAGAAGTTTCTTTCTATCAATTAAAGAAGATCTCCTTACTGCATTATCCAACAATGTCTTAGGATACCTCATATTGAGCAATCTATTATATAAAATACTATTATTTTGTTGAAGAAATTTCTCATCATTACAAATCCTCTTCATCCTTAAAAATTGACTATAAAGAATATTAGCCTTTAAATGTTTAGGATGATTACTATAAAAATGTAGATAGCAGTTATTATCAGTTGGTTTCCTATATACAGTAGTAGTAAGAACTCTATTAGTGTAAATAACTTCAACATCAAGAAAATGAGCAATTGATTTTGAAAAATCCATTGTGAAATTAATATGTTTATTAAAATTATTTAAATAACTTAAAAAATTATGAAGTTCAACTTCACTATGTGGCCATATCATGAAAATGTCATCTATATATCTAAGCCAAGTGTGAGGTTTCAGCTTAGCATTATCAAGTATAGAGGACTCTAGTTTTGACATAAAAATATTCGCATAACTTGGTGCCATCTTTGTACCCATTGCAGTACCTTGTTTCTGTAAATAGTATCTAGAATCAAAAGTAAAAAAATTATTTCTTAAAACCAAATATATTAATTCAACCATAGTAATAATAAGACCTTGATCATACTCTCTATCTTGTAAAGCACATTTAATAGCCTCAACTCCATCATCATGAGGTATATTTGTGTATAATGATACAATATCCAAAGTAACCAAAAAAACAATCAACTGGTAATTCAGATTTAATATTTTCTAACACACAAAGAAAATGAGTAGTATCTTTAACATAAGAATTAAATGATGGTGGAATAAATTTAATAATATTATCAACATATGCTGAAATATTTTCTGTAGGACTACCAATACTAGCTACAATAGGTCTGCCTGGACAACCAGGTTTATGAATCTTTGGCAAAATATAAAAACTACTAGGATGAATTTTGGTTGGTACTAAAAAGTTATATACATTATTATTTATAAGACCCCTAGCTCTCATATCTTTTAAACTAAAAAGTATACCCTTGAATAATGAATTAATAGTGGTTAGTGAAATAGGTTCATAAAAAATTTTATCATCTAAAAGCTCCAGAGCTTTTTTAACATAATCATCTTTATTCATAATTACTATTGATCCACCTTTGTCAGCTGGTTTTATAATAATATCCTGTCTTTTCACTAAATTGCATAATGCATTCATCTCTCTCAATGTTAAATTACTCTTATACTTACTATGTTGTTTAAGTCTAATTTCATTAATAATATCCTGATATACATTATCAATGTACATATCTAATAATTTCATTTGATGTGGTGGTATCCAATCAGATAGTAATTTCCCAATAGTATCACATTCTTGGTTTCCAAAAAATTTTCTTAATCTAAGTCTTCTTGAAAAATTATCTAAATCCTGATGAATTTTAAATTATTTTTTTGATAAAATGACTGAACTGTAGGGCAAAAAGATAAACCTTTATTTAACAGTGAACATTCTGCCTCACTAAGATTAATGTTAGTTAGATTAATCACATTGTTTTCCTTATTAGCTAAACATAACAAGTCATTGCTACAAATATTTGAGTTAGATTTATTAGTATTTGCATTTCCAGAAACTAAAATATTGTTAGTGCATTCAGAAGAATCTGTAACTCTATGAACCAATGCTAAACCAGCATCACTATTAAGAACAGATGGTAACATTTCAGCACAATCTAATGAATGTGAAGATGATATAAATAATTGATCAGTATCAATTGGAATCATATCTGATGTAGAAATATCTGACACAGTATGATTATCAGAAGTCATACAATTAATTAGTGTTCATGACTGATTAGTAACTAATTCAAATCTTGGCTCATTACCCATAACTTTGAACCAATGATACATTTTATTATGAAATTTCTTCACCAATAACTTCTCTCTCAAAAAAACCCATTCCTGTAATTCCTTCTGTTCATCTATATTCATTAAATTACAACTACCAAAATGTATAATTTCTTTTTCAATTAATTTAAGTCTTACCAAAAATGCATCTTTCAAAATATGTATTAATGCAACAGATGCTTCTCTTATTGTATTATCCCATTTAATTGCATGTTCCCTAGGAAATTGGTCTATGTTAGCAATAATTTATATATATATATATATATATATATATATATATATATATATATATATATATATATATATATATATATATATATATATATATATATATATAAACACTCAGATGTGCTCTATAATAATTTTTAAATTAACATGTAGAATTGTCATAGACTTATAAAAAAATTCAATTTATTTTAAATAATACATAAATGCACACATGTGATGTGTATATATAAAACAAATAGTTGATATGAATTAAAGCTATTAATTATTTTCTTATTTTTTATGGCAATAAAACTTTTCTTTAAAAAATATTTACTCCCTTGACAGTCCTTCATCAAAGTTTTTCTTTTCCTTCCAGGCTACACTAACTAATTGTAAATATCATTAAAAGCAATCCCAAAAGTCTTTTCCCTATTCTCAAAAGATTTTTGGAGTTTACTTTTTTCTTTTTTAAAAATAAAATTGTCCATGAATCAATTCTTTGTTTTTAGACTTTTAATTCTTGCAAAAATTATTTACTCATTCCACTTTTAAACCAGAGATTCCAATTGTCATTTTCAATAAATTATTTAAAATAATATTCTTAAAATATAGGACACTCTCTACTCATAAGATGTTCTTATATTTAATATGATGCAGTACCTTTATCTGTGACTCTCTGCATATAGATAAAATAGTATACATATAAACTTATTCTTCAGAAAGCTGATAAACTCTCTGGATAAGATGGTGTCATCTTTGGGAAGGATATGATCAGTAACTGAGGTCATTCAACCAGTTCAATTTACTCTAGAATTTGATAGACTTCAGGCATACCATCTAGTACACAATATGGGCTATAGAAAATACAGAAAAAGCAAGCCTTTTAATTCCATTTGAATCCAAACTCTTCCATTGTGAATTAGTAGCCACAGCTGGACTTGCACTGTCTTGCCTTCAGTTATATCTTCATGGTAGTAGTAATCTTGTCATAATCTGTAAGACTAAAAAATCCTGCAATTTTTTCCTAATCTTTTTATAATCAAGATGAAAAAATACAGTAATTAAAAATAAGTTTTTTTTATTTTGATTGGAAAAAAGTCAAAATCCTTAATCCTTTCAAAAACAACCTTGCATGATTTCTATGATATTATATCACACAAGATTTAATTTTACAAAAATCATCTAATCAAAATAGATAGTGGAATTTTATAATTATCAGTATATCTATTGTAATATAAAAGGATCCTTATTTTTTTTTCTTTTCCATATGTCATAGCATCGGCCGGGACGCGAACCCACAACCGTCTGCAACCAACTACTTGCTTGCATGACAGCTGCGATACCTCTCGGCTAACAACGCAAGACAAAAAAAAGGATCCTTATTTTAATTTCAAAATGAGAAGTAATACAATATTAATTACATTTTTTTAAATGTTTAATTTGTATTTTTTTTAGATTCAAAATTATTTAATCTTTAACTGTTATTCCAGTGTACATAGAAAATATATACAATTTTTTTTTTGTTTGTGTTTATTTCTACTTTTCTTTTCAACTTTATATATATGCACACATACTACTATGTGGTTTAAAGCAAGAGACACAACTGTTTCAATATCTATATATCTGTGTCATAATGGATACTTAGTTACATAAGTAAATTAACTAGAAAGTGCCACTAGATAATAAATCTAGACTTCTTATAACAAAATGTAATTTAATATTGTTAACTAATATAAGAAATAAGAAAAAAGTTAAGTTTACTAGTAAAATTACAATTACAAAAAAAATATTAGGAAGTTATAAATTATAAAGTGAAACTTTTCTAATTAATAATAAATCTTGAAATAAAAGACAAGTTTACCCAGCATGAGTTACAATTTGACATCCATTAATTTGTCATATCAAAATTCTATATTCTATAATTCAAGTAATAGTGAATAATAAATGAAACAAAATATTTTTTATTAAACAAAATAATTTATTTAAAATAATAATGTCATTGTAATACTTATCAATATCTAAATTAATACATCAAAATCAACAAATACATGTACAATTAACAATCTAAGTCATTGCCTAAACAAATTAAGCTATCCTTTATCTCAAGACCTAGTAACACAGTAATGATTGCACTGAAAGCTATAAATATAAGCAATGAATGAAATTCCTGTTAGATATAAGCTTAACTGGTGTAGAAACCAACAACTACTCTTAAACTTTATATATAAAATATTTAAATATTAATTCATCATTATAGCTGTCTTATTTATATAGATGTAAACATTACTCATGCTTAAGAAATAATTTACTACAAAAACAAAATCATTTTATAATGAAGCCATAGGAATTTGTAATTGGAACTAACTAATAATATCAAGTTAAACATATCAATAATACCTCAGTTGCCAATACATATATTAGCAGTCAAATACCATATATATATATATATATATATATATATATATGGTATTTGATATATATATATATATATATATATATATATTTAAATAGTAATAAATATTTATTACTATTTAAATAATCATTATTTAAATTTATAAATATCATTAAATAACATAGATTATGTATTTCACAGTCTGTATTGAAATATGACATCTATAAAATAAATTATCATTTATTACATTTGCATTATTTTTGAAAATTATATTTAAAATGCTTTTGAAATATTACTTGAATATAGCTAATATAATTACACACATGGTGATAGATATAATATTAAAAAGTTGTATTTGGGGGGAAATTGTGTTGGTACAACCAGTAGGCTTTGTTGGAAATAAATACTGGTGCTGTAAACTCATATAGTTTATTGCTATTGAATTTTTACTCTCCACATGAATTGATTATTACAAACACATTAATTAGAAGTAAAAATAACTCTAAAAGTAAATGGATATATCCATATTCCAAACAATGACATTTGATAAATTATATTATTACTTAGAAGCCATATATTTACACAAGCAATTTATAAATGCATTTTTTAGACAAATCATAAGTTAGTTTGCTCCAAGCTTAAAATGATAATTATGCTATAAAAAACTATTATTTCAAATATATTCATAAAAAATGATCTTTGATCTTTGCCACTTTTACTATTTATGTTAAATTCCATTAGGTATTCCTAAAATTTCTAATTTGGGATTTGATGAATGTTATGTGATTGAGACATGGTATTCTCTTCAAAATTGTGCATATATATTATGGATACAAAGTCAATCCTGAATTCACTAAAAGAAAAATCATGTCTCATTTTCTGATTATGATCTATACATGTAGCATTTTTGGGTTAAACAGAATAATAAATGAATGTGGAACTTCATAATCAATATAGAGATATTTTTTTATTCTCATGTGTCATAGCATCAGCCGGGAAGTGAACCCACTAACCTGGGACAACTGCTTGTAAAGCAGCTGTCACTGACCTCTTGACCACCAATGCTCGACAATACAGAGATTTAAAGATGAAAGTTCAATAATTAACAGAAGAACATAAAATGATTGGTGGGCCAAAACTGCAAAACAGATTTGAACATTTGGTAATTGTGATTTCTTGATATCTTTTTAAAAATTGAAAGTAGCTTATGGATCTAAAAAAGAGGTATCATAATCTATTAAATCCATTAATGCAAATTTATATGATAATAATTTCAAACATCCAGAAGAAATTTGATATTTTGAATAATGATTCCAAAATTAAATTGTGAATTTTTAATTATATATATATTTTATCTACTCATTTAGATAGAGAAAGAAATGTAGCTTAATTCAACTCTTATTTTTACTTTATAATCTTAAAAATGAAAAATATTCAGATACTGGTGAAGTCATTAGATAACTTTTAAAATATAATGATGGCATGTTAACTTCAAAACATATTGGAATTATTTAGCAATATAACAATGATATTTTAGCTTTAAAAATATTAGAATCTTTTTAGGAATACATGGACATGAAGTTACTCAGAAGAATGTTGGAGGCGTTTTTGTTCTTTTAATTTACAAATAAATGAAATAACTGAAACACACAAGCTTATTATATACTTGTGTCTATATATGTAATATATAGGGTATATAAGCACAGACTTTCACATGACCTACCACTCTCCACACTATCTCATAACACTGATACACTTGAACACATATATGTTGAAAAGATAAATAATCATCAATAGACATATTTCTTGCTAAGCCAGCAATCATCAGTTGGTCCAGATTACCTTCTCCACACATCTATGCTATAAGTACTCAGATATATATTAAGATTGCCAAACCTCATACTTTAATGGACAGGCTTCAATCTACTCCACACTCCAACTCTTCAACCGTCCATCCAATTGAAAATCTGATGATGGAATGCTCAAAGGCCACCCTGAGGTCGAGATTCTTGTCACACCCATGTTGACCTAAATAAATGAAATATACAAGATCACAAAAATTATTACAGAAAGTCTATATACTACAGCAATTTATTTGAAAGATTTTGTTGAATAGATTGCTTGCAACTATAAGTAATGTTTATCAATTAAAAATAATGTTTTAGCAGAAAGCACTAGATAAATGTGTTTTGTTAGTGTATAAATGAAGAAAAAAGAACAAAGTCAAAAAAGTGATTTATATATTGCTTTTATTGATGTGATGGAGGCATATAACTCTATTAGATGAACAAGTTGGTAATTCACTAAAAATTTGCTCATATTCTACATGATGGGATGAGAAGTGTCATTACTACTGGTAGATATTCTGAGACATTTGAAATAAAAAATAGCGTTTAATAAATAAGTGTATATACTTATCCATCTTTGGTTTTATATTTTTATTGTAGTGTTTTTGAAATGTATATGGATGCCATAATTAATCTTAGATCTAGATGAAATATATGCTTAATGATGGAGTTTTTAATTTAAATTGCTTAAAGGCAAAAACAAGGTCTTTATCTCATTGAATTCTGGAATAATAATAAGTTGATGATTGTGATACCCTTAATAATCAAAAGACTATGTCCTTAATGTTTTAAATGCAACACATAAAGAATTCGTTTATTAATTAATGTTCAGTAAGACTCAAATACTTTATCACTCAATGATGGAAGAAATGTCTTCAACAACTATTAATTGGATGGTTGTAAATTTAAGAATGTAAATTAATTTAAATACCATGGTAGCTTTTTAGTAGAAATAGGTACTACTATTGCTTTAAACAAGCCAAAAGATAAGATATTTAATCTTTGTAAAATAATTACTGCATCTAAGTTATTATACATGAAGTTATTACTTTATTTACACAATTTACTATATGAAAATCAAACTGGACGCCTTTGTAGTCTAACATAAAATCAATACTAAATATTTCATTTAAAGATTTTTTTTTTTTCAAATTCTAAAAGAATAATGGCAAAATAAAAAAAAGACAATCAGTATGTTTTCAACTTGCAGAATTAAAACCAAAAGTAATAAATAGCACAAACGTTTTTAAAAGACAGCATTTTATAATAAGAAACTTTTTTTTAATGTGTCAAAGCGTCAGCTGGGAAGCGAACCACGGGACAACTGCTTGTAAGGCCGCTGTGCTAACCACTCGGCCACCAGTGCTGCATGATTTTTATGGAGATATTCTAAAAGAAATCAAATGATTATTTTTATAAGAGGATATGACTTAGGAGAAAAAATATTAAGGTGATACACTTATATATGGTATTGAAATATTTCAGCTATTTTGAAAAAGTAAAAAGACAGCATTACAAAATATTAAATAAACAGAATAATGGACTAGTGTATTAATCATATGGGGATGTCTTTATAGTAATTGTAAATCACAGCTCGTATTTTTGCTGTTGTTGTTATTGTTTTTTTAATCTTGTCTTTTTCCTCTTGTAGTTGGAATGGCCATATTTGTTTATAAACATTTGCTGATGATGCAAATTAAAAATGAAATTTAGTTAAATAGTTATTGCCCAGAAAATAATGTGGCATACAAGCTTTTAAGTGATTGGTAAAGCTTTGAAGTAAGAAGTTTAATTTCTCATATTTTTGTTTTAAAATAAATTTATTAAACATAGTAACATAGTAATATACAGTTAAACTTTATAAAAATTTACATAGCATTCAGAATGAAACTTGAAAAAGTCAATGCAGAGAAAAGGGTATCTTAATAAGATTAAGAGGAAAATAAAACTTTCACCCAAGTATCATCATGTAGACTCACAGGCGAAAGCAGAGAGTCTTGCTGCTTGACTTGGTCAAGAAGCTTAATAAAGACACTTAGAGCTGAGTCCTGAGAATGACCAAAGATGAGCCTGCAATGTGTCAACCATAAAGAAAATGTTATAAAGATAGATAATCTTATTGCTGCAAATGATCCCTTCTTAAGAGTATTAGAAACAGAAAGAGCATCCCTAAGATCCAGAGAGACATTCACAACAATAAAGTCCCTAATCGACTTAAGAGCAGGACAAATATAGAAAATATGGAGTATTGTCTCATCATATAATCTACACAACTGACACTGAGATGAAATCCTAATGAAGCCTCTGCTAGTCACTAAAAAATAACTTGTTGGGAGCGCATTTAAATTCAGTTTAAATACAAATCAACATGTCTTGCTTTAATGAAAAGAAGTTTCATTTTACGCAAGAGAACTTTATTTGAAACACCTAATGAAGTCAAAAGAGGAGCATAATGTGGAAATTTTAATTTATAAACATCCCAGAATGTCAATTTCCCATCAAGCACAACTTGAACCGAGGGTATCAACTTAATAACTGACTTCCACAAATCAGCAATCCAATAACTTGAAAAATGAAGGTGACATATCTGTAGGATCAATAACCAAAGAAAGGGATAACTGAGCAAGCTTTAGACAAGTTATACGAAGAAAAGATATAGATCTCTGGAGATATAGAGTTGAGATCGAGTGCAAACCCAGACCATTTAAAAGCTTTGGCATTTGAATTTTAGCAATACTGATGGCTACAACCTTGTTTTTCCAAAATAATTTTGAACAAAGTGAATTTATAGCCCTCTCAAAATGCTTTGTTGGCCTAATAATTGGTAAATAATAACTAAGCCTTGAATAGACCAAAGAGTTCAAGAGTGTAACCTTACCCATAAGCGAAATATTTATATTAACAAGCAATGCAACTATCCTCTTTGTTTTATCAAGAATAATATTTTGAATCTGCCTTGTAATTATTTTTATATTACCTTTAAGCTATTTGCACAGAACAAAAATGATCACATGGTCAGGACATTGTATAACATACATTCAAGCACTAAGTGTAACAAGTTTAGTTTTGATTTTTTAACACTTGAAACCATTGCTCTGACAATAAATTATGCCACACAAAGATAATTATTACTGATCAATATTTAATAAAAAGATATAATAAAATCACCCAAAATATAAATACAAAAATTACTGCTAAATAAACTTATTATTGTGAAGTTGTTGTTTTTTTCAAATTATTTATTAACAAGATGCACCCGACTTTGAAAAGGCCTTTTTTTTTCTTTTAATTGGTTGCTTTAACAATTCATTTTAAGATTTAATGTAAATTAATTTTAATATTATATAAATAATTATGAGAAATTAATCACAATTGCAAAAAAAATTATTTGGAACAACTTGGCCTGTTTGGTGCAGTTCCAAAATATGCCAGCAAAATTAAAATTTAAAGTGTTAAATATATACCTGTTATATTTGATATGTAACAGTTACAGACAACTCTTATGGTTTATTAGTGGAGGAAGGGTTGTGAATTTGACACATGACAGGTTGCGAATTTGACATGTGACAAAATCATTCATACATTCACCATACAGACAACTGAGAAAAGAGGGATTATATATATATATATAAGATTAGGTTATGTATGACATAGACAAAATACAATAACATAAATGTATTTTAAATTCTTGTCTCAAAAGAGGTAGAGTGACTAATGCAACTGAATGTTATGATCACTCTTTTCTTAAATCATTTTTCTTTTATAAAGTTTATTAAAATAAATATAACTGTCTTGCATTGGTGGTCGAGAGGTCAGCGCGATTGCCTTGCAATTGCAGGCAGTTGCCCGGGTTGCGGGTTCGCGTCCCGGCCGATGCTATGACACTTAAAAAAAAAAAAACTTTAAAAATGAAACCAACGTGACTGTTATCTTTGTTAAAAAAAAATTAACAAAATCTTTCGTATTTTAATATAATTATTTTCTTTTCTATATATGCGAACATAAACAAATGTATAACGGTGATTTATGTATATGTATAAATACACATTTCAAATAATTATATAAAAATTTACTAAAAGATTTTAATTGCATTCTCTGAAGGGGTATATTTGATACTTTTATAACTTCGCCCAAAATTTGTAGTAAAGGCCCTTAAGATCATAATTATCCACTTTAAAAGTATTAAGCTCGAAGCTAGAAATTATTCGCTTTTAGCAAAAAGATGAATCTTCAAACTACTTATCAGTTCCTAAAATTAAAATTATCTTAAAAAGTCATCAGAAGTCTAAATTGCTTTTTTTTTTTTTAAATGAAAAAAATTCAAATTAAAGCAGCTTGTGGGGATTTATAATCCTGATCAGTTTTTTTTTTTTTTTTCGAAATGTTTATATAGATTTTTTTTATATACTAATTTTAAAAGATTTCTATTTTTTTATAATCAGGTTGCACAAACAGTTATATTTATTATTATATATATAATTTCCCAAATTAATTGAATTTCTCAATAAATTCAGACATATTAGACCTTAAAACGTGACAGACATAAAAATTCAGACCACCCTTCTACGTATATAAGTAGTTCAAATACAAATTTAGTTTTGTCAGGTGTTTTAAAGATTTAAACGATTGATTTCACATTAAAATGATAGTCCGCTTTTTATATTTACATACAGTTAATGTGTCTTGTTTGATTGTAAAGAATAAAAAAATTCATAATCAATCGTATATAAAACCTAGTGTTTGATATCTCTACCTCATCTAATGAGATAAAACTTGTTTACAAAATGCATTCATAAGTGAATAGTTGTGATTCAATGAAGTTCAGAAATAAGAAGTGGAGTGACAATTTTTAAATGTATATATAAACTGTAAAAACAACGTCCATCTGTAAAATCTCCTATCCTTTTGATATACCTTTATATATATATAATATTATTTCTGAGAGCTTCAGTGTAGTAAAAATATAATAGCTAAATAACTGACATAGCAGTGCAAAAACAAGAACTTTCCTAAGATCTTCTTTTTCAAATCATAAAAATATGTGGAGTGAGATTTAAAATCATTATTTTTTTCTATGTTATTTTTCCTCATTTTCAAATTCTTTTTGTTAAGAAGTTTTAATTATAAATTTATTTAAACTCACATTGATTACTTAAGTAATATTTACTAAGGCTGTAACCTCAAGAATGTGAGCTTAAAAATGCGATAGTAGGGACCTCTACAGGTCTTGTGGTTAAGACCTGTAGAGGTCCCTACTATCGCATTTTTATGCGCACATTCTTGAAGTTACACCCTTACTAAATATTACTTAAGAAATTTTAAAAAAATATTTTATCCTTCAATAGCTTTTTCCAAATATTGTTAATTTTCTTAAATTCACACTTTTCATTTATGTTCTTAGGCCTTTTAAAAATCTTTATAGTTTTTCTTAGCAGTCTCTAATGATATTGTTCAATTTTTGCCAAAATTTGTGTTTTATTAAAATTGATGTCATGGTAATTTAATTTAATGGATGAATTGGGATTTTTCTCTAACTACCAAAATGTGTTCTTCCTTTCTTGTGTTTAATTTACAACTGGTCTGTTCAATGTATGGATGTAAACAAACTACACATGAAATTTTATATACACAATGATACTCCAAAGGAATTTTATTTTTAGGATCTGAAAATAATTCATTAATTTTTTTTATTATAGTATAAACTGTGTGGATATTATTTTTCTTTAAAACATTACCAATTTTATCAGTCACTTCTTTTACAGATGACAGAATAATCTTAATTTTTGAAGTATCAAAATATTTTTCTTATTATATAAAAATGCTTTATTAATAATTCTGAAATCAAAACCATTATGAAGGAGCATTTTTTTTAGTAGAATAGATAGATATCTTGATGAAAATGGATATCATCAGAAAGTCACTTAGTTCTATTTAACAATTTCCACCATGAATAATTGTCCTGGATGGTGATGAGAAGAATAATGTAAATATCTCTCAGTGTATGTTTGATACTTTTTTCTTCTCTTCACGATCCAACATAATTATTTTCTTTGGCAAAGACATTGTTAGATAGAACTAAGAGATTTTCTGATGATAGCCATTTTCACCAAGATATCTATGTTACCAAAAAATGCTTCTTCATATTAGTTGTGATCTCAGGATTATTATTATGGCATTTTTATTTAATAAGAAAAAAGATTTTGATATTTCAAAAAGTAAGACTGTTTTGCCATATATAAAAAAAGTAAATGATAAAATTGGTAATGTTTTTCATAAGAATAATAACCACACAGTTTATACTACATTTAAAAAAAATAATGAAATATTTCCACACCCTAAAGATAAAATTTCTTTGGAGGGTAATGGTTTATATGAAATTCTGGGTGGAGTTTGTTTACATTCATACATTGGACAGAATTATCATAAAATAAATATAAGAAAGGAATGAACACATTTTGGCAAATAGAAAAAAAAATTAATTTATCAGCCATTTATTCACACATTAAATTAATTAATCATGATGTCAATTTTAATAGAACACATAGTATGGCAAAAATTAAACAATATTACCAGAAACTGCTATGGGAAGTGATAGAGATTTTTAAAAGGCCTAAGAGCATAAATGAAAAGTGTGAATTGAAGAATGTTAATATTTGTGAAAAGCTAATGGAGGACAAAATATTTTTTTAAAACTTCTCAACCAATAGAATTTGAGAATGAGTAGAATATAACAAAGAAAAAAATAACAATTTAAAATCTCACCACATGCATTGTTATAATTTGAGAAAGAAGAATTTCTGAGAAAAGTACTTGTTATTGTCTGAAATTTCAGCTATTTTGCTATTATATTTTTATTACACAGAAGCTCCCAAAAATAATACTACGAATTTATCATTTATCCATGAAAATATTAGAATTTATATAGATAAATAGATAGATGAACAATAGATAGATAGATAGATAGATAGATAGATAGATAGATAGATAGATAGATAGATAGATAGATAGATAGATAGATAGATAGATAGATAGATAGATAGATAGATAGATAGATAGATAGATAGATAGATAGATAGATAGATAGATAGATAGATAAATAGATAGATAGATAGATAGATAGATAGATAGATAGATAGATAGATAGATAGATAGATAGATAGATAGATAGATAGATAGATAGATAGATAGATAGATAGATAGATAGATAGATAGATAGATAGATAGATAGATAGATAGATAGATAGATAAAAAATTTCCTGTGGCACTTATCAATAAGAGCTTGTTAGAACTATTGGTATATTCCCTATATTAAATATCTGTAATACAAGCTTAAAACAAGTCATGCAATATATGACAAGCATTACTGATAATTATAACTTTTCCCTTGGGGCTTTGGTGGTGTTATATTATTGAGGATATTAATATACATTGAGGCTGAAGTATTTTCATATCCATATATATATTTAAGTTAGATAGTTGGATTTAAAGACATTTACATGTCTGAAATTTTCAGAGTTTTTACTTAAAAGTTACATATTAGATAAGTGCTAGATTTTGAATTGGTATTTTTTAGGGTCTGAATGTCTTAGCTCCTCACTGAATTGAGTCAAAAGCTCAAAACTGATCAATCTGGTGATAGGGATAATTCTGGATAGAGATTTTAAATGCTTTATCTTGTGGCACTTATCAATAAGAGCTTGTTAGAGCTATTAGTATGATCCATATATATATATAAAACAATACATACTAGATTAAATCCAAAATTTTACCAAAATCCTTACATAACCATGGTTTCATCTACTACAAATAGACTTTCTCAAGTGAAAATCAAACTAAAAAAAATAACATATATATATATATACTTTGATGATAAATCTTCTTGATTCTGAGGCTATCAATCGTATGAAGACTTCTTTTGACATTAAGGGAAGGTTGAGTTTGAAATGAATTATGGGAAGGTTTGTTTGTGTGTGTGTGTATATATGTTATTTGCTTTAGTTTGATTTTCACTTGAGAAGATCTATTTGTAGTAAATGAAACCATGGTTATAGAAAGGATTTTGGTAAAATTTTGGATTTAATCTAGTATTGTATTGTTTTATTGTTTTGTATTTTTATTTTTGCTAGTATAGTATTAGGCAGATTTGGTGAAATATATATATATATATATTGTAACTGTAAAGAAGTGGTGAATCCAATTGACAATGTCCCATAGATTAGTACTAATTTTTTAAAAAAATAAATGTATCATAGGCATTATTATATAACTGAACTTTAAATATAAACTATTATTATGCAAATTAATAAGATTTAATTATCAGATAAATATAATCAAGAATCAAAGAGACATTTTATTGAATCCAAATCATATTCATCAAATAAATAATATAATCTTTCCATTAATTAATCTTTTCTCAACAGTGGGGTAAAGTATATGAAGATAAAGTTTGAAGTATATTAAGTCTTAATTTGAATGTCTCAGAGTAAGTTAAATATATAAATTAGCTATTATAATCCGTGACCCAAAACCTTTGGTAAGGGATGTAATCTTAAATAAAAATATGTGATGTCAATTTTTTAATGAACAATCAATAAAAGAATGGCAATAATAATAATAATAATAATAATAATAATAATAATAAATAATAATAATAATAATAATAATAATAATAATAATAATAATAATAATAATAATAATAATAATAATAATAATAATAATAATAATAATAATAATAATAATAATAATAATAATAATAATAACAGGGATTAACACCAAGTGTCAGGGCAGCAACCTTTGTGCTATATGCATACTGGTGTACTAGATGCACTTTCCTAATTGGTAACAATTCCAGGAGACATCCAACTACTTTTCCAAATAAACTTGAAATAATATAGAAAAGGAATAAGACACTGGCCAGACCTGACATTTATGCAGCAACCTGGTCATTACTTAAGATTAGATCTATGTTATAGTGAATTGAGGAAATTAAACATTATAAAAAAACTTAGAAGGATATGCATGTCAAATTAGCAACAAGGAAAATTTAGCAACAATTTTTTCCCTTCTGTTATAAGTAATTGATTTGCTAATGGCGTTCAAATGATAAAGGACAATCCAGGATATTATATGTAGACGAACTATGTAAATGCAAAATTTGTAATTCTTTTGGGACAATAAAGGCCTTTTGAAACATAATAATAATAATAATAATAATAATAATAATAATAATAATAATAATAATAATAATAATAATAATAATAATAATAATAATAATAATAATAATAATAATAATAATAATAATAATAATAATAATAATAATAATAATAATAATAATAATAATAATAATAATAATAATAATAATAATAATAATAATAATAATAATAATAATAATAATAATAATAATAATAATAATAATAATAATAATAATAATAATAATAATAATAATAATAATAATTTCATTATAAATAGTTCCCAAATAATTTAGGAATATCATGTTTGTATAATTAACATTATTTATTATTACAATATTAATAAAGATCATCTATATTATGTAAATAGATAATATAATATCTTATTTAATTAATAATTTAAAAACTTAAAATAATAGGAATGTTTTCTCCAGTGAATAATCATTATTTTTCCAAATACATGAAATCATTTTTAAATACTATTTTTACAAAAATAATTAAACTATAAGTAAACATAATGACAAATCCTTTATCAAATGGCAAAATATCTAAATACAATAGGAATACTAAAATATGAACTCATATGTTATCTTGACTTTATATTTAAATGAATTCAATAAATATACACAACAATGCACTTTTAAATAGTGACTGATTTTCTTTAAATATATATTTTAAAATGGCTTTCTTCAAGAATGATAGAACTTCACATTTAACATTATAACTCAAGAAAACTATTACAAGATTAATTCATTTTCAAAGACATCCTTTCGGTGATTAAATAATTTATTACAAATCACAATTAATAATAATAATGCTTTAATAATTTAGATAGTCTTTATCAATAAGAAATTCTGATCCATATTTAAATTCAACTTATTCACACTATTAAAAAAATATATGCATGATACAAATAATCATTACAAGCATAAAGATAAACTAGGCTATAAATAATTAAAATTAATATATCACATAACATTAAATTAAATACCTGTTCTTTATTTCTAAGTTACCAATGAAGAATACTAAAAAAATCAAAACATATTAAATATATATATTAATAATAACCAGTTTTGACATTCCTCTTTATATTTTTCTTTTTTATATTAAAAGTTCAGTATAATTTTAAGTTCATATGCTTATTATCAAAAAAATATTGATTCATCAATAACTTTGATGTGAAAATTAATGTTAATAGGATTGCCAAAAGAAATCTTGCTTATGCGACACAGTTCTTTTTTTCATTGAATCATCTATTAGCTACACTCATATTTCTTTTAGAAAAACTATAGTAAACAAATGAGACCAACTAATAGTTTTTGGAAATGCTTTACCAATTGAGATATTGACATGATCCTATCTTAGTGATATAGATAGATTGTTATTTCTTATGTTTTTTCCTCTACATATAAATTTTGTTTTGATGACTTTCTGGCCAATGTCATTGGACACTGGCAAACAAATAAATTGGGCAAAACTCCAGACAACATAAATATTTAATAATGTATCTTTATAAGTTGCTCACACATTATAACAAATTTATTTCCTCTATAATTTAACAATTACAAAGCAAAACAGCAAATAAATTCTTGCTAACCCAGGTGAAAGTGTATTCAAATACCAGAGTAAATATAATTAAAAGATAATAATAAAAATAATAATCACTCTTCAAAAATCTATTTTCTTTTATTGTCAGCCTTTCCGTAGCACTTTTCAAATATCATCAGCTCTTCGTGACTCATAATCACTTGCTTATTGTTTCCTTCAAGAGTCACACACCAGACAATAATTCTTTGGAATGTTCTGGCATTCAGAATAAAGCATCAAATATAAAATAATACAAATATTTTCAAATAAATAATCTTAAATAAATTTTATGTCAAGAGAAAAAAATATATAAAACATTTCTTCATTTCATCCAAGCACCTTCACACACACATTTAATCATCATTACAATTAAAATTATACTGATGACAATCTAACCATAATTTAGTCATCTCTTTATTTCTATATTATAATGCATTCATAATAGAAATGCAGACAAAATATTAACTTTAAATAAATAAATAAATAAATAATAATAATAATAATAATAATAATAATAATAATAATAATAATAATAATAATAATAATAATAATAATAATAATAATAATAATAATAATAATAATAATAATAATAATAATAATAATAATAATATATTGAAGAGTAGTAATTAATTTATAGAGCACACAAAGAGCTTATGTAAATAGTCTGAACAGGCACTAACCTGTATTCAATGCACTTTAAAATTCGTAATAATCAAGCATATTTTGCCAATAGAGGGATCTTCCAAACCACAACACAAGATAGCAACTTTTGTAAAAATAAGAGTGTCCATCTTATCTTTAACCTAAATGTCCATTTATATAGGTGAATCTGAAACATCTTGATTTGGAAGTGTGAAGTAGTTGTTTTCTCAATTGCTTAAATCCACTATTTATATATATATATATTTATTTATAATTATAATTGAAATAATAAATTTAACAGTTTACAAACTATTACAAACAATCCTTAAATCCGCAGAAGTACTTTCAGTTAATTTCTTAAACCTGCCTCAACTGTCATTAAATTAAAAAAAAATATAGCGGAAGCAAATGTCATCAATTCAAATCCCATGAATCTCGTATTTTAATGTTAGCAGCTTGTCAATTTATTAAATGCATTTTATTCCTGTTTATAAAAATTGCCTCTTTAATCAGTTGATCCAGATTATCCTCCCCCCCCCACATATATATATATATATAAAATTAGTGCTCAGTTTATATTAAGATAGCAAATCTTCATACTTTAATGGACAGGCTTCAATCTATTCCAATTTCCAACTCTTCAGCCATCCATACCATTGAAAATTTGAAGATAGAAAGCCCAAATCTCATGCTGATACCAATATTATTGTTATGCCCATGATGACCTCAAGTCACTCTGATCTCTCATGTATAGGACTTTATTCATTTAAATACACAGAAGAGGGATGGGAAGAGTGCAGGCTTAATGTGTAATATTTGGAATTCAGGCATTCTTCATATACCTGGAGATTAATTGAAAATATAGAACATTCGAACACAGACTTTCAAGCACTCTTTAACTATCCACACTATCTCATTCCATTGATACACATGCCGACATGTGTAGAAAAGATAAATAATCACCAATATATATATATATATATATATATTTCATGCTGAACAGCACTTATCAGTTGGTCCAAATTATCATCTCTAATATATATATAATCAGTGCTCAGTTTATATTAAGATAGCAAATGTTCATGCTTTAATGGACAGGTTTCAATCTACTTTAATCCCCAACTTTTCAGACATCCATGAGGGTTTATATTGACTTGAGGTCTACCTCAACATGGGCATAACAATAATACTGGTCTCAGCATGGGATTTGGGTTTTCCATCTTCAGATTTTCAATGGTATGGATGATAATCTGGACCAACTGGTGATTGCTGTTTCATCATAAAATATGTATATTGGTGATTATTTATTTTTTCTACATGTATGTGGTCATGTGTATCAGTGGTATGAGATAGTGTGCATAGTTGAAGGGTGCTTGAAAGTCTGTGTTCAAATTTCCTATATTTACAATTAGCTTCAAGTATATAAAAATACCTGTATTTCAAATATTACACATTAAGCCTACATCCCACCCACCACTCTTCTATATATTTAAGTGGATAAGGTTTTATATGTGAAGAGTCAGAGTGACTTAATATCAACATGGGCATAACAATAATATTGGCATCAGCATGGGATTTGGGATTTCCATCTTGAGATTTTCAATGGTATAGATGGCTGAAGTGTTGGGGATTGGAGTAGTTGAAGCCTGTCCATTAAAGTATGAAGGTTTGCTATCTTAATATAAAGTAAGCACTAATTATATATATATGTGTGGGAGATGGTAATCTGGACCAACTGATAATGCTTGTTCGAACAAAATAGGTATATTGGTGGTTATTTATTTTTTCTAAATCTGTGTTGACATGTGTATTAGTGATATGAGATAGTATGGATAGTTGGAGGGTATTTGAAAATCTGTGTTCAAATCCTCTGTATTTATATAGATAGATAGTAAAACTGGAATGCATCATGATAAAGCTCTAATAGGTAATGTTAAATATTTTTAAAGCAATATAAAGAAGATCATGAATAATAATCCATTCTATCCCATAGCAATCGTGGTATAAATGTTTTCAATATTTCTCTATGGAAAAATTTTATAAGAATTTTGTTCTGAAGCAGAATGTTTGATTTTGGATCAAATACTGGTAGATTAATTATTAATTATAAATAAAAAGGATGTAGTTGATAAGATTAATAAAGTTAATATTATTTATAATATGGTGTTCCACTGTGAATCCAGTTCTATTGGTGTATCAACATGTGCACTGGAAAAGAGACTTCGTGAACACAAACTTTTGTACAATAAATTGCTATTGCTGATAGATTTTAATCTATATTTACTAAACATTTTATTTATAATGAAAGTTTTTGCTTTGACAAAATTTTTATTTTACATATAAAAACCAATTTAAAGAAAAGTAAAATCAAAAAGTCATATTCTATAAATGTGACACACAATTTATTAAATAAGCAATATAATTGTGTTAATATGTATAAATTATGGAAACGTGGTCTTTGACATAGGACTATTAATGTTGTGTGATTGTGATATTCATGAGGTTTTTTAAAATTTTAACTGTTAAATGTTAGGATGGTGTACATGATGGCTTTAGCTATTTTTTATGTAATATAAATACATGGAGTTTATTTCAGTGTTTTTTTTTATTTATTACATATATAATCCAAAAAAGAGTTTTGCTTAAAACCCCAAACTAAAACCATTGTCTTAAATAATTGCATTTACAGCTAATGAAAATAATATATATATATATACACACACAAAATACCCTAGAATAACTCAACAAAATTAAAAATGCCTATATAAAACTAAACAATAATTTCTTTTGCTATAGCCATCTATGGCTTCTTCCGCCATCTTGAAAACAACATTGCTACTCAAGGTGGCGGAAGAAGCTATTATTCTAGTGTATTTTGTTTATTATATATTTTTTTTAAAAAATACATTAAAAAAGGGTTAATATTGCAAATAAGAGAAAGTTGTTTTTTAAGCTTAAAAAAACAATTAAACCTGTAAATTTCCTATCATGGTTTTTATATATGTATGTAAGCTTATAATTTAGCTATTTACTTTTAGTATATATTTCCTAATCTTATATCAGTTTGTTAATACTGTCAAAATATTTGATATTCATTTATGTTTTCAGATTATTTTATAATAAACATCTTATATCAAGTTGCAAACTGTATTCAAACTTTCTTGGATGGTTAGTTGTACTTGTATACACTTCTATAGGTCAAATTATTATGGTAGAGTTTTATAGTTTTACAATAATCAAGGTAGCATGTTTTTTTAAGCATTGACAATGTATCACAAATAATAAATAGGTGGAATACTACTACCAATCTTTATCTTCTGGCTCAAGGCATATAGCATCCATTCATCACTGAAAAGCTTTATTATGAAAATTATAAATAATACACATCTGCTTTAATCATCTGAGGTAAATTCTCATTAATTGAAGCATATATAACTATTACTTTAATGATTAAAACTTAGGATGATAAATTTTTTACTTAGCAATGTATTCTCATATAATGTTATTCAGTTTATAAAATGAATGCAAACTCAAGTATGTTGCCAAACATTAAATTATCTAGATAAATTTATTTCTGCATTATGTTATATAAAATAAAAAGAAGATACAAAATAATTTTAAAATATAGTTTTTATGAACTATATGTTTGACATTTTATTTACAGTTTCATTAAAACAAAAAGATAAATTTGTTATAGATATTTACATTTTTGCATCATATAATAACATTTTACTCTTCTTACTCTTTAAAGCAAAATATGTTTATTTATTCTTTACAGTTTCACTGTTCCTAGCAGTCTTCATCAGATCTGATGAAAACTGCTAGGAACAATCGAAACTAAAGAATAAATAAATAAATTGTGCTTTAAAGTGTACTAAGAGTGAAATGTTGTTATTATATGTTATATAAAAAAAGCAAAAATAAAGAAGGAAAGAGGAAGAGAAACTATTGAAGATTATATTACAATTTTGCATTATCTTTGTGTATTTTATTAAATTAAAATACATCACTTAATCCCTTCAACTTACAACAGTATTATGAACAATTGCAGTTATTTTCTCTCCAATCTATCATCATTTAACCATCTTGACTAATCAAGTGATTATCAGATCGTTGTATCAAAAGTTAGTCTGGAGAAAAGTAGAGATTAAATGCTCTACCATCTATTACTGATTATCAATGCTTACAATTAATGGCATTATTGCAGAGAGAAGAGAATTATCTATGATAGATTAAATTATCTCAAAAAAAAAATCTTTCCATCTTATTACCTTAAGTAGAATTCTAAACATTATCATTAAAACTAACAATAATGACTCTCCAGCTAATACCAGTCACATTGATAAGTATTAAAAATATATTTAATTTCATAGTATTTTTCACAATTTTGTTACATATAACAAAATCACATATGTGCAATTTTTTCACATGTATCAAAATGAAACATTCATTTTTTAAAAAATATGAAAAAAATATATTTCTGTGCAATAGTAATATAATAAATTAAGCATTATATATAATAAATAAATAATTATTATGCAGTATTTGCTTCAAAAATATATTACACAAAACAGACTATTTACACTTTTTATATGTCACATTTTGTCTTCACATGTTGTCCCATGACTTTTAGATCTATTACATGCAGGAGTTTAATGATTCATTGTTTTTATTATTGTTGACCTTTCTTTTTTTTTCTACACTCAGCATATTCTGGTACTAATGATAGTAATTTTAAAATGAAACAACTTTATTTGTTATTCTTTACCTTTTTTTATATAATATACATTTATTGATGATAAATTTTTTATAAAATATATAAAATGATTTCATTCATATCCAACTTTTATAGTGTGCATTTTTTTTTATTGTTGCCGTTGTTCCATATCAATTTTATGTCATTGTAATACAAGACTACCTGAATTTTTTTATGTCATTACTACCAAAAAAAATTGTGTGTATAGTTATTAAAAAAAATCATCTTTATTTGTCATTACTCTGGAAGAATATATCTAACATTTTTATTTTTGAGCAGTGCTGTTTTATATAGCTGGTTCTTTCTGTTTTATAACATAAAAAACACTTTTGCTTTTTTGTTTTGCTGATTATTCTTAGCATTATTATGTTTGCATTTCAGCCAACTTCAAACTAATAAAAATATATCTGTTGCAGTATTTTTTTATGTGTCACAGCATCAGCTGGGAAGCAGGAAGCGAATTGGCAAACCTGGAATAACTGCTTGTAAGGCAGCTGTGCTGACCACTCGGCCGCCAATGCTTGATGTCTGTTGTAGTATTTCTTTTCTTTTTGATATCCACTATCAAAAGTTTTAGGTCATTATAAGTATTGTTAGATTTCAATGTTTTTTATTATCTATTTCTAAATATGAAAATCTATACAGCATATATTTAGCTTTTGTGTTGTCACATAGACGAAAAAAGTTTATTCAAAATATACTGGTTTTGTTTATTATTTAATGAGTATATCTGCATTTTATTTTTGTTGAAACAGTAACTCATTCATTATATTATTATTTCTTGATACATAACGGAATTAACATTTTAAGTCATTATGTTTAAATGAGTTGCTCTTGCTAATATGTTACTAAATCTTAATTATTTCATAAATTTTCTAAATCTATTCTATATCATGTTTTTTTTTCTATTAAAAAAAAAGATGCCTCCATAATGTAGGCGATATATTATCAAGTTCCAATCATTTCACTGTAAGAATCCAATATTTAAAGAATTACAATAATGACACTTAATTTTTCTTCAGATAATTTCCCGTCTTCATTTTTTGTTATCTGCAGTTTTTAATGCATAACATTTTTTTTATCAATTTCAACAAAATCATCAATAAATTATCTTTAGAAACTGTTTTTTTTTTGTTTGGCATAATAAATAAGATTAGGATTATCTCTAGTTGGGAATTGTGATTTCTAGCATAACTATTATCCATTTTCTATTAAAATCTAAAAAAAAATTCCTTTATTTTTGCATGAAGCTTAGTTTTCATGGATGTTTATTAGGTTTTTGATGATATAATCTGATATCTATGGTCACATTTTTTATCTTACTATGGCAGCTAATACTTCTACTTGTTTTAGTTTTTATGGCTGTTGTTGTTTTAATTTTGTCTTACTTTCATTTTATTCAGCTAATATTTATATTTGTTATAGTTTTTGTAGATGTTGTTGTTTTAACGTTGTCTTAATTTCATTTTATTCAATACCTTGGTCTTTATCACTGTTTATTAATGCATTTTCTGAATGTGCTCCTTATATTCAAAATTATTTTAGAAAAAAGTTTCAATTTTTCCAAATAGGCTATTGCTTTTTGTGACGAATATCCTTTACTAGACTTCATATTCACTTTTATTTTATAATCACATTAAAGAGAAAAGGTTCACTGTCAATAATGATGCACAGTAATGAATTCAGCTTTTATACATTTCAACTATTAGTAGATTGAACAAATATTAAATTGTCTTAACAAAAATAAAACAGTGGAAAAAGGGAAATTTTTTTTTCAGATTGGGTAAATGTGTATTAAACCATACTTGGACCATTATTAATTGAGTATAGATTTAAAAGGAAGTTTTCTCATTTAAAAGCATGTGCATTTTTTAAAACAAATAATTCGATTAAACATACAAGCTTTTTTTTTTAAAAAAAAAAAAAAAAACGATTTATTTAAGCAATTGATACAACTTTATACAATGATGATTACATGAATACCAAGCAATGTCTATAGCTAGATGAGAAGTGAATACATAGATCCGATTGGATCAATGCTTCAGTAGAATTCTAAATTGGTCCATTCTTTGTCCCAGTTGAACAATTATGCATGCCTTTTTGAGCTTCGAAAGGCATATCAAAATTTATAATGATTATAAGTTTAGAATCAAGCTGCAAAGCAGTGGCTAAACAGGTTGGGAGAATGCTGGCAAAGTCAGTGATTCACTCCCAATCCATTGGTCTGAGCCCAAGCATCTTGAGATCTATCCATCACTTTCTTATAAGTTAAGCCATTCAGTTCATGATTAGTTATGTTAACTTTTATTGTTGAGGTAGATGGTGTGATCAATCTACTAACTGGTAGTCATTAGATAGTCTGGTAGAGTTCTCATGTATGACTGAACTCATTTTGGTATTGCATTTGATGAGGCGATACTCAAATTTTATCATTGATATCTTTGCAATAATCAGTGAACTAACATGGAGGTGCTGGACCAGGTTTATTGATGCAGCCAATCCAGAGCAAGCATTTTATCTCTGATGATATTATCCTTGATGGGTGTTTTAAATGCTTGAAGGGTACCGGTGTTCATGTTAAAAAATTGCATCTCGTTAGCCAGATGGCAAAGTATAGGAAAATTGCTAATCTAATGTTAGAAAAATTGCCAGCTTTAATTGCTTGCTGGATTAAGAATGTGTCTGTAGAATAGTGTTTTAACTTTTCATCAATGAAAAACCTAAGAATGCTGAAAGATGGACAATCTAGGAAAATGTATTGAATTGTTTCCTCATCCCTCTGACAGAGTTGACATTGGGAACTAATTTTATTAAAACACCTTTTCATTATGAGGAATTGATTAGTAGATAGTGATGAGAGGTTTAATTTCAAAAGAAAATCAATAAATTTGGGTTCCAGAAACCAGTGTTTGGATTTTTTGATCAATAATTTGCTGTTTAATCCAAGAGCATTATGGAGAGCTGAGGGACAATCTTTCTTTAGCCTATATGTTTCCTAGTAGGACTTTTTGTCATTGAAGATGTTTGAAGTTAAGTTTATACAGCCATTGACATGTGTCCAGATGTCAGTCAACCATCCTTTACTATGGGGAAGTGGTGCATCAGTAGGTTGAAATTCTTGGATTAAATTTGTGTAATCCATTTCCAATGAATAGTTGTGTAGCAGATTTAGTGATTTTTGCAAGCATAATGTACCAACCGAGTGTAGACCAAGACCATTCAGTTCTCTAAGCATTTGGGCCTTTGCCAAGCTTATGGCCACAACCTTCCTTTTCCACAATAGCTTAGTACATAATGAGCCTATTTGTTTACCGAAGATTTTAGTAGGTTTGATGATCGGTAGATAGTAATTGAGTCTTGAAAACACTATCATGTTAAGGAGTGTGATTTTACCAGGAATTGAAAGTGAAATAGAAAGTGTTGATTGTTTTATTGGTTTTTTGAAGGATTGAATTTTGAATTTTCTTTAGTCATGATAGTTTTTGGTTTTGCCATGAGGAATCCTAAGAAAAGCTGTGGCTTGGCTGTGAATCTGGATTGAATTGTTGTTTCTGTTTTAATTCTCCAGATGGAAGATTTACTATTGTTAATTTGGAAGTTTAATATTTTGGCATGCTTGTCAATAATTGTGAAGAGTGTTGGAAGGTGAGCTTCACTGGGAAGAAAAATATTAACATCATCCACATAGGAGAAATGGTTGATTTGTTTTTTGATGGCAGGAACATAAATGTCTGGCAAGATATTCTCAATGTCCTTGAGCATGGGGTTGATGTAAGTTATAAAACATAGTGATGTCAGGGGAGAAATCTGTGGAATCGAGATATGATGTCTAAAACCTGTAGACAACCTTCCATCTAAAGAAGTAAATATGGAATGATTTAATAAAAGGTTTGCTATTATTCTGATGTACTCATTAGGTATCTGATACTCCTGCATCATCTGGAACAGTATGGATGGTATGACCAAGTCAAATGCTGAGGAAAAGTCCAGTTGTATGACCAGTGGTCTTGACTTATTGGTTTGTCTGATGTGTTCAGTTAGCAAAAGAAAGTGCTGAACTGCATCCATGGTGGATGATCCTTTTTGGGAAAATTGAAAAGATGATATGTGAGTAGGGTCCTTGATTAAAAATTCAAGTCTTAATTAGCAGCGGTATCATGGAAATAGGTCGTAGACTGTTGAGACTAGACGGATTTTCTTGTTTTTTAAGAAAAGGGACCACTACCACTGGGTACAAATCTGGAATGTTCAATGGGATAATGTGGCTGAAGTAATATAGCTGCAGGGTATACTTTTTCTAAACTTCATGTGTTAGAATGAAATATCCTTACTGCTTAATTAATCATATGTAATAAGTTGATGCTTTACAAAGTGTGTATTTTTTTAATGCTGTTATGTTTATTTCAGTGTTATGCTCCATAATTATAGCTGCTTTTTAAATTCTTTAAGCCATTTTATAGCTACTATTATTAATATGTAAATGTTCTGATTTACATATTCTAGTGTTTCAATAGTTGGATGCTGTTTGATGTTTTATTTATTACATTGTTATTATTTACAATGTACCAAATCTTCTTTATCTTTCTCATTCTATTTTCTACTTTATGCATACCAGTTTGACTTTTATAGGTCAAAATGATGTCTGTGTATGAATGCTGACATATATGCTCTATATATTTTGTTTTTATATAAGTATTTATGCTGTGTTATGCTTGTAGGGATGTTTTTTTTAGAATCCTCATAATATAGTTCTGTGCATTCCAGGTGAGTGTATTGCACCTTGTACACTATTTTCTGGATTTTTTTTAAATATTTTATCTTTGAAGTTGTTGATACATCTATTTCAGCTCTTTGGTGTTCTAAAGCCTGCATTGTAATTTGTTTGTATATATTCTTTATTTTTGTTATGTGTGATATATAAGGCACTGTGATTCAAGGTTTGTTGTTATCTTGTCTTATGAAATTTTGTTTTATATAAATGTGAAGAGGATAGAAAATGCAATATAGACATAATTAATATCAGCCAAAAAACACTGAACAAAAAATTAAAAAAGTTCAATATCAAAATAAAACAAATGCAGGAGACAGGGTAACAACAAACTATGGTACACAATAACCTTATGCACCAGAAATAACAACAAAAATGAAGAATATATGCAATGAAGTACAATGTAGATTTTAGATTACCAACCAGCCTAAATAAACACAATTAAATCAAAAGAAATATTGAAAAAGAAGAATTCCTATAAATTGTATATGATATACAATCTAATGGTGCAGAATGTGCAAAAGTATACTATGGAAAATCCTGAATCAAAATCACTACAACAATAACATAACATAAATATCTATACCGTAAGAGAACAAAAGATAATACAGCTTATGTCAGTGTTTTAGTTCATGAAAACAAACATGAACACTGTTTTGAACCACAGAATATCAAATTGATATGCTGTAGTCGAAAGATAAAAGAAAGATAAAGAAAGCTTACCCATTGCAGACAATAACAATGTAATAAATAAAGCTCAAATAGCATTCACATTTCAAATCACTGAAGTATATAAATCAGATCAATTGCATATTAATAACAGTAACTATGAAACAGCATGCAAGATTAAAAAAACAACTGTGATTATGATGCACACCACCAAATGAATGAAAAACCAGAAACATCATAATCAGAAAAAATTGCACACTTAAGTAAAGGATGTCAGAATATATGTGGAACAATTACACACACACACACGCACACACACATATATATATACCCATAGAGAATACTCAATCTATTACTATATTTAAGAAAAGAAAAAATAATTATTTTGAAAAAGTAAATTAGAAAAAAAAAAAAAAATACATTGGATAAAAAAAGTAATGATATAATTTTAGAAACTGAATTAAAACCGATGCGTTTTGAAAAAAGTGAAAAATAAAAACTGATAGATAGCTTTTAAAAAAGAAACAAATTATTGAGCAACAGTAAGAAAGTTAAAGAAAGCAATTGAAAAAAATGAAAGCATCTTTCCTTTGGTTGTACTATGACTATTATTTGAATATACTGGAAACTGATAATAGCTAATAAAGGAAATATAGAATATATTGCTAATTTTTTAATATAATACTAGTAAAGAATGTTTCAAGCAGAGTCCATTCTATTTCTAGAATTATGGGGAAACAACACCTTGAGGAAACGAGCCACCATGATAAACTTTAAGAAACCAAGATTTTCCCGATTCTCTACATATCACACCAACCTCGACAGCTATTCCAGGGACTGTCTTTGGAATAATAACTGAAGAGATACTACGTCGAACTCTTCTATCGTCCAGGGAGAGCAATTCCATGAACTTTTACTTGACTCGTCCCATCCCTCTTAAAAATCCTACCCTCCGCCCTGACATCTATATTACCGTTTGCTATTTTATTATGACATTATTGTCATAGCTTAATTTTAGAGAAATCAATCTAAATACTTCATTATAATTCAACCCTATGCACATCTTGAGTTTTAAATAAAGTTTAGAAACAACGATGAAAAATAGTGAATATCAAAAATTAGAAGTTATTTTAAAAGTACTCCAAATTCAATTACTAATTGTATGGTAAAGATAATTGTGTATTTGAATATAATTCTAAAAAGTATTAAATAAATCCCAGTTTTTATTTTTGCAGAGTCAATTTAGAAAATTTTAGTTCATTGACGTTTTTATTATTATATATTCAATATTAGAAAATTAGTATTGTATTGAGTTTATATATATATAAAACTACCGTGCTATTTTTCTAGTTTCGTTGAATGTGTTTATAAAATACATATTGGAATTAATAACAACAAATAAATAAATTATTCAAAGTCAAAAAGCGAAGCTATCTGTCAAGAATTTATATTTAAGTACTATCAGTAAACTAATTTAAAAAGAGTGAGACATTTCTAAATATTAAAAAATAAATTCCGTTTCAGTTTATACATATATATGAATTTGTGTTAAACATACAAACTAAATCAACTAACAATATAATAATTAACCTCAGAAATAGCCTTAGGTAGACTAACATTTAATTATTTTTGTTTATTATATAAAATTATATGTATATAAATAATAATAATGAGAATAAAAACTCCCAACAGTTTTTTCCAAGTATAGTTTGATATTTTTATGTAGAAATAGTTTTTCAATATTTAACACGCTTCATGATGTTTCGTTTCATGAAGGATATTCATCATTATTAATTTACGAACACTGAAATTCACTCAACTTTAAATAATTCAGTAATTGTTGTTTCTTATCATTTGATGAACATTATTGATAATAAAAATATTTTACTATCATTTGTAAAATAATATCATACATATACATCTTTTATATATATGAGTTTATTTCTATCCTTAAAAAAAAAAAGACTTGCAGACGTGTAGATCACAGTAATAAACAGGTGATAAAATAAATATGCAAATCTTTTTCTCCACATATTAAATGTGACAAGAGATGTTTCATTGGTAATCAAAACTATTCTAATTGTAATATTAAAAACCACAATAATAAATCAATAAAATTTGAAATTTGCATTTAAAATATTATTCATTATTCTATCAGAATAAATTTAAAATTAGCAAAGAATATAGTAAAAAAATAATTAACCTTTTGATCTTTATAAAATAAAATTTATAAAATTATTTTCATCATCATATGTATATATTAATATTAAAATTATTTACATGAGCTGCTTGCTAATTTAACTTCAATTTTTATTAAAATGTATCATAATTGCCTTTTACCCTTTTTAAATCGATTTAAATTTTTACTTACAAACATATCCAATATATTTAATGTTGACAGTAGATCACGTGTTTACCTTGACCATATCAGTAGACATTTAAAATAACTGAAATGTTAATCACTTCATCATAGATGTAGAAATCTGATTTAATTTATAATTTACATCACATAAATCATCATTTTTGAGAAAGTTAACAATTATCAACTGTGATATAATACCATATTAATGTTTGATTGATTGCCCATAAACAAATTTACATACCAGTAAAAGTATTCATTCTTGATTTGACCAGTAGATTCTATTGATAAGTGAAGATTTTATTTGCACGTTTACTAAAATGTATCTAGAAAGCCTAACTTATAAATAAATATTATGATATGTGCATTTAAAAATTATTACTGACGACTACGCCAGAAGCAGAAACCGATCTGGAGTTGAGGATATTCTCAAAGCTTATTAAGAGCTTATTTTCAAGTTCTATATATAACATTTGTAAATACAAGCTTTATTAAATTAAGACATATGACATCTGACTTGATTTTTATTTTATTTGAATATTAATATATATATATATATATTATCAGAATTACATATTTAATAATTGTTGTTTATTTAAGTAGCTGCTAAAATTAATAGAATATATCTTACTATCATTATTTTTATATTTTTATTGTTTTATTGCAAGGTGAAGGTCTCCAAGTTGAAACCTATTTCTCTGATCCATATTACTCCAGCAAACTTTTGACTTTATTCCTGCATCTCATGGGTGATCTTTTTTTAAAATTTTCTACAATCTTTTGGGTCCAGTTTAAACTTCAATTATCTATATATTATCATTCATTCAAATAATATTTTAATGATGTCAAGAAAATATTTTGTTTTCTCATCTTTTTACTTTTAACACAAAATTTTCCATACTTTGTAATAAGATTTAATGTTTTTACATTGTTAAGTGTCCAAGTTTCAAATCTGCATGTAAGATCTGGTAAAATACATTTCCACCATTACTTTTGCATCACTATTAAAAATCTGATTAAAGAATTTGTAGCTGCTATTATCTAATGAAAAAACATTGAAGAATAAATATATATCATCATCATCATCAATTTTAACAATCACCTGCCTACTGTATAATAAAGCTCTCTTCAAATTTAACCAGAATTCTCCAATTCATAGCCTCTTTTCTATATAACACACCAGAATATGTTTTATTTTATTTAACCATCTCCAAACATCTTCTAAGTCATTCACAGTTGCATGGGATCAAGTTTAGAATGTTTAAAATCTATTGTCATCTCTTCTAGTAATACAATCAGATCAGATCTGTTTTAGTTTCTTAATTCATTCAGTAATGTCAGTAATCCATGTTGTTTTTCTTATTCATGTATACTGGACTTCTGATCTCTATTTGTTATTTTTAATATACATCTCTCCTTACATCATTAAGTTATCTAAAATCTTTAAATTGGTTATTGGTTAAGTAAACAAATTACAGAACCATAAGTAAAGACTGCTAAAAAATCATCTACCTGAAACCATTTTCAATCATATAAGAATATTTTTATCCAATATTAAATATTTCTGCCAAATTATTTTACCTGAGTTTAAATTTGTGATTAATTTTATATATTATGTTTCTAATGTATTAATAATTGAATCAAAGTATATGATATTCATTTTTTCTAATTTACAGTTATCACTTTTTATTATATTCTAGATATCCATTAAATATTAGTTTAATCATTTTACTATTTAACTTTAATCATAATTTCTTTTATTTGATGTCTGTTATGCCATTTTTTAAAGTTCTGATGCATTATGCAATCATATTGGCTCAAAAAATCTACAAGAGCTAAATAACATTTATGTATTTTTTTTTTCTTAACTTTCCATATTAATCTATAAAATACTTTCCTTAAAATTGTTATGAAAAATTTTGGAGATATGCAATTACCCTGTCATTGACCCTTATCAATGTTAATCTTTTTAATGCTATTATGTAATCTAATTGCTGCTATTTTATTTTGATAAATATCTATCCAAATCTAACAATACCCCAAGTATATGTCTTATGATTCAAATATTTAATCACCATAGAAATGCCTATAGAATCAAATGCTTTTAATAATTTATAAATCCAAAACACAATAGTAACACAAATCCATTTGTCTTTTTAATAATGTCTCTCAATATTGGATAGAACTTGTGCCAAGATCATTTTTAAATGAGTTATAATTATCTTGATAAAGATTTTGTATAAAACTGAGAGAAAACTGATGGCACTGAAATTTATATCTTCTTTATATCATTTTATTAAATGCCAATATTATACTTGCATTTTCCCAATCATCTGTTAAATCTTTATCATTTAAACATTTGGTATATAACATTGCCACCAATTTTTCTACTTTATCAGCTGCTTCTGTTAAGATATTGATATTATCATTTCCAGGAGGTTTCCCCTTCTTCATCAATTTAATTGCATATCTTTTTAAAATGCTGGATAATTCAGAAGATATAATAATTGTAAGAGTTATTTTATTTTCTTGTTTTTTATTACTATATAATTAGAATTTTTACACAATAATTCCATCTTCTTATTGCAGAAAATAACTTCCAATATATAGGTAATGTTTACACTTTTGAGACATTTATTTTCTCCTATAACTTTCCTCATCAATTCACAATTATATTTTCTTATAACATTTTTTTCATACTATTTTACAAAACTCTAGATATTCAGTCCCTAAGCCAGTAAACACAACATAATTGTTATTAAACAAGGCAAAACCCTCCATACAGTAGTGCCACCCTGTACCAAATAGAGTAATCAATGGATGCCAAAAGGTTTGTGCATAAAATCCCTATCTAGTACCTACTCATCCAATATCCTCAGACTAGTTTCTGGCTTATGGCCTTTGTCAGTGAGGAGCCTTGGATTTGGGAGCACTGCACATAGATTTTAGGATCTAATGCAACTCTCCAGCAGCCACCTTTTATCACTACTTAACTACAAAACTATGAGAATGAAATTGAAACACAATAATATTTTCAATCTAAGCTCAATAGTGGTGGCTATGGTTGTTAAAGAGCCAAAGACACCAAAATGTATGGGTGCTGAACTGAGTTCAGACCCATATGACTACATAAGCTATTGAGCTTAGATTGAAAATATTATTGTGTTTTCAATTTCATTCTCATAGTTTTGTAGTTAAGTAGTGATAAAAGGGGGCTGCTGAAGGGTTGCATTAGATCCTAAGATCTAGATGCAGTGCTCTCAGATCCAAGGCTCTTCACTGATGAAGGCCACAAGCCAAAAACTAGTCTGGGGATATTGGATGAATAGACACTAGATAGGGATTTTATGCACAAAGCTTCTTGGTATCCATTGATTACTCTGGTTGGCACAGGATGGCACTACTGTATGGAGAGTTTTGCCTTGTTTAATATTCAATTCTTCTTAATGGATCATTGAAAAACTTTTTATACTCCTGTACATCAAATATTGTCTTGACTCAATAAAATATTTATTTATAAATTGCTTTTTTTTTCAGCTATCTTTCTTGCAGTTCTTAATAGTGTCTCAGTTACCTTTTTATTGATTTCATTAAAATCTTAATTTTTTTCAAAATCTGTTAATACTTTCAAATAATTTGCAAGTTGTAATTTAAATTTATTATAATGCTTCTGACTGTTAATATGATTTCATTAACAACTTTCATCTTACTTTATGTTCATTAACATATTTTACAAACTAGTAATTGATGATCTCTTTTGTGATGGATCTCTAAAAGTATTACAATATTGAAATACATATTTTTAATTAGTCAAAATATAATTTAATTTTTCTCAATCTTCATTTCAATGCTTCCATGTTTATTCCTCTTTAGCATTTTTCTCAAAGAAATTCATAATTAATAGTTTTCTTTCTCTGTGAACTCCATAAGACTGTATTTTTCTCTCATAATTTTCATCATAACCAAATTTATCCACAGCACTTTTATCTTTTAATCATTTGCCAGTTCTAGCATTAAAGCTTTCCATGACAATTTTAAAATGTTGTTTGGTCTGATCACAAACATTTTATATATCCATATAAAAATGTTCTACGTCTCAATCACAATGAGAATTTGTTGAGGAATAAATCTGAATTAACTTTATTTTCTTCCTTTTATTAATTTGAATAACAAATCTTGAAACCATGTTTGATATACTACCAAATAAAACAATGGTGCCCTGACACTTTTCATTTACAATGAATTCCAATCTATATGTGCTCCTAATATTTCAGCCTTCATAGTAAAACACATGATCACCCTTTACCATGTCCCATTTACTAGCAGACAAATTTTCTTTCAGTTACTTGAAAATAATGTATAGTTGTAAATACCTAAATAAAATATCAGAAGAATAGTAGCCTGGGTCTGCAATCAAGCTTGACTTTTGACCAACTGCTGCTTTAGTTGGTGGTTTTTTAACTGACTGATAGTAAAGACCATAATTTAGTTTTTTTTGTAAATATCTATAAAAAAAATTTGAGCATTCATTTATATTGTCTCCAAAAAAATTAACAAATATATCAGTTAAGAAATACCAGTCAATTGAGGAAGAAGACGATCATATTTATTTATCTGAAACGCATTCTTGGAAAGGCAATAATTCACAACACTGGCTTATGAATTTTTATGAGCAGTCAATCAATCTGTTTTTATTTACTGTATGAATAATCATATAATAATAAATGCAACAACAAAAAACATATTAAGTGAACATTAGAAAACCGCCCTGATCAATTTCTTTAAGGCCTTAAAGATAACTTACAGAATCTATTTTCAGTTAATGGTATATATATATCGAGTGAATACTTCACTGGCTTTAATAACCAGTTGTCAAAGTCAGGCAGTGAAACAATAAAGAGCAATATAAAAAAGTCAAATGTAGAGAAAGATCAGTAGTTTAATTATTTTATTTTTTTGGCCGTAAAATATAGTTTTAATTAAACTTCAGTATAATAATTTAAAGTTCAATTTATTATTTTAGTATGCATCTACACACACAGCCATTAAAAAAGGAGTGTGGGCATATTTGTGCATATATATATATATATGTATGTAAAAGTTAAAATTTCCTAAATTTGTTTAAATGATATATAAGTTTTCACTCAATTCTAAATTTTAAATAAATTCTAAATGGATTGTTTTATTGTAATTAAATCTGTTTTATATTTTATTAAACAAATTTATGTAGGCTTTGCACGTTCCGTCATCAGATTTTCAATGAAATGGAAGGCTGAAGAGTTGTGAGTTGGAGTAGTTTGAAGCTTGTCCATTAAAGTATGAAGATTGGCTATCTTAATATAAAGCTGAACACTGATTGTATATATGTGTGGAGATAGTAATCTTGACCAATTGGTGATTGCTGGTTTAGCACGAAATACGCATATTGGTGATTATTTATCTTTTCAACATGTTTGTGATCAGGTGAGTCAGCAATATGAGATGGCATGGAGAGTTGAGGGTCGTGTAAAAGTCTGAGTTCGAATCCCGCATACATTAAACAAATTTAATTAAAATTCATTATGAAAGATTCAAAATCAGAGTTTAAATTATGTCTATTGTATTAATGATGTTCTTGAAAGGTAAATAATTATTTTCACTTCAAAATCAAAGCCTTAATTAAGTAACTTCAAAATCATCATTTTAAATGTTTTTGAAAAACATTGCAATTAAGTTAATTATATCTAATATCTGTTGGTATGTGGACTTTGTAATTTGTTTACTAATTTCCTACAAGGTGAAAAAAACAGGATAATTATCATGAAGCCAAAAATAACTTCTGTTTTCATAACTCTTCTATTAACTGTTAGAAGTAGTCAGATTCATTTTTCCTTGATTTCTTTTTACAATAAAATAACTTAAAATGGAACTTTTGTAAAACTTCAGTGATAACTAAATTAACTGTAATATGGAAAAGAATTCATGAGTGAGTAAGTAAATATTTATAGAATCTCTCTTTTTCAGATTGTTTGCCTTGGTCAAAGTGGTATCTGAAATATTACCTTCCATGCTTGCCAATTGTGAATTATTTTCGAAATAACTACAAAATTGTCCACTTAAAAAAATTTATTTGACTTCAACATTTATTGCATTTGATATCTTGCACAAGAATAATAAAATTGTCAGAAATATCCTAAACACTTCTGAATTCAGAGATGATTCATTGTTACTTCACATATCATCTGGATACAAAAAAGTAACAAATTCAAACTGTAAGTTATTCACATATATATTTTACACAAAATTTGGTGTATAAACTTGAGAAAAGAAAAAGAATATTACAACAAAAGATTTAGAGCTCATTCTTAATTTCATTTTTTAAAAATAGAGTTTTCTTTTTATTTAATTTTGGTATATTTTTACTTGATATAACAATTATATTAAAATATGTTGCAAGATCCTTAAGAATATTATCTGAGATGGAAGGGGGGTCAAAAAAATAATTATGGCACTACCATAATATAAAAAAAATATAAAAAATCAGATATATTAATCTTGGTTTAAAGTTTATATCTGTGTTAGAGACAATCTCTAGTTTTGATAATAATTAGTAATAGTCATTATTGTATTTATCTAAAATGGATGGCGTCAAAGTTGTGAGTGGAGAGAAGTTTGACAATGGTAAATGAAAATGTAACAATGATTTAATTATGATTGAAGAAAACAAAAATTAAAATAAAGATTTTAAAACATAATTTTTGATAATTATATGTTATTTAATATTATAAACTTTCAGGTAAAAATTATTTATTTGAACAATTGCAAATATTGTTTTTTATGTAAAGAAATATCAAGAATAAATTTGAAATGGGTTTTATAAAAAATCACTTAAGATTAAATTGATTTTGCAATTACCAAAAATAGAAGTTATGTGGCTGTTATACATGAATTTACATGTGATTATATGAATGATCATTAATAAAATGAATCTAAATCCCCTAAAGTACATGATTTTGAAAGTAAATGAATTATTTAGATTTGACAAAGTTACATTAACACATTAACATTTTCAATATCTGAAATTACCTATAATCCCACTTTACTAGATATTCATTGAATAATGACAATTTATGTTAACCTATATATATATATATATATATAATTATTCAAAACAATACAATAATTAATACAGTAAAACAATATTTTAAAAAAAAAACAAATATATACCAATTTAATAGAAGTACTTTCAACTATCTATGTAGTTGTTGTCAACTAGATTCAAATTGTATTAGAAAAAACCGTTACAAATGTAAACAAAAAGTAATACGTCATACATCAATTTTCTCACAATTCATTAATTTTTATATTGGCGGCCTGTCTATTTATCAACTGTTGCTTTTCACTTTTTATTAACATAGCTTCTTTAATTTTGCATTTATTATTATTTCTTTCAATACACAAAATCTTAACTTTATTAAAATCAAAATCAAAACCATAATTACATGTTACATTATGATCAAAAAATACTGATGGTGATACATCATCATTTCTAACATTCTTTTGTCTTGATTTTTGCACTCGTTTATATAACAACAAATGCTCCTTTGATCTTTTCTCCAATGTACATCAAGATTCCCCAATATATGTCATTCCACAAACACATAGCCATTTATATATTGCACAACTTTGATTTAAAATACCACACATATTTTTTGAATTATTTATTAATCTATTTAAATTAGGAGTAGTATAAAATACAACCCGACATATATTTTTATATATCTGTTTTATAAATTTCACTTGTTCATTACAAATAAATGGTATTGATATCCAAGTATATTTCATTTTATCAATATCTATAGCATCTAAAATATTTTTATTATTATTAAACTTAGTAACAATATTATAAATTAATTTATGATCATATCCAACATTTAACAAATCCATAATAAATACATTTATGTTACTTATTTTATCAGAACTATATTTACATAATTTATTATTCCTAAATAAAAATAATGATATATCACCATCAGTATTTTTTGATCATAATGTAACATGTAATTATGGTTTTGATTTTGATTTTAATAAAGTTAAGATTTTGTGTATTGAAAGAAATAATAATAAATGCAAAATTAAAGAAGCTATGTTAATAAAAAGTGAAAAGCAACAGTTGATAAACAGACAGGCCGCCAATATAAAAATTAATGAATTGTGGGAAAATTGATGCATTATGACATATTACTTTTTGTTTACATTTGTAACGGTTTTTTCTAATACAATTTGAATCTAGTTGACAATGACTACATAGATAGTTGAAAGTACTTCTATTAAATTGGTATATATATATATTTTTTTTTAAATATTGTTTTACTGTATTAATTATTGTATTGTTTTGAATAATTATATATATTTTATTATAATTGGAATACAGACATTGATTAATAATTATATATATATATATATATATATATATATATATATATATATATATATATATATATATATATATATATATATATATATATATATATATATATATATATATGTTGGTATAGTGTACAAAGGGAATTAGTTATATGTGAGTACTTACAAACTGATTTTAAAGAGTTAAACACAAAGTTGCAAAATGCTATATTTTGGAATAATATGAATTATAATACAACTATTGTTATTTATAGTTAGTAATAATTGAAAAGTTGCTAGTCTTTCACATGCGCCTACTTTCTCAGATAGCCAATCAGATTTTTAAACAGCGAATCTATTTATTATTATCTATGCCTACACATATGGTTTTAAAAAAGTGTTGGCAGCAGATTTAATAATTTTAATTAGATTTCATTGATAGTTAACATTAATCTTTACCGTGAGTTCTAGGAAGACAATTGAGTAATAAAAATTGTCTTAATGATGAAGTTTTTTGACATACTCAGTTAACTTTGCCCCACTACACAGGTTTTCCTAAACATGTTTAAAGTGTGATTTTGCATCTTGCATTATGATTAAGAGTTTAAAATTTATATATTTATATATGTGGTTAATTTGATGAATGTTGTATAATGATATGATTATATAATATTTTTGTAATATTAAGAATTAATTCCACTTGCAAGATGTCTCAGCCGTGACATATTTCAACTGTCATGCAGTAGTGATAATATCATTAAGATGATGATGATTTGAAATGATTATTTATGAAGATTAATATCTTTTAAAATTGCATCCATGACCTTATGTTAGTAATGACAATATTTGTTATTAAATTTCACTTCTAATGTATTGTACTCTAAACTCATTAACATAAACTACAGTCACAAAAGTAGGTGTAATATGCTCATAATATTGTTCAAGTTATAAGAAAGACACCCTTATAATTAGTGCTAGGTAAAGGATTTATCATTTAAATTTGAAGGCAATTTAATTCGGGAACGAAATTATTTAGAAGATATAAGATGAATAACAAGCTCATATAAATATTTATATAAAGATAAAATTCAAAATGTTGAATCATGTTTGGAAAACTAGGATCTGGCCCAACTGGTGATAATTTTGTAAACAGCTTATCTTTTAAATTATCTATTTTTCTTTTAATGTTAATTTAACAATTTTTTTTTATTATAAGACAAATGTTACACAAAGCATTCATAAAAGTATTATACTTCTGCTACTAACCTCTGCGATTAATGGTCAATACTACATCCCTCAAATCTTTTTTTTAAATAAATATAACCAATCATTAATTAGTCTCTCAGAAACTGTATCAAATTCAAACATTGGGAGTGACAAGTTAAGCTCAGTTTAGACAACTTTAACTCTCAAATTTGCCACTGGACTAAATCACATAAGGCAGTTAAATAACTGAATGATTAAATTCTTAGGAAAACTTAAGTTCTAGGTTAAGCTATAATTCAGGAATTTTACCTCTTGAGAATTTTTGCAGTGAGCCTATTGGCTCTCATCTAACTAGTCTGAATTATTTTGAACCCTCTACTTCTAGCTAATAATATTCGGATGCCATTTGAATGCCAATTAAATTTCTATAGGTCACTTACATTTTGATTTACAAGTGTAAACTAACTCGACCCCTATCTTTGATACCATTTACTTTAGATAAACACCGTAATGTCTATTATAAATCATTTACTAAATTATAGATTGTCTCTAGCACAGATATAAACTTTAAAACTCAATTAAAGATTAATATATCTGATTTTTGAAAGTAACCACACACACGCACATGAAGTTATTCAAATTTCTCTTTCCTACATGTAAAATCTTTATTAAGTGTTTAAGTCTCAGATCCATAAATAAGATCTGGAAAAACACATTTATTAAAAACATTTCAAACACATAGGCATATTTCCTTTTAGTATCAAGTTATAATTTTACCAAAAGCACTCCAACCAAGTTTAATTCTATGATTAATTTCATCCATTATGTTTCCATCTGTATCTGTAGCTGTTAACTTCTTCTAACTCATCATAATCCATCTTTATTTTCATATTTTGAGATAATCCATTAAATATTACTTTAATCTTCTTAACATTTATCTTTAGTGCTACTTTCATTTGATAACTCCTGCAACATTTCCTGCAGCTATAAAGCATTACAAAAACAACTACATCATCTGCAAAATCTAAATGACTTAAATAATCTCCATTTACTTTCACTCCTTTAGCTTCCCATTTTAATCCACAAAATCCTTCTTGCAGCACTGCTGTAAAAAGTTTTGGAGATATAGAGTCACTCTTTCTTACACACTTCTCAATGTTGACCTTTCTAGTATCATTATGTAATCTAATTGTTGCTGTTGCATTTTTATAAATATTCTTTAAAATATGACAATATCCTGCATCTATACCTTGATGATCCAATGCTTTAATCACTGAAGAAATGTTTATAGAATCAAATACTTTTCTTAATCTACAAATCCAAAGCATAATGGTAACTCATATTCATTTGTCCTTTCTATAACTTCTCTCAGTACCTGGATATGATATCCAGTACTAAAACCACTTTTAAATCCAGCTTGTTCTCTTGGTTGGTGAAAGTTCAGTGTTCTCTGTAGACGAGTTGTAATTATCTTGGTAAAAATTTTGTATAAAACTGATTAAAGTCTGATACATCTGTAATATCTAATATCTTTATCATCTTTTTTAAATATTAATATTAATACTGCATTCTTCCAATCATCTGGTACATCTTTATCATTTAGACATTTGATATATAACTTTGCTAAAAAAAATATTTCTTCACCAGCTTCTTTTAATATATCGATTATAATTCCATCATTACTTGGAGCTTTTTCTTTCTTCATAAATTTAATTATATGTCACTCTTCATTTAAAATTCTGAGCAATTTGGAAAATATAATAGATATAGGAGGTACAGAGACTTCAGACCACTCGAAGATGTATGGAGAGATGCATGTTAGGAGTAACAAGAAGAGATTGAAAATGTAATACATGAGTAAGAGAACAAACAGGTGTTACTGACCTCATTGAAAAAATTTAAAGACTGAAGTGGAATTGGGATGGACATATTGCTAGAAGAGATGATAATAGATGGACAATTGAAATTTTAAACTGGATTCCAAGAGATTGTAAAAGACCAAAAAGAGACCACATGTGAGATGGATGGATGAAATCAGAAAGTGTGCAGGGGTAATGGAGAAGTGAAGCTAAAGATCAGAAAGGATGGATTGAACTTGGAGAGATCTTCATCATGTAGTGTATTGATAATGATTGGTGATGATTATGATAAATATCTTTATAAATATATTAAATAATCTCAATACTACCACATATTCTTTTATATTCATATAAATAAAGAAACAATAGAAGACAAATGACCCCTAATATGTATTTCATGCTGAAACAATCACTCATCAGTTGATCCAGGTCACCATCTCTCATATATATGTATATTATATAAACAATATTTATGTATATTAAATAATTAATATTTGAATTACAATTGTCAAACTACCTCAACCCACATCTTTGACACCTAGTTCAGCATAAAATGCATCTTGGGGATCATTTGACTTTTGTTGTATCTTTATTTATATGAATTTAAAAGAATATGTGATAGTATTAAGATTATTTTATATATTTATAAAGTATTACACGTGGGAAAGAGAAATATGAATAACTCCATGTGTATGTGTGGTTAATTTTAAAAAATCAGAAATAGTAATCTTTAATTAAGTTTTAAAGTTTATATCTGTGTTAAAGACAATATCTAGTTTAGTAAATGATTAGTAGTAATCATTACTGTATTTATCTAAAGTGGATGGTGTCATAATTGTAGGTTGAGTTAGTTTGACACTTGAAATTCAAAATGTAATTATTTAATATAGATAACTATTTTTCATATAATAGAGATATATAGGAAAAGATGGTGATATGGACCAAGTGATGAGTGTTGGTTCAGCATGAATTGCATCATGGGAATCATTTGTTTTTCATTGCATCTTCATTTATATAAATTTAAAAGAATAAGTGATAGTATTGAGATTATTTAATATAATTTATAAAGGAAAAAGATTGTAAATGACCCAGAAAGTGACCACACGTGAGATGGATGGATGAAATAAGAAAGTGTGCAGGGGTGATGTGGAAAAGAGAAGCTAAAGATTGGAGAAGATGGATTGAACTTGGAAAGACCTTCATCCTGCAGTGGATTGATAATGGTTTTTGAGATGATGATAATAAAGGAAAAAAATATTCAAAATTTTTTTTGGATTCAGATATGAATACATAATTATGGACAAGGCAGATATATGATACCATAAGCTTCTAATTGGGGAATATAGTTTTATGGTCTCCATATTAGTGTCTTGTTTGGAGTAAAGATTTTTAATTTTCATTTCTTTAAAAACAAACATATATGAAACTATTCAATTTTGGGAATGTTTCTGGATGGTGCTTTTGTATATTATAAGCTTGAGAATAATCATATATTTGTTTAAATTATTACAAATTATATTCAGGTTAGTGCTTAATAAATAATAATAATAATAATAATTCTCAGATCATTTTTTTATCATCATTCTCAAAAGAGTTGTTCTTGATATATTTTAAGAGAGTGATTCACACACATTCTTTTTTTTTTTTGAATATTGGTTTCATTTTTATATTTAATATTTAAATGTTATTGTTGTTGTTATTATTATTTATTTATTATTATTATTTTTTATTACTTGTCTTGCATTGGTGGTCGAGAGGTCAGCGCGACTGCCTTGCACTTGCAGGCAATTGCCTGGGTTGCGGGTTCGCGTCCCGGCCGATGCTATGACACTTAAAAAAAAAAAGAAGCTATAATTACACTACTTTGCAATCATTTATTACAAGATGAGAAATCAATAGATTCTTAATAATAGTATCAATCCAATTCCCAGATAATCTCCATTATTGCTTTTTATCAAGATGAAGTATTGTATTGCACATGCTTACTAACAATCGTGTTTACTTTTTTTATGTACCATATCCTAAAAATTTAGTTATTGGCATTTTAAAATTTTCATAATTATTTAACTTTTCAAGATAAGTTTTCTTCTAACAATATAGATATTACCTGTTAATAAACACTATGGTAACCTTGATTTATCTTTTAAATATTTTAATAAAGACAACATTTACAACTTATTTTTCAGATTTTTTTTTTTTTCATGTGTCAAAGCATCGGCCAGGAAGCGAGCCCACGAACCCGGGACAACTGCTTGTAAGACAGCCATGCTGACCACTCGGCCACCAATGCTTGACTTATTTTTCAGATTTTATTTTAATAAAAAGCAAAGCATCCAATAATCAGATAAAATTATAATAAAGTTTTAATATATATATAAACAACATCTATAGTTTTAATAACACCAACCTCTATTATTCACTTTTGGGGCAATTTTATTTTCGTCCCTTTTAATTGTTTTTATTTAAATCAAACAAGTACAAATGAGAGAATTGGTGTTATTATATTAAACTGAACAATAACAAAATAGTAAAGATATTGAATTATAAGACATATTTACAAGATTAATTTGAAATTGTACAGATTGCATTAAAATAAATCTGACCTTTTCTTTAGAGGACAATTCAGTCTGCATCAAAATACAGAAATGTCAAATACTGGTTCAAATGTTCATTAATTATTATTTTATCAAACCATTAAACTTCATATGTTCACCATTCTTTTTGCTTACATGAGCTCTGTTTACAACTGTTTACGTAAAGGCTAAGCTCCATACAGTAGCACTGCTCAGTGCAAGGCTCCTCACTGATGAAAGCAACAAGCTAGAAACTAGTTAGGGGATATTGGATGAGTAGGTACTAGATGGAGATTTTATGCACAAACCTTCTTGCATCCATTGATTACTCTGGCTTGCACTGAATGGTGCTACTGTATGGAGCTTAGCCTTTGCATTATTTCATTTAATTGCAGTTACAATTATAATTATTAGTTTGATTTAATAATATTCATATCCAAACAAGATCTTGAAGTATATCTTGTAAAATACAAATACAATTATTTGAATGATTTTCGCTTAAATTTTATACACCTAGAGGCTATTGAGCATAAATTTCAATGCAAGTCATTTTGAATTGAATATTGCCTTATGAGACATCAATAAATGTGTAGTTTAATTTGAAATGAATGTAATATTTAAATTATTTTGAAATAGATTGCTTGCAAAAGAAAAATACATTCAGTTTTATTAAAATCTTCAAATTTTCAAATATATATATATATATTTCAATAACAAATTTACTTAAACTGCAATTACCCATGTTGATTTTTTTCTTTTAAAAAATTAACATATCTGAAAAATGACTTAGTTTAAGATCATTTAAATTTGATTTCAATATTTTTTAAGTATTTTTGGAAAGTTCTTGTTATGTTTTATCATAACTAGTAAAGTTTTATCTTTATTTTGCAGTATGTTATTAAATTTTGAAACAAAATTTGGCAATAAAGATAAAATCAGTTAATTGCTATAAAAGTAATTTCTTTTATTTTAAAAAAAAGTATCATTAATTAATTCTAGAAATCATTTCAGAAACATATTTTCATTGAGCCAGCCAAAATAATTATGTAAGATCTTCAAAATAATTTTTATTTTGTAATTTTAGTAATGATTTGGAATTATGTTTTCGTGAATAGACTTCTAACATTGTAATATAATATTCAAAATATTTTTATATGGCTTTTTGACTGTATAATGCATGCTAATAAATAAAACAACAATATATTTAAATTTTTTGCATATTTGTTGTCACCATTTTTGCATAAAAATCATGAAGCCTTTTACGTGATATGTTATTATAGATCTTTCTATTTGTTATAATAGAAACTAACTTTAAAAAAGGAAGACAAGTATTTTTTACAATTCCATCACATATAATAAATACATCTTACTTTTTATTTATTATAGCAACTATGGTTTTTGCTTTGTATGGTTCAATTCTGTAATACACTCTGAAGCTGAAGACCCATGGATTATGGATCCAACTCTGACTCTAAATTTCTTAAGAACTCCCAAGCAGTAAATTATTTAGATTTTTTAAAAATACGATTTAATTTTTAGAATTTTTTAAGGACTTGCTAATATCGAGTTTCATGTAAATAATAATCACCAATTGAACTATATCTATCAGTAATATTAAATTGAAATGAAAATACAATTCAAACAATAAATAAAGATGAAAAACTATAAAAATGTTCTCAAATGCAATAAATTAAAGACAATATTAATATTGCATTATATATTAGAAAATATTAAAATTATTAAGCATAACCTTAATGCATTGTTAATGCTAAACATTCTTGTTGTATTTTTCAAGGGTGTTTAGTATCAAAAATGTATTACGATTATATTTAATATTTTCAATATTTTCTCTATGCATGAAATTTCTTTTTTGTAACTGAAAAGTAAGATATGTACTTAAAACCAATCTTTTTCTATCTAAGCTTACTCTTGAAAGTTGAAAATATTTAAAATCCTCAGTTTGATCAACTGGGTAGAACTTTGGTGTCACTTGAACCTCTAATGTGGACTAACCACATCAGTAAACTATATGAGTTTTATTAATAGATAAATTAATTTTAGGTTTGGTTTTAAAATTGGGGGGAAAAAAGATGGTATAAGGAATGATTCTTTTGGAAATTGTCATTATTTTTTTTCTTTTCTTTATTTAATAAATAGCAGAATTTCTGCTGTTAAAATCCTTTTGTTTTTATTTACAAACATTTTTTTTTTTCAAAATATTTATTAAACAAGTACAATGTTTACAGTGACAATTATGTATACATGGTAAATTAAAAGGAAAGCTAGAATTATAAACATAAAGAAGAATTACATGATTATAAATAAATATAAGATAGTATTATTCTGGGCAAGAGGTAAACCCGAATACCTGGTCTACTGTTAACACACAAGTAGACCAATTAAGCTCACCAACTCACCTAGACAAATTGCCTCACATTACCAAGAGTCACTTAGTCAATCTAGAGTTTGGTCAGATCACCATTGGAAAAATCACTACAACTATGAAGGCTTAGGTATTTATGCTAAATCTGATGTATTCAGTTAATTTCACTTATCAAAAAGCAGAATAACAATTTATGTATTTAAAATGACCAAATTTTGATTTTTTAAAAAATCCTGAGTTATGTTTCCCATAGGACAATTTAAAATGTCTTCTCAGATCTTTCTTTTGGATGGAAGGGGGATCTGTATAGAAGAATCTTATATTAAACAACTAATTCCATTTTTATTTAATTATAGCAAGAAAATTATTGTACTTTCACTAATTTGTTCTCCCAAAAATTTGCAACATTACTTGAAAATAAAAAATAGTTTATTGACACGCTCAGCGTTTAAATGTAACATGCTTCTTAATTAAATGTTTGCTAACATGTATTTACTCAAACTGAATTTCATGTCTAAACATAAACCAAATGACAATAGTTTGCTGTGTTTTTTTTTAATTATTCTTCATTGGTTTTGGGTGGTTTTTTAATATATAGATGTTAATATTTTTAAAATACAAACATAATTCATATATTTACAGTTTGAATGTAATATAGGGAATTTGAACACAGACTTTCAAGCTCCATTCAGCTATCCCCTCTCTCTCATATAATCGATACACATGACCACACACATGTGAAAAAAGTAAATGACCTCCAATCTATCTATTTCGTGCTGAACTAGCGCTCATTACAGACACACATATATTTACATATGTCAGTGCTGGCTTTATTAAAGTTTAAAAATTTGCTACCTTAATATAAACCAAGCACTGATTATATATGTGTGTGGGAGATGATGATCTGGACCAACTGATGAGTACTGGTTGAGTACGAAATACGTAGTTTGAGGATCTTTTTTTTCATATGTGTGACATTTGTATAAGATAGAGTGTATAGTTAAAGTGAATCTGGAAGTCTGTGTTCAAATCCTCTATATTATATAGATTTTAGTAATCAAAGTTGGTTTTTTTTAAAATTTATTTACGTTTTTTTATCAGGCACTATTCTAAAGGATTTATTTATAACTTTTAAAAGATCGATTTAAAATAAAATGGAATCAACAGGTTAAATATATTTGAAATTGTCTATCTTTATAAAAGAGCAATGTAGAATAAAATACCTAAAATGACATTTATAACCTCAAGATTCTTACGCAAGAATTTAGAGATATTCTTATACGCCAACTATTATAATTCTACGATCCTAATACTGCTTTATTCAAATATAATGTATTTGTTTATTTCAGCGAAAATGATTAGCTTTAGTTTGTTTGCATAGTTTGCAAATATCAAGTTAAAATAAATATAAAAGATAATTAAATAATTTTATATTAATATAAGTATTAGTATTACTGAAATATTGTTTGGTTTTTTAAAGCTATCTTATTAACCCCCCTTTTTCTTTCTTTCTTCACCTTCTTTGAATGTAGAAGATTAATCTACTTTTACTTTTAAAATTTTACATCTACCTTTTGCAAAGTAAAGTGTTCTTCTTAATGGTATTTTTATTCAGATTATTCTTCTATGCCCCCCCCCCCCACTTCTGTAAAACCATTTCTAAAGCTTACTTTTTTTTTTACTTTAAGTATTCTCTCGTTTATATATATATTTTAAAAAGGTGAAAAAACGTATTATACAACATCTGTAAATATATGTGTATGTGGGATGTGTGTAAATCAAGAAATGTTTGAAAAAAATATTAATTCTGTATCTAGATTAAAATAATAATAAAAATTCAATAATTATATCATTTGCTAGACAGGGTGTGCCTAAGAATTACCAAGACTTTATAATGTTATATAATTATCAATGTTTGTTTACAGTTATTCTGTATGTTGTTAAGTTGCACCGCATTATAAACATACTCCAAACTTGTTATGTCTTTGCATCGATATTTACACGTGTGTCTTTGCTTGCGTCATGAATATTAACATTGATAAATGTGACTGGAACGTTGCTGTGCTGACCTGGGTTTGCCCACCGTTTTGCTACTTTATATCTAACATCCTGTTTGATATTCCAATCACTTAAAAATCTTGAGAGCATCTTCTGCCCGAAGGACCAGGTTAATACTGTTGATAATTTAGATGGCAGTAATAAGGTATAATCAAACTCATTCTATCCCCCACCCCCCACCCCCATCACCACCGTCAATCCATTCCACAAGAGCAGGATATTAAGATCACAAGAAAAGGGAGATTTTTTCCTCCCATATTTAAATAAAAGCTAAACATAAAAATTAATATTCATATCACACAAAATATGCGTGATAAAGAAGTATAGAGAATTCAGCAAATGCTTGGATTAATTAATTGAAAAAATAAAGAAAAGAAACCGTTAAGACCAGTAATGATCTGTTTTAAATTATTTATAATTAATTATTATTTTATTTGCTATAACACTCACACACATTTATGAAAATATTCTTTAGTTTAGTTGAATCAAATTATATTAAAAAATAAATAAATTATTTTCAATTAATTCTAAACTTATTTTTGTTTTCATATTATGGATGTGTGTGCTTTAAAGTTCTAAAATTCCTTATTTTACAATCTAAATATCAGAGCTCATCATTATTTTGTTTTTCTAATAGAGCTTCTATATATAAGACTCTAAAGTAAAATGTATTAAATACCAAGGAGTCGGGAATAATACATTATAGCATAGAAACCGGAATTTGCCCCCAGTAGGAATTATCTTTATATAGAGATGTATATCTATATAAGTTTATACCCTCAAACATATATTTAAATATAGATAAAAAACAACTCGATTCTTTTAAAAATTGTCAGTACAAGCTTATTCGTTTTTTCATCTTTTTTCTATCTTTTTAAATAGTAAAATAGAAAAATAAAAGGGTAATATGAAAAAGTTAAAATAAAAGGGTTGTTGTTTTTTTTTTTTTTTTTTTGCCTGGTTTAAAATAAAAGAATAATGAAAATTAGTTTCATGCTATTTAAAAAAAATCCGTCGTCGTTATTAATATTTTCTTTTTAAAATAAATTGTATATATATTTTTAATTTTTAAAGCAGTAACAAAAATCTATATAGAAAGAATGAGATTACATAATTTTAAAAAAGAGAAAGAAGATGAAAAATATAAGTAAAACCAGTAACAATAGAGGGAAAAAATCTGAAGACTATATAATTTAACAAAAGCTATTGTATTTTTTTTTTTAAAAATAAATTGTCTTTAAAAATCAATAAAATTACAAGGTTAGTTATTTTATAACTGCCATCTAATTTAATATTCAAGGATCTATTTATAAAACAATAACTGATACACTCTTTAACTTTAGGACAAAGAACTATTCCTTTTCGTTTAATTTCTTGGAGAATTTCAAAGAAACCAGAGTGGAAAATAATTTCAGATAATGTGTGGTTATGAATACAATGTTTGATTAATATTCTTAAGCACTGGCTACTTATCTATATCACATGTTATTCATTCAACCAATAAGAATGCTTATTAGCATAATCTATGCTATTGGTTCAATTTTTTATGCTAACATGCATCCTTATTGGTTTCCTGTGACATAGATCCTCCTATGAATATTAAATGTTGCTGAGTAATTTCTTTAATTTGATATAATGTCATTCAATTTTGAATATAATTTTAAATTTTTAATAAGGAAAATTATTCTAATGAGAGAAATTAGAGAGTCTTATTGAAAAAGAAAGCTAAGTAAGAAAGATGATCATTGTAATTGTCATAATTGATTTCCAGATGCATTTTTTACAGCCAATCAAATGTTTTATATGCAGTTAGAGAACTGAAGTTGTTTAGAATAATTCTCTCATTTTGATTATTATTGTGTTTAATTAACATGGATTTATAAAATGAATAGAGATCAAATTTGTGTCAGGCCAGTATTTCTGTTATGATAATTTCTTAAAATATTTGACACATTTGACTACCTGAAAGAAAATTAATAAATGGTGTTGGGGGGGGGGGGGCTTTACAAACTGCAATTTATGTTTAAGTGTAGCAACTTACAAATTAAAACTAAACAAAGAGAAATTATGAAATGATAGAATTAATTTTTAAATTATTTTTGTATCTGCTTACAACTGCCATAAAGTTGCTTTTAAAATTTAAGTCTATTGCTGTTCTTAAGATCAAGCAGTTCGGATAATAGTGACTCTAAAGTGTCAAAGTTTATTCATTTATATAATTTTGTAATAATGATAAAAAATAATGTTTATTTAGTAATTTTAGATTTCCCTGATTCCCCGAGTTACCAAAGTAATAAAATTTAAACCGTGTGTGTGGGGGGGAAAAGGAGGGTTCCTTAGTTATCTTCCCATTGTAAGTAGTGCCTCACTTCCAAAAACCAATGTTGCTTTAAATTCGTTGGGAGAGATGAGGGTTTTATATATGTAATTATATATAATCTCTAAAATATATCTACAAAGATGTACAGTATTTAAATTTACATATATAAACTTAAATATATCATTTCATTGAAAAGATATCTCAAAGCCTTTAGAGGATAAATTTTAGACAAAAATATTTTTTTTAAATGTTTGAAAAAATAAAGTAGAAAAATAAATTCTATTCTCGTTTATACAAGACAAAAATTTGTTAGCTTTTGATAAAATAAAATATATTTCCTTTTATTTTTATTTCCCAATTTTGTTCTTTTTTTTTTTAAAAAAAAAACACTTTCTTTGGTATAGTTAAACAAGTTAGACTAACAGCTTGTAATTTATTTCATCAATAACTAATAAAAATAGTGATATGATATTATTAATACTCGGCATTATATTAATAGCTGGTATTCTGTCTATAAAATTTTCACCATAGCATGTAAAAGTAATTATGATTAGTTTCTCCATGTAGTTTGAAATAATGTTATGTTGTTGACACAGTTGAGATCGACTATTACTTACATGACATTTATGGTTTTATATTGTAATTATATGGGAATTCATAACTGAAGAAAACTCAAGAAAAAGACCCAGTTTGGCTAATTGGACAGACTTCTTGCATTCAGCTCATTAACTTTACCATATAAAATCTCAAAATTATATGACTTCTTGAACCTCAGACAATTTCTATTATTTTTCCTGGATAAAATTAATGCACTATTAAAGTGCCAAACTCAATAATTAATGATTCCTAGATTAATTTTCTATTGAATAAAATAAAATTAAACATCTATTTAGTTAATTAAATTAAAATTCTCTATTACACGTCACATAAATTGATAATTTTATTTTATCACTTTATTCTCTTAATGCAGCATATAGATAGATAATTATTAATTATAAAAATAACAATATATCATATATATATATTAATAATTATACGGTTTTATGCCACTATCAATATGTTAAAGAAAATTTTTATGTATAATTATTAATATATATATATATAACTGTTATATATGATATTTTTTATTTTTATAACATATTAAAAACAGCAATAATTTTCATTTTTGAAAATTTTTTTAATTAGAAATAAAAATATAGAAATAAATAAATGGTAAGATAATGAAGACAAGAAAAAATGTATATAAACATAATGGTATAAATGATATTATATAAATATTAATTAATACATTACTTCTTCTAATATGTAATCATAGAAATTATAAGTGCCCTTGGGGCTGTTATAACAATGTACTGTCTTTTAGGATTAGACTTTGTCTTGTAAATGTAAAATGACTCCATTTACATTTGTTTTTTACAATTCCTGTAAGAAGAGTAAATTTGGTAAATAATATCAATCAGGGTGAATTTCTAATTATATTCAGGTGTTAACAAAGTGTCATTCAATATGGCAAATAATTTAACTTCATATGGTAGAGTCAATATCGTTATGAACTGGAAATGCAAAAATAAATAAATTCATTTTGCATTTGCAAGACAAGCTCTAAAAATCGATTGCAGTACTTTGACATAAAGATCATGGGGAAAAGCTATCATTCCTATGATTACATATATATAATTAGACTATCCTTCAAGGATCAATAAAGTTGAACTTGATAATAAAGACAGTAATAATGTCCTAAACTTCTTTAATTCTCTTTGTTGAATCAATACAATTTTCGACTCACATGGCTTAAAATTATTAATCAAAACATAAAGTCGGAATTGTTCTAAAATAAATTGTAGATAGCATTAATAATATTTAAACATTAATTACAATATATATATATATATATATATATATATATATATATATATATACATTTCAATATGATTATAATTCAGTAACATTGAATTGAGAATTTTGTTATGTGCATTTCTTTTGATTTTGAAAAATTCATATTACTTTAAATATAATTGAACTTAAATCAGAGTAGAAATAGCAAGCATTTTAATTTTGTCTAAATATAAAGATAAAGAACTATGAATGTGTGTATATACAATATTAAATTTAAACATTACAAGCATACAGCTAAACTTGTCCATGAAAAAGATACAGGCCACACTATTAATTTTGATGGAGCTAAGGTTGTCTTCTTTGAGAGAAATGAAGTCAAAAGAAGAATTAAAGAATCTTTATTATTGAAAATATATTATTCTGAAGCAATTAACTTATTTAAGAGTTATTTTAATATTAAGGGTTGATGGGAAGTGAATGGATTTGTGGGTAATGTTTAATATTATATATATTGTCTAGTTTTTTTAATTCTTTACACTTGAGAAGTCTGCTTGTAGCAGTGAAACCTTTGGTTGTGTTTTAATATTAATTTTTTGCTGGTCTGGTTGAATTTTGGATTTGGAGTAATTTTAATTAATATTAAATTTATAATAAATACATGTTTATCATGGAGGTGGCTTTTTCGTCTCTCTTTTCACATTGAAAACAATTTAATGTGGTTGTTAGAAAAGAATTTACTTTATAAGCCAAAGCATTGAACTATTAGTTATTTAATATTTTACAAGGTTATAATTCTTTTATAATGATACTGATGTTACCATTAGGCAAACTATGCAACTGTTTAGATAGCAGAATTCAATACTGGTCAAAGAACTGATATATAAAAAATCACGGTTTCATACTTAAGTAGGTTTTCTTATAAATAATAATCAAGTTTTTTTTTTAAAAAAACAAAAAATTTTATTAACAAAGTTTACATGGTTTCATGATACTGTTTTCATACATGGTATACTGCAATGACTGATTGCAAAAGTTCATAAGATCAAACGCTTGGTAGATCAATCCTGGACCAAGTCTCTTTGTATAACCATTCTGGTGCAAGCAGCCGGTCCCTGGCACTTATGCTCTTGACAAGACCTATAAAGGTCTCTGTGACTGAAGATCCTGAATGATGGAAAACACATTCACATCTGGTCAACCAGACTGCAAAGATAAGGAAGACAGAGAATCAGATAAGAGAAAAAATTCCTGTCTTGATGGCATTCTGGATATTTAAGGCTTCTCCGATGTCAGATGTAACTTTCTCTGTGATGAAGTTTCTGATTTGGAAAAGAAATGGACAATTATAAAGTAAATGTTGGATGGTTTCATCGGCAGTATTACATAGCTGGCATTGAGGTTTGATTTTGGTGAATCCTCTTTTCCATACTAAGAAATGGTTAGTGGGTAAGGATGAGATGTTGAGCTTTAAGATAAAATCTATGTATTTTGGTTCAACAAACCAGTTCTTCAATATTTTTTAAGCAATTGTTTATTGTCTATGTTTAATGTGGTCAGGAGGGCAGTCTGGTTTTGAAATCTGAGGTTATAGGCCTGCCAGTAGGTTATTTTACCTTCAAAAGAGGTTTTAGATAGATTTATCAGCTTGGTGACATGTAACCAAATAATTGTGGCCCATCTGCTAGCAAGAGGTGGTGGTGTGTCTGTAGGTTCCACTGGAGTGGCTAGGTTTAGTTCTGGCTGTTTTAAGTGAATTGCACGTAGAACTGCAATTGCCTTCTGTAAATAGATTGTTGAAACAGAGTGCAATCCAAGTCCATTTAACTCTCAAGTTAGTGTCTGTTATTTTTCCACAAAGTATTTTACTTTTTAAAAAATAAATTTGTATTTTTTTAAGGCTGCATACAAATAGATGACCTTTCCTAGGGCATAAAATATTTTGGAAGTAACGCAACTTATAATACTATAAAATTATTTTTTAATAACATAGGATTTCTAATTTGGTGCAAATGAAAAACTAAAATTTAAAAAAGAATATTAAAGCCACTATATGTAATATTCACTACAAAAATAAAAACAATAAATCACTAATAAGATAATTATTTTATTTAAATACAACAATTTATCCTCATCTAAAAACATAAAGTTTGCAATATAAACATTTTTCATGCTTCAACGGCAATTTAATTATATTTAATTACAAGTATTTTTTCACATGTTAGTTAACAAAATAAACGCTAGAACTGTATTACTAATAGTTTTATTTGAAAATCTTTTATTGCTTAATACTTACCTATTAATAAGATAGTTAATAAATCTATTTTTCTTCTTGTTTAATTGAAATCGACATCCAGCAATACTAATTATAATTATAATTTATGATTTAGAAGTTATATATATATAATTATAATTGAAATAATATTTTTAAACGGTTTATAAACAATTCAAACAATCTTTAAATCCGCAGAAGTACTTTCGGTTACTTTCAAACCTGCCTCAACTGCTATTAAATTCAATTAAATTTAATAGCAGTTGAGGCAGTTAATAGCAGTTGAGGCAGGTTTGAAAGTAACCGAAAGTACTTCTGCGGATTTAAAGATTGTTTGAATTGTTTATAAACCGTTTAAAAATATTATTTCAATTATAATTACAATATTATTTTTAATTAACGGATATTTTTATTTATTTTATATATATATGCAGTTATGTGAATAAGTTGTAATA